>CM063500.1:72728518-72731018 GCA_032207245.1 Pardosa pseudoannulata | reverse complement strand
GTATCAAGAAAAATTTTATATGACACCACATAACTTCTTTGCCAATCTATTGACTTATCAATATATTTTACTGCCCTTTTTAAAACTTATTTTATTTTAATAGGTAATGAAATCTTCCTATTCTTTAATAAAGGGAACAGTTGTAGAATGGCTGAAATATTAGTTTTTAATGACAAAAAGTTATACAACATTAATTCAACAATGAGTAAAGTGGTATTCAACAGGGAATATAGGGGGAATATAATTAAAGTCCTACTTTAAAAATGCTGTATTTAGATAGCGATCCAAGTATATCTCGCTATCCATGTATTAAATTCGAACAAAAAGGGATTACGTATCAAGGAAAATCTTATATGACATCACATAACTTCTTTGCCAACCTATTGACTTATGCACATATTTTGGTGCCCTTTGTTTAAACTTATTTTATTTTAACGACAAATGAAATCTTCCTATTCTTTAATAAAGGGAACAGTTGCAGAATGGTTGAAATATTAGTTTTTAATGACAAAAAGTTATACAACATTAATTCAACAATGAGTAAAGTGGTATTCAACATTGAATACAGGGGGAATACAATTAAAGTCCCACTTTAAAAATGCTGTATTTACATAGCTATCCAAGTATATCTCGCTATCCATGCATTAAATTCGAACAAAAAGGGATTTCGTATGAAGGAAAATCTTATATGACATCACATAACTTCTTTGCCAACCTATTGACTTATGCACATATTTTGGTACCCTTTGTTTAAACTTATTTTATTTTAACGACAAATGAAATCTTCCTATTTTTTAATAAAGGGAATAGTTGTAGAATGGCTGAAATATTAGTTTGTAATGACAAAAATTATACAACATTAATTCAACAATGAGTAAAGTAGTATTCAACATGAATGATATACAGGGGAATACAATTAAAGTATCACTTTAAAAATGCTGTAGAAAAACGCCACTGGTCAGAAAGTATATCTCAACTATCCAAACTTAAATTTTTAACTAAATACAGGGATTTCGTATAATCTTATATGACATCACATAACTTCTGTAGTGCCAATCTATTGACTTGAGAAAATAACGCCACATTTTGTTTAAACTTATTTTATTTTAACGAAGATGAAAACGAAGGATTCCTAAAAAAAAAAAGTTCCGAAAGTTACCGCTAGAAATATTTCGCGTTTGTAATAGAAAATATAGTGTTCAACAATGCAAATTAATACGGAATAAAATTACCTTTTATTATGTACATTTTCTCATTTAGTTCAAGTGCAATAGGGCAACACCTTTAAAAGAGCGTAAAATTTACATAAACACAGATAAAGGTCTTGTGATAGGTAATATCACGTACGCTAAGCAGATGAAGAAGTTCTTTATTTTTCAAATTTCACGTTACATTCATTGGCACAGTATGCAGAAGGTAATTTAGTATTGATTTGCAAAAAGTTTGATAACATTAATTTTCTATTACACAGAGCTAAATATTCCCCTAGTGGTGACGTTTTGAACTAATTTGTTTTTTAGCGGAATTCTTCGTCCCCCGTCTTGTTTAATCTTTCTACAAAATGTGGAGTCATTCTTGCAAATAGATCGCGCTACAGGACACTCTGAGCATTGTCAGTTTAATTATGGCCACCCGGTATACTGGAAGAACGGGAAAACAGGTATGGCGCAAGAAAAAAGTTCTAAAGTGTATTAATAGGTGGCGCTGTAAGTGGCATAATGAAAGTGGATTCAGCTACAAGTGACATTTTGAATTGAAACACGGCGGCTTTGCCATGAGTTGCACTGAAAACCAAGTGTACTGCTCAATGTGCATGAGTGTTTCGATTGTTTGATGGAAAAATGACAAAATCACTTAACAGCTGTGGAGCTGTGAATGGAAAGCCCATTCACCTATGTAAAATCGAACTACATTAAATGGGAAAAATTGGTTTTTAATTGTCCTTGAAACTCTGAAACTTTTTTGTTTCTTATGAAATACCTTTTTCCCCTTCTTACAATATATTCAATTTAATTTGAAGTCATTATGACTAGTGGTTCTTTTTTACTTCATTTTGTAAGTCGGACTTTGAATTATGCAAAGAACTCAAATACTGCCATTTGGTGGCGACTGGGCAGCACTAATATTCGTTATAATGAACTACAGATTACTATCAAAATGTGTTGTATAATTGAATCTAGTTGTCAGCGGCTACCAAGAGATGGCGACAGGTGTTTAAGAAAAAAAAAAGAAAAAAAAAAGGAACAGAGAATGTTCTAGAGAATGTTGTTATTATTACTATGTTGTTGTGAGTTCTGTTTTTGTATTGTGCATGTATAAAGATCTTTATACTTGATAGGCAATGTGCGCATGTCACAAATAACTACATTTTACTCACAAAAAAGCATATTTTTATTATATTAAAAATGACGCTGTATTCTTTTAACGAACTCAAAACAGGACAACTATCTCCATAACAACTCTTTTTTGTTGCCACTAGCTAAATCAGAAACTTCTGTTG
>CM063500.1:72711018-72718518 GCA_032207245.1 Pardosa pseudoannulata | reverse complement strand
ATCTTACACTCTTATTCATTTCATTCAGGAATATTAATTTTTAATAGTATAAGGGACCAACAAATAGTTACCATTTCAAGGTGCGGCTACAGCGTATAGTGAGTTGTTAATGGGGGTATATATTTGATGTTTCAAAAATGACCGGTATATTTGAAAAATCAATAAAAACGAAACGGACAGTGATAGAAATACACAGTTTTTTGCAATATGCTTGGGACAATATTAAATTTATAGGCAGACAAACTTTTAAAATTAGTTACAATGTTCCACAACAGATGACGCTGCAGTCTGGAAAAATCCAAACTACGATATTTTCCAGATATTCACCATGCGCAGCAATAATATGGTGTATTTTCAGAAAGAAAGTATCAGAAACACGTGTAAACGTCTCAGGCGGGATGGCTTCACATGCAGAACGAATGTACTGTTCCAGTTATTCAATTGTTTAAGGATAGTGGCGGTACACCTGATCTTTTAAGAGTCCCCACAGACAAATATCGTAGTTTAGATTTTCCAGACTGCAGCGCCATCTGTTGTGGAATTTTGTAACTAATTTTAAAGTTTGTCTGTCTGAAAATTGACTATTGTCCCAAGAATATTGCAATAAACTGTGAATTTCTATCTCTGGCCGTTTAGTTTTTATTGATTTTTCAAATATACCGGTCATTTTTGAAACACACTGTACATCCTCATAGGCAGTTCAATATACACTCCCATTTACATGATCCTATGTCTCAATGTATGTTGGTACTTATAAGTACCGACTTTGAGGCATGGGATTATTATGGCATTTGCTTATTTCCGTAATGTTTGGGAAAGTGCTGAAATGTTAACAATTTCGCCGTTAATACTAAATGCGTCCAAATAGGACTAATGTGTAGCCATGTTTACCCTGTTCTTTGATTACCAGGACTTACAGCTTAGTAACGGCCAAGATTTAGTAATTTTAAGGATCCGATGCCTCCATCACTAGAGAAAGATTCTGATAATCGCTAGAGAGATTTCGACGTGCAGTTAAGCCAAAACGTCAGGGGGAATTGTGAAAAGGGTTGATACTGCTTCATTATAACGCATGTCCCCATATTGTAAACACCGTAACACAGTGATTACACAGTAATAAAATGATAGTGAATAAAGTTGAAAACACTCGAGTACCCTCATATGAGTCTTGATATCTCACTATGAAATTTTCTCTTCTTAGGCTCCTTGAAAAAGTCTTTGTAAGGTTGACTGTTCAGACGTGGAAGTGTAATTAGCAGTTTTGGAATTCTTCAAGTAACAGAAAATGAGTTTTAACGAAGTGAAGATCAATCAGAAGGAGTGGGATGGTTTCATGAATACTCAAGGCTATTTTGCACGACTTTCATACCAAATTCATTAAATGGAAATGTTTTGATTGATCTATATTCAATACATTATCGATATTTCATAATATGCTTCTTCTTCTTCAGTGGCATGACAGCCCAGGATAGGCCCTGGCTTTCTCAATAAGCTTTTTCCAAGACATCCTTCTGAAGTTAAAATTCTTCCAGTTTTTAATTTAAGTACCTGAAGGTCTCTTTCCAGGCAGTTTGTCTATCTCAGGTTGGGTTTTCCTCGTCTTCGCGTTCCTGTAGGTTTAGCATCGAAGACCTTTTTTGTTGTTCTGGCATTGTCCATTCTGATTAGATGGCCTGCCCACTTTATTCCTTGCAATTTGAAGAAATTTATTATGTTATGTTCATCATATAAATTATATAATTCTAAACTTGATCTCTTGAGCCATATATAATTTTTCTGTATTCCTCCAAATGTACTTTTAAGGATTTTTCTCTCAAAGACCGCCAGTATCTTTTCATCTGACAAAGTTGTTGCCCAGGTTTCACATGCATAAGTTAAAACTGATCTTATTAAAGTAAAATTTTTGTTTTCTTTTTTATTAATTTTGATTTTATATATTTTCGTAAGCCATAAAAACATTTATTTGCCATCATAACTTTCTTGTGGATCTCTGTCGTAACATCATTTTTGTTGTTTACCTCAGATCCTAAATAGGTGAAGTAATCAACCACCTCAAATTTATATCCTTCCATTTTTAGATGTTCACTTAATTACCCAGTCTTTGTGTATGACATATGTTTTGTCTTATTTCATAATATGAGAGAGTAAAAATAAATCAAAACATTTTGTAACTTACTCTAAAAATAGCTTCCTGTTTGTAAAATAAAGCTTAAATTACAATATCTGGAAAAAGAAAAATAAGATTCGGGGAAATAATTCTTTAGTGAAAACACTGACGAATGAGTTTTCATAGGGTTCGATAGGGAAAAATTGGTTCGGCGTCTTTCAGCAACAGAACTTCTCTGCGTATCTTTTCTCTTCTTTACAATCCCCACGTCCAATTCTAATTCCATTCTATTCAAAATTTTGAACGAAATCAGAAGGATCCGTACCGCTTCAACCTCTCGACATTATTCCGTTCTTTCGAAGAAGTTCAGAAGAGCCCTTCGAAGTCATTAGAAAATCACAGTGATTATATTTTTATTCCTTGCTTCAGCGTAATTTTTCTCCTCCATTTTTTTCTTTCCAAACACCCTCTTGAAAGTCGATTCAATCTTCTTTCAGACTGTTCTGAAAGTGATTTTCTTCCCCACACACACACAAAAAAGGGATCCAATCGAAACCTCGTTCTGATTTGTGCAACTGGTCTCCCTGCTTTTCAAAGCTGGGACAGCTATCGTAAAAGCCAAAATATTAATCGGAAAAATTGGAAGACGGTGTTTTATTATTTTTTTCTGTATTTTTAATAAGAAAGGAATACAAGGAGGAGATTTGAATTAAAATTCCAAAGTATCATTTCCTACACTTTTATGTATACTTACTCCGTATAAGGATTACTATTACTACTAGTATTATCGTATTAGGATTACTAGTATTACTCCGTCCACGTTTGGAGACACAATGATAAAATAAGTATTTATAGAAGAATATTTTTGATTTCTAAAATTACGTTTAAAAATTTAAACGTGATGATTAAAATATAAACAATTATGTTTTGTTGCTTGTCTTTTTAAAAATTTAAATACAGAATTATTTCTTGATTCAACAAAAACGCTTCTAAAAAACGTATGTGTAACGTATCACACCTATTTTGAAAATTCTCAGGATAATTAAATATTGCCTATGACAGATTTATTGCAATAATTGGTTGTACATAGTGTGGTGATTACGCAATGACAACTACAGTCGTTGCCTCGTTTTGATCCGTCGAGGATTGACGTCATAGGCATCATTTCTGATTAAGACCGTCGACATAATGTTTAGTTTTTGTAAATAGTGTCTTGTACATATTATAAATATTGTAATGTATTTTCACATATTATTGTAACATGAATTCATTGATCTGTATTGATATTTGTTTTATACAGTCAGAAAGTTTTATACAGTCAGTATCGGCTATATAGTCACCCGCTTATAAGGTTACCCCGCTTATGGTTTGGTCAGTTTTCTAAAGTCCCGTCTAACTTAATAGGAAACATGTGTTAAAGTGCTCCGCTTATACAGTCATTTTCTTTTTCTTGTGACCGTTATATGGTCCGTTTCATATTTTCAATGAGTTTCCCTGTTTTTGTGTTTTCGTTTTTTTAAGAAGTCAGTGCGAAATCGGAGAGGTCCTGAATTCAAGCCTTTATTTCCCTCCCTTTTCGCCTTTCTTGTTTGTGTAGACATCACCTCTTTCAATTCTCTTGCCCCTGACAAGAGATGGACATCTGTTTATTGGTTAAAGTTATCGCTCCCTGCTTAAGTTGAAATTCAGACGAAACAAGTAAAGGAAAATTTTGTTGCATTTGGATCATACGCCATGAATAAGAACGTTCATTTTTTAAATATGGCTTCTAAAAGAAAGAATTTATCATTTTCTGCCAAAAACGAATTGATTGAAAATTAAAAAAAAAAAATCTAATCTTTTGAAGGCTACTTTCGCCAATTCAAATTTGATTACCCGGACGACATTAAATAACATTTTAGCTGCCAAACTTTGGTCCTCAAGTGTTGAAATCGGTGATCAAGAAAGAAAACGTCAGCTCTTGTCACCTTATGGGAATGTGGATAAGGCTCTTCTTTTATAGATTAAAGATGACGGTATATGCACAATAGGGTTGTATTGTTCCGCATATATGGTCATCCCGCTTATATGGTCTGATTTTTCTGGACCGCTGACCATATAACCGATACAGACTGTAATTATCTTATTTTTATTTGTGGCAACACAGAATCTTTTTAAATATCTAATATCTGTAATGTACTATTTTAAGAGTAAGTGTGACAGTAGCAGATGGCTCGGTTGCATCGAAGGTGCTGGTGTTTGTTTATGTAACTTGTATATACTTTCGGTATTTTAAACTTCTGTAACGTTAGTTCAGTTTTGATATCCAGAGCTCTACGTCATTCATTATATTGTATTAAATAAATGCCTGTGTCTAGATCTAGTTGTTTTATTTAACTTCACCGTGTGAATCCTTTCTGAGCATGGTTTTGTATATGATGTGATACCTGCGGATACTTCTTTAAAAATAGTCGAGCCATAGCAGGGGTCTCCATAATAGTCCCACCTTTTCAAGCCTATTTTGAATTGATGCAAACATACATGCAGAAATTCGTACCAACAGATTGTAGTACCGAAAGACATCTTCTAGCCCATAGGTTCTCAAACATTTTCAGTCACAGAGCTGCTTTTAAAATTGGAAATTGAACGGAAAACACTAAATTTTATCTCGCAACTACATATTGCATTTTAAAAATATAATAATATCATTGCATTAAGGTTACAAGGTATTTTTGACATTTACTCTTGCAGGATATTAGGTTTTACTGTTTAATTTTTTCCGCTTTAATTTCCCCCCCCCAATACAGATAGAAAACACACACATGAAATAAAAAAATAATTTGAAAATAATTTTAGGGTACGTATATCAGATTAACAGTTTGTTGTTTTATTAATTTGGCATTATTGCGTTCGTTACATATTTTATGTTTTATAAAGTCCATATTTTGAAGCAAATTTGACAACAGAACTGACAATGGTTGAGTCTTGAGTCAATCAAATGTTCAAATAATCAAAAGTTTGAAATAAAACATTCTCTTATACAGCTCACACATTAATGTTATTTTAAACCAGACTCATGACTCGAAAATCGCAAAAATAAAAGAAGGCGTTTTAGAAAACTACAGGTGCAGGCGGGATAGACAAAATTCCTATATCCATAAAAGGATCAGTACTACTGTTTCTATAAAACAAGTATTTATTTACAAACTATTAACAGTTACTAACATGATGGGTTTGAGTCCCCCCTAATTCCCATTTCCGAAATCCTGGAAAAAAAAAGGCGCGTTACATTCTCTGACGTAAACAGGGAGGCGCGCCATCTATGGGGAAATATGAACTTTCGCCACAACTCGATAGTATTTTTCAGACACATCAAATTCCGTTTTATTCGTATGTCTAAGGCTGAATAATAGTTCGGATTACTGATCAGTCAAAAAAGAAAAAAGTTTACTTAAGACTTCTTTTCAATTGGCATACATTACTAAGAGGAAAATCCCGATTTATAGTTCAAATCTCCTTCCAGAATTTCTGCCTTTTAATAATAAAGCCACCTCAATTTTTCCTTATAAGACCTTAATTTTATAACAGTTTTTCATTCCCAGCAGCTTTTAAAACTAGAAAGACCAGTTGCACAAATCAAAACGAGAATTTTAGATTTTTATTTTATTTTTTTTGTTCTCTTGTTGTGCGAAGAATATTTCTCCCAAAGCAGTCTGAAAGTAGATGGAATCTACAGTCGAGGAGGTTATTAGAAAAAAAAAAGGGAAATTATGCTGGGGCGGGGAATAGAAACATAATCACTGTGATTTTCTAATAACTTATGAAGCCTCGGAAAAATGAATTCCCCCGAATGAACAGAATACAGTTGGGGGTTTGAAGCGATTCTAATCTTTGAGATTTCATTCAGAATTCTGAATAGAATGGAATTAGAATTGTGCGTTTCAATTGTAAAGGGAGAAGGATAACCGCGGAGGAGCTCTGTTGCTGAAAGATGCTGAAATAACTTTTTCCTTGTCAAACTCTGAAAATTCATTCTCTAGTGTTTTTGCAAAGGGATTACTTCGCTGAATTCTTCTTTTTAATGTTTCTCTAGCTGTTTTATTTTAAAGATTTACGTCTTCTCAATTACCGATTGAAATGAATTATTCTTGTGAACTGCTAACAAATGTTTTTATGTATTTGCTGTAATGTAATTACAACACAAACACCAGTGTTCTTTCTCAAAGGGGAAACACAGTAAAAATATAATAGTATATATTTAAAATAAAACATTTTTTGTGTACACTATTCACAGATATCTCTTTCTTGATTAATATTAGGTTGGGGAAAAAGAAATCCATTATTTTTTCGGTAGATGGCTGTAGTGGTCGGTATCTCTTAAAGTATCTATCTAACAGTTTTAAATTTAAGCTCGTTGTCAAGGTGACATTTTACACTAAAAAAATCTTTTTACCGTTTTTTGTTTGGTCCATTCAGTTGTGAGTTACAGGGTGTTAAAAATGGAAGTCAACAAAGAGAAAATTCAGTACATTTTACAGTTTTTCTTTTATAAAGGCAAAAATTCAAGCCAGGCCTGAAATTGTGAATGGTGTTTATGGTGCCGGTACTGTAACAGCTAATTACGTGCAATTTTGGTTTCGTCGATTCCGTTCAGTCATTTTTGATATTAAAGATGTACTCCGCACAGGCAAGACCGTCGTCGAAAATGTCGGTAAAATCACAGAAATAATAGAAGTTGACCGGCATTTTAGTAGTCGTATCATCTCTCAGATGATAAATATCGACCATAAATCAGCTTTAAACCATTTGCGCAAAGTTGCATTCAAAAAGAATATCGATGTTTGGGTGCAACACCAATTAACACAAAAAAAAACATGGTATATCAAGTTTCCGTCTGAGAAGCCTTGGCCAAACCGAATGAAATCGACCCATTTCTTAAACGGATGGTGACTGGGGATAAGAAATGGGTCAAATACGACAATATTGTGTGAATACGATCGTGGACAAAATGCGGTGAAGCAGCTCCAACGCTGGTCAAACCAGGACTAATGGCCAGAAAGGATCTACAGTGTATTTGGTGGGACTGGACGGGAATCATTTATTATGAGTTGCTTCCGTATGGCCAAACACTCAATTCAGATCTCTGTCAACAACTGGACCGTTTGAAGCTAGCGATTGACCAGAAACGGCCAGAATTGGCCAACAGAAGAGGTGTTGTGTTCTATCAGGACAGCGCCAGATCATATACGTCTGTAGTGACTCGCTAGAAATTGAGGGATCTTCGCTAGAAAGTTTTAATGCATCCACCATATAGTCCGGACCTGGCACCAAGCGATTACCACCTTTTTCTCGCATTGCAAAACTTTCTGATTGATAAGAAATTGGGATCAAGAGAAGATTGGGAAAATCGATTA
>CM063500.1:72683518-72706018 GCA_032207245.1 Pardosa pseudoannulata | reverse complement strand
TTCAGTACCTCCAAACTATGGCATTTTTATGATGTCTTGCTCACCAAACTGTTAAAATCATTTCCGTAATTTCATTCATTATACCTATGAATGCGAGTGTTTCAGACAAAATGGCTTTAATCACACCATTTATAATGAACGTGTCTTGCCTTTTAGCGAGTAATAAATGCTGCTTAAGAAGTGTTTCATCCTTAAACTTTCCTTAACGCAAAAATTGGCGACTTGGCGACATTACTTTCACCTATTCTAGGTCACATAGCAGTCATTTACGTTCCATTACGCAATTTTCCTAACGCATATGAGGCATATATTAATGACAGAGTCATTAATATATGTGTAATGTTCATTGAATGAATTTAATGAATTATTTAATTTCAGACTAGCCTGTAGGTTGAGCTGTTAATTTTTTCACTAACGGTACCTGTACGTTGTTCTCAGTATGCTGTAAACGTCACAATGTTCTGTGCATTTGTGAGTGAATTATATCTGAACTGAGTCAATTGGAAAATAAGCTAACTGTTGGTGTTTGTATGGAAGTGCTTCCGAAATCAAGATAGTCGAAGTCTTTGATGTTTCATAAGGCAAGAATGGATGATTTATAGCACAAATTCTAAATAACAGCGGGGATAAAATTGTGTGATGAGGGATGTTACAGAAGGAAGAAGATACTTAAGAGTACTGTGATGAAAAATAAGAAGATACCAATCATAAAAGTCACTACAGAACAAGAGATCTCACATTTTGGATGTTTTTATCAACACTTAAGTCGACGGTCATCCTGGCTTTGCATCACCCTTGTAGTATTCGCAGGTTTCTCTGAAACACTTTATCCTCTTAAAACAACTGTTATAGTCAGTGCGTTATTTTCATAATCATCCCTGAAAATTTGATGAATTTTAGAGTAATTCAAAAGTTTCTTTAATTATTTCAAGTTGAATCGTTTTGCTTGTGTTGATCTATCTCCATCGTCGACAACAGCAAAAGAGAGCAGCATACAGTAAAATTCCTGCCTGTTTATGTACAATTACATTAATCAGGCGGTTACTGTCACACCATTGGGTCCTCCGCTGGCAGAACAGCATTCCAAACCAAACTTGAATTCAAGTTCATCCTAGTAGCGTATTACCGCGTTTAACGGACAGATTATGTATATATACCAGTGGCGTGCGGTCCATATCATATGTGCAGGGTGTGCATTGCACACCCTGGGAAAATTATGAGGGACAATAATTTTCTGCACCTATGTTTACCTATCTTTATATGGTATATAATAAATATTATTTATAATATATTCAAATATTATGTCGATTTGCTTGCTTGAACATAGGAAGTTCTGATGTGTACGCACTGCGCACTAAATTGAAAATCACGCTTTATATGTATGGGCTACTGGAGAAGAACCGCATACTATGGCACTGAGGCAAGTGCAGCTATTTTTACTGCACTTGGCATTCAGAATCATCCAAAGGTACGAGTTATTAAGCATTGTATTAGTGCGGGGACTTACTTGCTGAAGCGATTTTGGTTTTTTAACCGATTAACTGGCCATACGATTTTGCAGACTGTTAATGCTTAAATTTATATATCGTAAGATTTTGTTTTCATGGAAATATAAAAGAAGTATTTCATCAATATAAAGTGAAATGTTTTAATGTGGTAAATTAATTTCGGTGATGTATTCTATTTATTGAAATAATTAGCTGAAAAACAATGTTGTTTTCTTTTAAAGAAACGAATTTTAACAGAACAGACCAAATTTTACCATTCAATGTGTCTTACAGACAGTATATAAGTCATATTAAATAACACCATATCCCTGGTTTTGTTTTTAAAAATTGTCAAGATGTTTTTCGCAGAATGTCTGATTTCCAAATGTTAAAAACTTGTGCTTGGCGCTTTTGTTCTAAATAGGACCTTGCACCGTAAAATTCCAACCAACCAAATGCTAAAAACAATTAATAAATATAATTTAATCCACTGACCGAACAAGAAACAGTTCGCTCTATCGTGCCAGCGTGCAGCGAAATCCTCTGCACGTGGAATAGACGTTCGGTTTATCGGCCCCGCAGCGGTGGACGCCATGTGGTTCTACGTTTGCTGAACATATCGTGGAAGCCCGAAGTGTTGCTGTGTCGACGCCGATATGATACCATACAAAAAAAGACATGATTTTGCTTCAGTGCTAGTAGAATTCTCATAAGTTTAGCTGTTTTTATAGTCATAACTCGACTACTCGTAGGTAAATATTTTATTTATTGTAATCTTTAAATTTATATTCATAATAAATAACCCGTTTCAGAATGGAGAACTCAGATGTCTCAATAATTAAAGATTTATTGGGAAATCCATGTTCTCTGCACACCCTGCATGAAAACCTACCGCACACCACTGATATATACATACATACATACACACATGCATATATATATATATATATATATATATATATATATATATATATATATATATATATATATACATACATACACACACACATACACATCCTTGTCTTCCCGACAAGGACGCCAACAACTTGCTTCACCCGCTTTAATCTTTTATACAAAAAGGAAGTAAAATAAATAGATATGTAGTTACAAATATGCATTTGTTATTGCTTTTTCTCTACATCACAATTATTTCACCGAAAGAAAGCAAGAGGAAGTCGCGAAATTTGACGACTTGGTGACATCCTTGGCATCTAATGCAGGTCACATGACATTCATTTTGTTACTCTTTTTCTTTTTGTACTACAGTTACACAATTTTAAAGAACATAGTTAAAAATATTAACTATGTTATAAATATGTATAGCATGTCCAAGGCCGTAGGAAAGGGGGAATTTGGAGGGTTGCACCCTCCCGAAATTCTAGAAGACCATTTCGTCAAAAGAAAATGTTCCACATATGTGTAGGTGGCAAGTTCATAATAGGAAGGTTGAGGGTTCGAGGCTTGTACCGGCAAAATTTCCGCCTTATTCTGTAATTAATCCTAAAATTAACATAGTTATAAATATGTATAGCATGTCCAAGGCCGTAGGAAAGGGGGAATTTGGAGGGTTGCACCCTCCCGAAATTCTAGAAGACCATTTCGTCAAAAGAAAATGTTCCACATATGTGTAGGTGGCAAGTTCATAATAGGAAGGTTGAGGGTTCGAGGCTTGTACCGGCAAAATTTCCGCCTTATTCTGTAATTAATCCTAAAATTAACATAGTTATAAATATGTATGGCATGTCCAAGGCCGTAGGAAAGGAGGGGGTTTTGGAGGGTTGCACCCTCCCGAAATTCTAGAAGACCATTTCGTCAAAAGAAAATGTTCCACATATGTGTAGGTAGCAAGTTCATAATAGTAAGGTTGAGAGTTCGAGGCTGGCAAAATTTCCGCCTTATTCAGTAATTAATCCTAAAATTAATATAGTTATAAATATGTATAGCATGTCTAAGACCGCCCAAGGCTGGATTCTTAATGCATGGTCACAATGTTCTCTAATGTCAGGCAATACTCTGTATTTATCAGGACAAGCCTAGAAGGTCATCTGCCTAGCTCTTAAAGAACATGTTCCCCCCACCCCCCCAAAAAAATGTCTTGGGCTATAAAAAGTTTTGCCGAGCTGCTGTCTGAAAATATAACTTTTTCTCTATATTCTGCTATATTTGCCTTACCTACATAGTTTTTGACTTTTCTCGTTTGCCATCAAATCTTTTTAATTATTTAGGTTAAAATGGATAATTGTCATACCTTAATCATGCCTTTATACCTTAACTTTGTTATACTGAAATATCATCCATATATAATAATAGCCTAAGTTATCTGTCCGACTGTCCTCGAATTTATGAAGCGGTTGGACCTGGAATGGATAGAGGCATCCATTGATTCTTTATGAGTTAGGGTTAGCAACGTTCGAAATACACCCCTTCCCTTCTTTTCTAACGTCATTATTTCAAGCCCTCTTTTCCCCGGTTAATAGCAGGCTATTAAATTATCAATTTATCACAATATAAGTAGATAAAAATAACATTTTTTTCTAACATTATGACGTTATTTCTTTAACCATCTCATTTAATTATTTCTTATTTTAAATTATTCAAATATCGTTTGCATTATTTTCATACATTTTATCCCTCAACTTAGATATTACGTAAATAATTTTCTTTTATATTTATCTTAAATAATATATTGGGTACATATGATAATTTAAAATTTAATCATCGATTATTTTGTGTTGCAATGAAAATTTTATCAACGATATTAACAACAAATTCTATCTACCTCCATGTTGTAGTGGAAATGATAGTTTCATTCCTTTAATTCCATTAATTACAGTGGCAAAAAAATTGCGAAGAGCTTAACGATAATTTTTACGTAGCTAAGAAAACTTTGAATTATCTTCGTAAATAAATTGAATGTGATTCTAAACTGCGTTCACAGTATCGGGAGACTTTAGAGGGGTATGAAGATAAACAAATTATTGAGTGTGTACCAGATAATTCTCAGCCAAAAAATAATACATTTTATTACCTGCATCTTAATGTACTTTACAGTTCTGGAAAATTAAAAATTTTATACGAAGACAAACAAATTATTGAGCATGTACCAGATAATTCTCAGCCAAAAATCAAACAAATTTTTTTACCTGCATCTTAGGGTACTTTACAATTCTGGAAAATTAAAAATTTTATACGAACATAAACAAGTTATTGAGCATGTGCCCGATAATTTTCAGCCAAAAAACAAACCATTTTTTTAGATGCATCTTAGGGAACTTTACAATTCTGGAAAATTAAAAATTTTATACGAACATAAACAAGTTATTGAGCATGTGCCCGATAATTTTCAGCCAAAAAACAAACCATTTTTTTAGATGCATCTTAGGGAACTTTACAATTCTGGAAAATTAAAAATTTTATACGAACATAAACAAGTTATTGAGCATGTACCCGATAATTTTCAGCCAAAAAACAAACCATTTTTTTAGATGCATCTTAGGGAACTTTACAATTCTGGAAAATTAAAAATTTTTATACGAACATAAACAAGTTATTGAGCATGTACCGATAATTTTCAGCCAAACAAACCATTTTTTTAGATGCATCTTAGGGAACTTTACAATTCTGGAAAAATTAAAAATTTTATACGCACATAAACAAGTTATTGAGCATGTACCCGATAATTTTCAGCCAAAAAACAAACCATTTTTTTTAGATGCATCTTAGGGAACTTTACAATTCTGGAAAATTAAAAATTTTATACGAACATAAACAAGTTATTGAGCATGTACCCGATAATTTTCAGCCAAAAAACAAACCATTTTTTTAGATGCATCTTAGGGAACTTTACAATTCTGGAAAATTAAAAATTTTATACGAACATAAACAAGTTATTGAGCATGTACCCGATAATTTTCAGCCAAAAAACAAACCATTTTTTTAGATGCATCTTAGGGAACTTTACAATTCTGGAAAATTAAAAATTTTATACGAACATAAACAAGTTATTGAGCATGTACCAGATAATTTTCAGTCAAAAAACACACCATTTTTTTTAGATGCATCTTAGGGAACTTTACAATTCTGGAAAATTAAAAATTTTATACGAACATAAACAAGTTATTGAGCATGTACCCGATAATTTTCAGCCAAAAAACAAACCATTTTTTTAGATGCATCTTAGGGAACTTTACAATTCTGGAAAATTAAAAATTTTATACGAACATAAACAAGTTATTGAGCATGTACCGATAATTTTCAGCCAAAAAACAAACCATTTTTTTAGATGCATCTTAGGGAACTTTACAATTCTGGAAAATTAAAAATTTTATACGAACATAAACAAGTTATTGAGCATGTACCCGATAATTTTCAGCCAAAAAACAAACCATTTTTTTAGATGCATCTTAGGGAACTTTACAATTCTGGAAAATTAAAAATTTTATACGAACATAAACAAGTTATTGAGCATGTACCCGATAATTTTCAGCCAAAAAACAAACCATTTTTTTAGATGCATCTTAGGGAACTTTACAATTCTGGAAAATTAAAAATTTTATACGAACATAAACAAGTTATTGAGCATGTATCAGATCATTCTCAGCCAAAAAACAAACCATTTTTTAAACCTGCATCTTAAGGTACTTTACAATTCTGGATAATTATAAATTTTATACGAAGATAAACAAATTATTGAGCATGTACCAGATAATTCTCAGCCAAAAAACAAACCATTTTTTTACCTGCATCTTAGGGTACTTTACAATTCTGGAAAATTATAAATTTTATACGAAGATAAACAAATTATTGAGTATGTACCAAATAATTCTCAGCCAAAAAACAAACCATTTTTTTACCTGCATCTTAGGGAACTTTACAATTCTGGAAAATTAAAAATTTTATACGAAGATAAACAAATTATTGAACATTACCATATAATTCTCAGCCAAAAGATAAACCATTTTTTTACCTGTATCTTAGGGTACTTTACAATTCTGGAAGATTAAAAATTTTATACGAAGATAAACAAATTATTGAGCATGTACCAGATAATTCTCAGCCAAAAAACAAATCATTTTTTTACCTGCATCTTAGGGTACTTTACAATTCTGGAAGATTAAAAATTTTATACGAAGATAAACAAATTATTGAGTATGTACCAAATAATTCTCAGCCAAAAAACAAACCATTTTTTTTACCTGCATCTTAGGGAACTTTACAATTCTGGAAAATTAAAAATTTTATACGAAGATAAAAAAATTATTGAACATTACCATATAATTCTCAGCCAAAAGGCAAACTATTTTTTTACCTGCATCTTAGAGTATTTTACAATTCAGTAAAATTAAAACTTTTATACGAAGATAAACAAATTATTGAGCATGTACCAGATAATTCTCAGCCAAAAAACAAACCATTTTTTTACCTGCCTCTTACGGTACTTTACAATTATGGAAAATTATAAATTTTATACGAAGATAAACAAATTATTGAGCATGTACCAGATAATTCTCAGCCAAAAAATAATACATTTTTTTACCTGCATCTTAGGATACTTTATAATTATGGAAAATTAAAAACTTTACTGATCCCGTCATGTGACGGGCTATATGCTAGTTCACAAGTAACAGTGTCTTTCCTCTTTGCCCCCTCCCCCAGAAAACAATTTTTGGGTCGGTTTTCAGCATGTCAGTTATCATATTCACTCTTTTATATTTCTTCTTTGTTAGGATACATTTAATTTAAAGTAATCTTTAAATGGACGAACCAGCATTCGGTAGATATTTTCCTTTACACCATTTAGTCGGAAGATAAATGCACGTGTAATGCATGAGATATGCAGATAACTTGAAGACGCATTCTTCTTTATACCTGTCTAGGCATATTTAAGTCGGCATTACTTTTAAAAGCTGCTCTTTAAAAGTAATACCTACTCTTTTGTTTTCCCCCACAGTCTGCACTCCTATGACTTTTTAACACCTACACGAGTCTGGCACTTTCCTAAAAATGTGCTTTGTTTGGAATTTGTTTTGTTCATAAACATTCTGGTAATGTTCAGAAACAAAAACACTTACGAAAATGGCTCTGCTTTAAAACGGTTTCCCCGTTTTGAGACTTCTGCTAGTGGAGTTTCAAATGACCCCTATTTTTCTTCTGCCTCTGTAACCGAAATGAAAATGGAGGGATTTATAAATGACATTTATGGGGACGTGTCTCAGAGGGTTTGGTAACGTATAATATGAGATTGCGTATAAGAAAGAACCTCACGGTATAAGGGAGCTGTCTATGGAACTTACTAAAAAACTTACTAAGGGAAATTACTATGAAACTTACTAAGCGAACTTGCTATGGAACTTACTAAGGGAATTTACTATGGAAGTATTAGATTAATTTAAACTAAGAGCCGCTCTCGTTCTCAATCAATAACTCTGGGGGTGGCAGACCAAGTCTTTGGGTCTTCTGGTTGGTCCCTGCTTCAAAATTACGAGGACCCACTTGAGCATAAGTCGCACTTCCACCCTTGAGGTGCTCTTTAAAACGAAAAGAGCACCCCTTTGCCTTAAATCCAGTAGCCTCCGCCTCATACAAGGCAATTTCACGCAGTAAGGCAAATTCTCAAATTATGACAGCTCTGGCTTTAGCTTCAAACGGAAGGGCAGTTTATTGTTTGTCTATTAGCTGTTGTAAACATGAAAATGAATGGGAAGGGCATTATAGTAGTTCGTGACGTTGCGACAAATTGCCTTATTGAACTTGGTCAGACCAAGTGGCATAAGAGAACAACAACAACAGATTAAAAAATATTTCAAAAGCTCTCTGCAATTGCATTTGTATTATAACTGGGCGACTGGTAAAGCGATGGTCTTCGATACTGCAGTTCGCGGGTTCGAATCCCACTGCTCATTGAGGCTCTTATCCGTTTGGAATCGGCTTTAAACAGTAGGTCCTGGTCTCATTATCCCTCGTGAGCAAAACAGTAGACTGTAGCTCTCTAAACCAAAACCAAACTATATCATAATTGAAGGCTTCTATGCTACTAAATCCTAAATAATGCATGTAAACAAAATGACATAATTAAAGTCTTTCGAGTAATGAATTCACTTAGTTTGAAAAAATGCTGTAAACATGAATTTTCAATGATTACGTTCGCATTAGATATAACCACTTCTTTTATAATACCTGAAAACGTTGAGTGTTAAGTATTCAAGAACTTTAAAAGCGATATTTATATAAAAACATCTTTAGCATTTAGGCAAGCTTTTAAAACATTCATATTATAAATTCTATATCGAGAAAGACTTTTTTTAAAGATTCTCTAGAGTTAAATAAGCGTATATATGCATTAACCATTTATGAATGTTTTAAAATTCTAAATGAATCTCATTATTTTCGGAGAGATGGGATAATTTAAATTTTTTGCGTTAGAACGGTGCTTATGTGATGCAGATAATTAATTGAAATTATCCTTGTTTAAAACGTAGGAGCTATATTTATAATCCTGAAGAAAATAAATCTCTTCAAAAAGAAACTTTTAAAGAGAGTTTTAAGTCTGATAGTAAAGAAGTTTGGAAAATTATTGCTGACAAAAAATTGTTCGTTTTTACTTTCTTGTACGCAGCGAATGAAGTGTTGAAATCGATAAAAATTTCAAAGCTCACATGTCACCGGAAATACTCATTTTGTCAATAATTGAATGATTTTTGGTTAGTTTTGGTGCTACATCTGTACAGAGGCTGCTTGCACATTTTTTAGACGATTTTGGTTAGCGGTATTAAAAATTCTTTTGTTGCAAAATAAATAACTGCAATTGTACTATGTTTTTAGAAGTTAAAATTATGGTCTGCAGCTTGAGAGGTTTGTTTTTATTCAAAATGACGTTTTAAACGAAGCAGTGGTTCGAAGACTATATTTATGCTCTTTCCGATGAGAAGTATTCATATTCCGTAATCCAAAAACATTGTGAGAGTCATGATTTTGTGATATCTAAAGCGTCGATAGGAAATATCGTAAAAAAAAAGAGGAATAAAAAGTCAAATTGGAGCTTCCAGATTCAGAAACTGTCCAAATTATGAAAATCAGAAATTATCTGAACACTCGAAATAAATGTTATTAATATTTTTTATTTAGTTTAGTCTATAAAAAGTGTTGTATATTATATTTATTTTATTTTATTAATATCGATTAAAATTCTAATAAATTAGTTTAGAAAATATTAATGAAATTTCACAGCTTTGACTAAAGGTCTTCGTTATACATTTAACATTTCATCAATACATTTTTATTGGGTTGTTCGGAAAGTCATTTCGTTTTTTTTGGGGAACATGAAAGACAGTTTTCGTATAATGAATAAATATTTTATTAAATTATATATTGGCCATTCTGGTCCAACACCTTTTGCCATCTTTCTGGTAGTAGCATAATTCCACGCTCATAAAATTTTTGGTCTTTGCTGGCAAAAAACTGATCGAGGTGGTTTTTGACCTCCTCATTTGAGGTGCAGGTTTTACCGTCTAAAAATTTTTGGAATGACCGAAACAAATAATAATCCGATGGTGCCTGGTCTGGAGAATTTGGTGGGTGTGGTATTGTATCCCATTTAAGCTGTAAAAGCTTTTGGTGAGTGACCAAACTTGTGTGAGGTTTCGCGTTGTCTTGGTGAAACAGTACACCTTTCCTGTTGATTAGTTCTGACCTTTTCTGTTGAAGTTCATCATTCATTTTGTCCAGCTGATGACAGTAGACTTCCGAATTAATCGTTGTGTTATCCGGTAAAAGCTTAAAAACAACGATTCCTTTAAAATCCCACCAAACAGACAGCATCACCTTTTTTTGGTGAATATCGACTTTGGAAATGGTTTGAGCCGGTCCATCTTTTTTACTCCATGACCTCTTGCGTTTGACGTTGTTGTATATAACCCATTTTTTGTCCCCAGTGATGATGTGCTTCAAAAACGGATCATTTTCGTGACGTTTGAGAAGCGAATCGCAGACGTCAATGCGGCGACACAGATTTCTCTCTGTGAGAATATAGAGAACCCATACATCGAGCTTCGAGGATAATACCAGGCCTTTCAAGTGGTCATAAACTGTTGAATTTGATAAATTTAACCTCAATCTGATCTCACGTGTTGTTATTCGCCGGTTCGCATCAACTAATGCCTTTATCGCGTCTTTATCAGCTTCCACCGGACTTCCCAAACATGGTGCAGCTTCGACATCAAAATTGCCGGATCGAAATTTAGCGAACCAGTTCTGGCACTGGCGTACTGTCAACACACCTTCTCCATACACATCGGTCAATTTTTTTCTGGCTTGAACAGCATTTTTACCCTTTCTTTAGTAAAACAGTAAAATATGTCGAAAATTCTGCTTATCGCTCTCCATATTTAAGAGGGTACCAACCAAAAACTACTGCGTAGAATTAATTGGAATTTTTCACACACAAGCCTTGCTATATGAGCTATCAAAGCATATAAAAATTATACGGCTTAAATGTGAAGTTGGGTGAAAAAAAATACAATTAAATCCTCTGTCGTGTAAAAACGAAATTACTTTCCGAACAACCCAATACTATAATCAATTTTATAAATAAATAGTTATTTGTAAAATTCTTTCTCTCAATCAATTATTTTATATTGTTATATGCATTTTATGCAACACATAAGGAGTTGTACACCTATTAATTGAATTAAAAATGAATTTATGAGTTTAATAATAAGTAATTATTCTGCTACTCATTATAAGGTATGACAAACCGAAATGCAGCATTCGGTCGTCTCATGCATGCCCACCCCTGGTCTAAACGATAAACTAGAAAACTGCAAGGCATGTTTCCCCTAAATTAAAATTCTATTAAATTAGTATAGTATCAATGAAATTTCACAGTTTTCAGTAAAGGCCTTAGGTATACATTTTTCATTTGATCAATACATTTTTACTGTATTGTATTTTTATAAATAAAATTTTGAAATAGTTATTTGTCAAACTATTTTTAATAGTTATTGTTTTTTTTAATCTATATTTCATTCAATACGTAAATTTGTATTCGTTTTAAAAATGAATCCGAATTGAAAATGAATTTACGGGTTTAGTACTATGTAAATATTGTGTGGCTCTTTTAAAGGTATGAAAAACTGTAGTATCGTTCTGCCATCTCATGTGTGCCCATCCCTAATGTACAGAGGCTATTCGCACATTTTTTAGACGATTTTGGTTAGCGGTATTAAAAAATATTTTGTCGTAAAATAAATGACTGCAATTGTATTATGTTTTTAAAAGTTAAAATTATGGTCTGCGACTTCAGAGGTTTGTTTTTATTCAAAATTTTTAACGAAGCAGTGGTTTGAAAGCTATATTTATGCTCTTTCCGAAGCATATAAAATATGCTATTTAATAAAATATTATATTTGTATTCATATTCCGTTATCCAAAAAACAATCTGAGAGTCATGGTTTTGTGATATCTAAAGCATTGATAAGTAATATCGTCGAAAAGAAAGGAAAAAAAGTGAAATTGGAGCCTCAAGTGGGACAAAAATTCTAAACAAGTATCCAAGGAAAAAACGAACATCTTCAACTATTGCAAAGGTACGTTGTTTAATGTTAAAAGAAAATTCCCCTAGTCAAAAGACAGTTGCAAAACCATTAAAATGCTCGGTGTCCATTGTAAACAAAATGATAAACATTGATTTAAATCTTAAGAAAGCGATAGAACGCAATGTGCATCATCTTTCTATAAAGCATATCGTTGAACGCTGTAGAATTCTATATGAGAAATATTTATTTAAAGAAAAATGGAAAACAATTGTCACAATAGATGAATCATGGGTGTACTTAAATGATTGCCACAAAAAAGAGCCATTTATTACCATAAAAGGGAGAAAAAAATTAAGCAGATGGTTCAAAGAATCGAAAGAAAAAATTTTTCTATGGGATTAATGATTGTTTCTGGTTTTTCATATAAGGCAAGCTAAAAATAGAGTTAAAAAATTTCATTCCGTTATCCAAAAACAATGTGAGAGTCATGGTTTTGTGATATCTAATTCGTTGATAGGTAATAACGTCAAAAAGAAAGAAAAAACATCAAATTGGAGCCTCAAGTGGGACAAAAATTCCAAAACAGTATCCAAGGAAAAAACTAACATATTCGACTATTTCAAAGATACGTTGTTTAATGTTAAAAGAAAATCCCCCTAGTCAAAGGGTAGTTGCAAAATCATTAAAATGTTCTGTGTTCACTGTAAACAAAATGATAAACGCTGATTTAAATCTTAAGAAAGCGATAGAACGCAATGTGCATCATCTTTCTATAAAGCATATCACTGAACGCAGGGCATGCTGCAGAATTCTGCATGAGAAATATTAAGGAATATTGTTGGACGACTCATGTTTTGTCAATGAATCTTGTATTTTAATCAAAAATTCCTGTTTTAATAGATTAGATTTTAGTGTATTATGATTTATGCAATAAAATTATATATTCTTATTATAAGACTATCGTTAAAAATTCAAAGATTTAAAAACTGATATTGTACCCTTACAACCATCTTTTAAACCCCCCGTTTTTACCCTTAAAAAGGTTTCCACCCATCTCCCATCACTTCTAGTGGAATTTTAAAAGCTTCTCACATGCTTCTGTTCCTTCACTTATGATCCGAAATGAAAATGGAGAGAGATTTATAAATGACATTCATCCGTTTCGCGTTTCGGAGGTCATCTATTATAATCAGAATCTGATTAATGGAGACCTCATCTTGGCGCTATCTTTGGCTTGTTTCGGTAATGTAAGTCGTTAAGGTAAAATGGTGAACGTATACAGTAATCTGTTCCGAAGTACTGCCTCGTTATTATATACAAGGGAGATTATTTTAATATCAAACCCTCTCTCGTATTCCAGAAGTTTCTAATTTTCTATTAAGGGGTGAGATAGTGCAGTGTTAAACGTACCAGAATAACCGAATATCTTCCAGTAATATGTCTTTCGTGTTTTATCTGTCGGATAGATTAGGATAAGCTGAAGATCCTAAGTCGACACAATTAATTTCTGATGTATATCGTATGATAAAATATTTTTAATCGATATTTATTTATACATTATTTGATAGTATATTTTGGAGAATTATATACCCGGTGATCCAAAAGTCAGGACAAAGTTTAAAAAGGAATAATTCGAAAACGAATAAAGATAAAAAGATGCTCTTTTCACCAAACGAATGGAAAAGAAGCCGGGTTTTGTGTGGCAACGCAACGAAAATAGTTCCTTTGGCGAATAACAGATGGCTCTGTCGGATTTCTGATGTACGACCGGCATCACTAGTCAAACTGCAACTAGCTGTGACCAAACTACATTTTTATTACTTCTAGCTATTTAGCTTTCTCCTTGCCCAGGAGCCCGTGAATATAAAAACAATAGAGCTACATAATTATTGTGACCAGCAGTTTTATAATTATTGGATTACACACACACACACACACACACACACATATATATATATGTAATATATCAAAATTATTTAACTTTAATATTTCTTCAAAAGCCTCCTCTCTCCAATTTTAATTCATTTAAATATCTTTACCAGCCTCTAAATGGTTTAATCAACGGAGTATTTTCCACTTAACATTCCTTTCTGTCCTAAAACTGTAAACTTTCTGTCTATGCAGCAGTTTCCCAGGTGTTGGCGAAACATGTTTTCGCGTTTTGCTGATATTGCATTTAATTCGCTTATTAAGCTGTTTTTGTTGTGGGAAAATTCTTGTTGTCAGCGCTTTTGGGTGTACTTGTGTCAGAGCAGAGTGAACTCTGTGGCTTTTGATTGTATATTGTCCAGAAGGATAGATGTGTGGTGTTGCCGCTCTGAAATAAAGATTTAAAATTAGACTTCTGAGTTCTCTTAAATATGAAGCCCGACTGCATTCTCATTACTTATAGCTGTTGAGCTTTCTCCTTGTGAAGGAGTGTTATAAAAATGGATTACATTTATATATATCTATATCTATATATATATATATATATATATGTATATATGTATATGTATATATGTATATATGTATATATGTATATATATATATATATATATATATATATATATATATATATATATATATATATATATATATATATATATATATATATATATACATATATATACCGGCGCTCAGAGAAGAATATTTTCTCCTCTTATACACACATAATACATATGTATAAACATATGTAATTATATATATATATATATATATATATATATATCCCGTGTCATCAATGAAGTATAATCTCTCCCATTACACACACATATTTATATAGGTATAAATATGTATACATATATATGTATATAAATGCATACTTATATGTGTATATATGTGTATACATATGTATAAATATATATGTCCCGTGGGATCGGAGACGGATAATCTCTCCCCCTCATATATAGGTATATAATTTGTGATTTACTCACTACAATGGTTTTGGTTTGGTTTGGTTTTGGAGCGCTACGGTCTACGTTTTGCAACACGAGGGCTAATGAGACCGGGACCTACTGCTTAAAGCCGATTCCGAACGGCTACGAACATCCATGCCGTAATGGGATTCGAACCCACGAACTCCGGTTCCGAAGGCCAGCACCCTAACCATTCGTCCATCGTTCGGCCTCACTACAATGGTATCCATATTGGATACAGTATAATCGTTAAACATTAAGAGTAATACAAATTAAGAAAATTTGGAAATAAAACTGTTGAGTTTATTCAAACAACCCATCTTTGGTATTCTACCTCCAAAACGTTTAACATCCACTTATAGAGTGTCGCGAGAGTGCAATGGAGCTAGCCAATTATAGTTTTAAGATTTTGCCACAAGGGGAAATTAAGTTACGTAAAGGTGTTATATAAGCAGAGGTGAGCTCAACAGAAATTAATTCGGTTTTCTCGAAGTCACCAACAGTTACCAAAATTAAAAGGGGAGCAAAGGCATAAAGAATGTAATTGTAGGTATAATAACTACAGCAATTTGTTTTATATAATTATAATGGTTTTGTTGAAAATATCTTTATATACAAGACGACCCGACAGAAGTTGTTCAGTTTTAACTCTGTGAATACAAAAATTGTAAAATATTTTTAAATAAATTATAAATCGGACCGTTTTGATGGAATATTAAGGAAAAAATTATTTTAAAAATACTTGACGCCACCACGCTTACAGTCATCCCAAACGCAATTAGATTAAGTTAAAATTCCCTTAACGCCTGTAAGGACACTCGATTCCGGGACTCGATTCCGTGCTGAAGCCCGTTGCGCAAACCACTGCGCTACAGATACATATGAAGCATGGGGTTTCAGACGGCATTACAATAATCTCAATAAGCGAGCAATTCTGTATTTTTAATAAAAAAAAAATATTTTTATCGGATCAAATTGTGAATCTAAACCATTCTCGAATCAACATAATTACATGCACAAAATTTTGTCAAAATCCGTCCAGCCGTTTAGGAGGAGTTCTATTACACACACATGGAAAGACGAATCTCCTGTATAATAATAGCCTAAGTTTTCTGTCCGGCTGCCCTCGAATTTATGAAGCGGTTGTACATGGAAGATAGAGACATCCATATTGGTATCTTGATGAGTTATGGTTAGCAACATTCGAAATCCCTCCCTTCCCTTCTTTTCTAGCTTTTAATTTCATTATTTTAAGCCCTATTTCCCCGGTTAAGAGCGGGTGATTTAATTATCAATTTATCACAATATAAGTAGATAAAAATAACAATTTTTTCTAGCATTATGACATCATTGTCGTGTAGTCCTCGTTATATATTTATTAACAACCTGTGATCAAATGTATAGTGGAGTTTATTTTAAAATTGCGTTGTGTTAAATATTTGTTTTACTACAATTTAACCACAGGTTCTGAGCAACTACAGACATTAAAATGAAGAATCAACTAACCTCTAAAATAATGGCAACTGAAACTAGCTTAATATAAAAAAGTAGATTTATTATTAAAAAAAACATTTATACATATATTTACAAAAAAAAATAATAAGTCAATAATTAAGCTTAGTCAAACTATTTAGATTACTTCTGACAAACTTTATATATATTTAGGAAAATTTTGTAAGTAGAGAGAGAGGACCTAATCTCGATTTCCAAATGTAATGCAAAAAGATGGGTACCTTTGTGGGTCTAAAGTGATGGGCCCGGAACACTTCTGGTTGAAGGGTATGAGAGGGAGTTTTTACGTCAACCGTTGATCTGTTGTCTCTGGGGTGCGACCGTACAACTTTTGCAGGAACTTTCTGGCGGACTTGGCTGGAGTATGTAGCAACTTCCTTTTGTGACCTCCGCACCAAACTCTCTGGGGCCTTCTCTTTCAACTCCCTGGGACCTTGTCCTCCAACTCTGGGGCCTTTGCCCTTTCAACTCTCTGGGGCCTTTTCGTCCAATTCTGTGAGGCCTCCTCTTTCAAGTCCCTGGGAATTTCTCCTCCAATTCTCTGGGGGCTTCTCCTGCAATTCTCTTGGCCCTTCTCCTGCAATTATCTAACTTAGTCCCCTCCTTCTTCTTGACTCCCAATCGGGATCGTTGCCAGAAAGTCATTGGTCTCAGCAAACTCCGCCCTGAGACCACCAACGTGAGTAACTTTATCACCTCTAATTTGGCCCTGTCCCTTAGGGACTCATAAATACTCCACAAAGGTACATTCTTACTTAATGTCAAGTACGGAGACAGGATTCTTATCTGTGACTGGAATCAGACCCCCGTACAAGACTACAATATACCGTTAAATTATGGTCCTCTATCTCTGACGATGTGATGAGGTCAGATTTAGATCCCGAACATTTTACTTTTTTATGAATGAAACAATTATATATCAGATCTAAATCGCCTCATCACAATCATTCCTTTAACTATATCATTTAATCATTTCTTATTTTAAATTAATTAAACATCGTCTACATTATTTTCATACATTTTATTACCTGCCTCATAGGGTACTTTACAATTCTAGAAAATTGAAAATTTTACTGATCTCGTCATGTGGCGGGCTATATGCTACTTTACAAATAACAGTGTCTTTCCTCTTTGCCCCCCTCCCCCAGAGGAGAAAGCAATTTCGGGCTACGGTCCTGAGCATATCCGTTATCATATACAATCAGTTTCTTATATTTTTTTTCTTTGCTAGGATACATTTAATTTAAAATAATCTGTACAAATGTAATTATATTCAATTATAATTCCCACACCGACTACACGAGGATTCGATCCTGGAGCTTCTCGTACTGAAACCAGCTGTGCTGACCACTGCGCCACAGATACGTTGGTAGTTAAGTGTTTTGAGCGGTATAATAATAATCTCAATAAGCAATCTGTATTTTTAATAAAAAAAACATTTTCTGTCAGATGAAATTGGGAATCTAAATCATTCTCGAATCAACTTAATTACATACACGAAATTTCATCACAATTGGTCGAGCCTTTACGAGGAGTTCTATTACGAACATACAGACAAAAGAGTTTTATATATAAAGATATATTATATATAAGCACAACCAGTGAACCAACTACACGGGATTTTAGGATTATTATTTAATTTGCCCTGGATTGCATTGCAAAAAGAACTTCTAATCAAAATGCAATCTTAAAACAAACCATAAAATCTAACTCCAACGCTGGGATCTTCACCTTTTTTGAGGATAAAAACAAATTGGTCTACCGACCGTCTTTACAGTGCAACAGTTCTATATAGAATGCTCCGAGAAAATAAACATTTGTCGATGTCAGCCGACAGCGAGAGAAACACGTGATTTTCTTCTCATGAGATGTAATATGGATCAGCAACTCGATTCAAAGTTCTGATTCAATTCTTGTATACGCCGATCACTGGCCGATTGGTTAGGGTGCGGGTCGTCAGTACCAGAGTTCGTGGGTTCGAATCCCACTATGGCATGGATGTTCGTAGCCATTCGGAATCGGATTTAAGCTGTAGGTCCCGGTCTCATTAGCCCTCGTGTTGCAAAACAGTAGACCGTAGCACTCTAAACCAACTCTTGTATACGGAAATGGTTGCTCATTTTCAATCGAACAACAGATAAATAGATAAATGTATAAACAGATAAAAAGCAACAAAATAGAAACACTGACATGTTTTAAAGCCAACAATAATAACAGAGACTTACAGCCAAGATTCTGGATTTTTAATAAAAGGAACATTTTCTATCGGATCAAATTGTGAATCTAAACCATTCTCGAATCAATTTAATTACATACACAATATTTCATCAAAATCAGTCCAGTCGTTTAGCAGGAGTTCTATTACAAACACACGGACAGAAGAATTATATAAAGATTATATGTATAATATATATATATATATATATATATATATATATATATATATATATATATATATATATATATATGTAAAGATATATACATACATATGTATACTTTTAATCCCGCGCAATTTTTGTTAAAATTTCTTTTTTAGGTTCAGTGTTTTATTAAAAACCAACCAACAAACAAAAACAATAGTAAAACTCGGCAATGTTGGGAGATGAAACCACTCACGAAAATGACAGTGCTTTAAAACGGTTCCATCGCGTCGGAATACTCTGTTAGGGGAGTTTTAAAAGCCTCTTTCCCACCTCTTCCTCTTAGGACCCAAAATGAAAATGGAGAGAGATTTATAAATGTTATTCATCTGATCGACTCTCCGAGGACATTTGTTATAATCAGAGGCTTATTAATGAAGATCGCATCTTGGCGCTATCTTTGGCTTGTTTCGGTAATGTGCGTCGTTAAGGTTAAATTGTGACCGTACACAGTAATTTGTTCGGAAATACTGTCGCTTTATGATATATAGGGGTGATTAATTTAATACCAAGCTCTCACCCCGTCTCGATAAGTTTCTAATTTTCTTCTGTGGGATGAAATGATGTCAGTGTTAAGTGCACGAGAATAACCGAGTTTCTCTGTTGTAGAATTATAACTTCTATTTCTATCCGGCAAATTTTGAATGTATACACTTTGATACAATAGTAAGAATAGCTTAAAAAAGTAACAGTCTTTAACTCCTTCATTCCTTCACAGCTTACACTTTGGCGCGTTTTTAAGTTTAATACTGTAACAGTTCTTAATTTTTTTGTTAAGAGTGTTTTAATTATCCGATCTTCCGGTTGGTTAATTAGGAGCATGACAATTTACTTTTTTTGCTACATTTGGGATAGGAATACAGTGGGATACAGTGGGATTCAAACATGCGAACTCCGATATCAAAGTGCAGTGCCTACCTGTTGAACATGATATCAAGACGCACTCGAAGATATAAGGTATGCTCATGATGTTTGCCGAAGAGATGAAAATCCCGAGCCAAACTCATTAAACTAAGATTCAGTGTAATAAATGAAATCAAACCAAGTAAAAGCAAATATAAGTTCAAAAGTCCAACTGTAACAATAAGTTACATTCGGTTCGGTTCAGGTTCCCGTGTGTTTTCGACGGGGACATGCCGGGGCAGGACCGGTTTGAATGCAGAGCGACTTCGGACTTCTCCCAGCCAATAGAGGTGTCCGTTCGTTTGGGGAGTTTTGACCCCCTCCCCTCGCCGTTCTGGAGTGGACTCTTTTTTTTTGTCTCCGCCGAGTCGGAAATTTTTTGAGGGACAAGGTTGTTACCAGAAGAGGAGAAGGTGAACGGCTGGCATCCGTGGCTTGTGGATGACCCCCTTGAAAAAAAAATAGACATTTTTTTTTAGTGTTGACGCCGACACGAGAGCAGTCTTCGATCTACAAATGATAAGTTGATTCAACTATTTGTATTCCTTAGGCATTTATATAAGTTTGTAAAACCATTTAATCAAGACCTATTTTTTATGTGTTTCTTAATGAGTTTTAATTTCTTTCTCAAACACTAGGCCAACGTAACATTATTACTTTTTACACCAACACGTGTATTTCTGATACATTTTAATGTCTTGAATTTACCTAAATACAAGGAATATCGATAGCTACAGAAACATAATACGAGAGCCGCGGTGGCTTAGTCTACAGCGGCAACGATCTCTTAATTGAGAGGTTGCGGGTTTGGAACCCGAGCCGACCTAATATCCGCCGTGTTCGTTAAAGGTTACTGTGTCACGTAAAATAGGTATATGGTCACAATAATAAAATATAGTAAAATATGTTCTTGGTCACAATGTCCTCCATGTTCTTTCAATCAATACCTCTGGGGGTGGTAGGCCAAGTCTATGGATCTTCTGCTTGGTTCCTGCTTCAAAATTACGAGGATCCTCTTGAGCAAAGTCGTTCTTTTGCCCTAACGGTGTTCATTAAAACGAAAGGCACACCCCTTCGCCTTAAGTCGAGTACCCAGCTGGCTTAATCGTGCTTGGTTTGTCCAAGTGGAATGAGGAAGAATAACAAAATACGAAGAATTCAAAAATGCATTTGTAACGTCGCTCCTAAAATTAATATTATTATTAAAAGTACACGTAACACACTTTACAAACATTTGAAATAAGGAAACTGGAAAGATTTAGATTTCAAACAGAAACCACGAATGTAATCAGTAAGCAACAGACTTTCCGCATGTTTCGAGATTTTCAACCACTAAACTCTTTTAGTGGCAAATTAGTTTCCGGCCCCATGTATTATCGTAATTTTGATTCTCTTGATGTCTAGTAACAACACTACGATTTTATTGAGTGGAATTTAGAACACCCAAATATACAGGGTGAGTGCGGTTATGACCCGAAATGAAAATTGAGAGAGATTTATAAAGGACATTTATTTGGTCGAGTCTTAGAAGGGCGTTTAATATAATCTGAGGCTGATTAATGAAGATCGCATTTTGGCGCTATCTTTGGCTTGTATGTCGTTAAGATTAAATTGTGACCGTATAGAGTAATCTGTTCGGAAGTACTAGTGCGTTATGATATTTAGAGATGATTCATTTAATTCCATTGCCTCAATTATCTTCTGTGAGCTTCTCATATTCTATCGTGGGGTGATATGGCGTAGTGTTAAGCTTACCAAAATGTCTGGACTTTTTCTAGTACTATGTCTTATGTGACTTTTTTGTCGTATGTATTAGAAAGCAAGATGATACTGGCTTCAATATTTTTTTATTTATATGCTACGATAAATCTTTGGATTTGATACTTATTCATATATCCAAACTCATCCTTTTATTTGATACTCATTTGTATATCACCGCTCATTCTTTTATTCGGTTCTCATTGAATATCTAATTTATCTACTTTGGATCATTAAATATACATGTATTTATGGTTTTGTCTAAGTGTCTTTTTACACTGAAATAAATATTAAGGTGATAAAATTTAACTAATCAAAACTTCACATATACACAGACCTTTCTTTTACATACCCTATTTTCCTTGTAGTAGTACCTTTTCAAATACATCTCATTAAATAATTTATATTGCTAATTCACCTAATACAAAAATAGCTACCTTGCAGCAAATGGATGTTTAAAAAAACATAAATTCAATTTGTGAAAAGTCCTTTATCAGTGTTTTCATTTCATCCAATTTCCTAAAAAGCAGATCAATAAATCAATGAATCTCAATTTATCTCAATTTCAATAATATCAATTTTGAAGAACTTTGGCAGCAATAATTTTTTATGTATTACTCACATTATACATACACATTTATGTATTTCTGTGTGAGTGCTATTAGGTAACAATGCAATCTCGCAGACACATTTTAAAATGAATGTAATTCTTTATTTCACTTCAGCCTTTTGGCTCCTTTTATGGGAATAGTTTATAGAACGTAAAAGGGTTAAACTACCCTATTTCTTCTGGGACTCAGAGTCAAAGAGAAATTGGCAAATTATGAAAACAAATCTCACCTAAAACTTTTAATTTATGTTTAAAACATGACAATTTTATGCTTCATATAGCATGAGCCTTGATGTTTTCAATCGTATCCAATAATCTGTTTCTCAAGCTCCCTTTAAAGCGATGAAACAAAAGAAAGCCTTGGGGAAGTTGGTCAGAACT
>CM063500.1:72673518-72678518 GCA_032207245.1 Pardosa pseudoannulata | reverse complement strand
CGAACTACCTCTTTTTTAGATCTGACACACACACACACAAACATATATATATATATATATATATATATATATATATATATATATATATACATATATATATATATATATATATATATATATATATATATATGTAATATATCAAAATTATTTAACTTTAATACCTCCATAAAAATCTCCGCTCCTCAATTCTAACTCCTTCAAATCTTTTCCCCTGCCTCTAAATATCTTAATCAAAGGAGTGTCTTCGACTTAAAAATCCTTCGAACTATTCCCAAAGCTTTCTAACCTATAGATGTAAATTTACTGTCTATTCAACACGTTTTCCAGCTGTCGCCGGCAAATGGCTCCGCTTTTTTCCTGATCTTAACACTTAAATTCGCTGAATAAGTTTCTTCTAACTTTTGAAAATTCTTTCTGTCTTCGCTCTTGGGTGCACCTCTGTTCGAGCAGAATAATTTTTGTGTCTTTCTCTTGTTTGTCCTTGACTAGTAAAGATGTCCGTTTTAGTAGCTTTAAAATAAAGTTTTAATTAGACTTGTGCCGTTCTATTTTAATGGCCCGACTGCATCGTTATTACTGTTCGCTGATTAGCTTTCTCTTTGTCCAGCAGTTTTATAATTATTGGATTACATATATATGTAGTATATCAAAATTATTACCTCTAAAATAGATATCTAAAAATTTGCTTTTTTCCCTTTAATACCAAATTACCTAATTTAATACATAATTTCCTTGCCACAAAACGGCAAATAAAGTAGTGTTCACCGGCTAAAATTCTTTTTACCGGTTTCTCAAAACTAAGACTGGAATAAATGCTAAATTTCCGACTACTGGTCACTTTTTTCAGCTGCCTTAAATAAACAAGGTTTACTCTTGTTTCCCAAAATTGCTGATCCATATTAAATCTCAGTGGAAAAAATCACGTGTTTCTCTCACTGTCGGCTGATATCGGCTACAAATGTTTATGTTCTCGGAGAATTCTATATAGAGCTGTTGAACTGTAAAGAAGGTTGGTAGACCGATTTGTTTTGATCCCCCAAAAATGTAAAGGTCTCAGCTTCGCATTTATTTTTTATGGTTTAAGATTGCATTTTGACTAGGAGTCCTTTTTCCCAGCAATCCAGGATAAATGAAATAAGAATCCTAATATCCCGTATACTCAGTTTACTAGTTGTGCTTATATATATCTTTTTATATAAAATTCTTCTGTTCGTGTGTTTGTAATATTCTTCTAAAACGATGGACTGATTTTGATGAAATTTTGTGTATGTAATTAAGTTGATTAGACAATGGTTTAGATTCACAATTTAATCCTACAGAAAATGTTTTTTTATTAAAAATCCAGAATTGCGTTCTTATTGAGATTATTATAATGCCGGTTGAAATCATTCACTGCTAACTTATCTGTTGCACAGTAGTCAGCGCAACGGGCTTCAGTACGAAAAGTACCAGGATCGAATCCTCGTACAGGCGATGTGGGAATTATAATTCAATCTTAATCAAAAACAATAAAAATTCTTTGGATTAATTTAAGGAAATATCTAAGACATATTTATTATTTGGACAAGTAAATATATGATATTTTGAACAAATCTATACCAGGATTTCTAGATAAGCATAATTTGAGATACTATATCAACAATTACATGCATCGAATGAACAGTTTATATTTTCTCGAACGCTCAATATCTCCCTGCTCAGCACTTCATTGAGAAGAATAGATGTGTCGCGTTTACTGGTCCATAAATTTGAATGATTGCCCCATAAACTGGTTTAAAAGTGGTAGCTGTTACAAATTAGACTTACCTTAAAGTTTCTTCATTATTTTAATTAGCACGGGATCTTTACGGTCCAAGCGTGATGCACGCTTTAAAAGCCCGAATACAGCTAATTTTTAAGATAGATGAATGAAGAGTCATACTTTGGAAACTAATCTGTTTGTTAGACGTTTACGTTTTTTCTTCATTGTACACTGAAATGGAAATTTTGTACTCACTATAAATTTCAGAGATCAAATATCAGCGAAATGTTTAATCCCCTATATAATAATTGCTTAAGTTATCTGTCCATCTGTGCTCAAATTTATGAAGCGATTGGACCTGGAATGGATAGTGGCATCCATATTGGATTCTTGATGGATATTGGATTCTTAGGTTTAGCGAAATTCAAAGCGAGAGAAGTTTATCGTCTCCTAAACTATCGATTCGATTCTAAAACATGCTTCATATCACAGCAAAAAATAGTCTTGTCTTTAAAACATTCGAAATCCACCTCTTCCCCTCTTTTCGAGCGTTTAATGCCATTATTTCAAGCCTTATTTTTCCCGGTTAAGAGAAGGTGATTAAATTTATCAATTCATCACACAATAGATAGGTAAAAATAATTTTTTTAGGATTATGACGTCATTTCTTTAACCATCTCATGTAATCATTTTTGATTTTCAATTATTTAAATATTGTCTGCTATATTTTCATACGTTTTATCACTGAACTTAGATATTACATCAATAATTTTCTTTTATATTTGGCTTAAATAATAGATTGGGTACATATGTGATAATCATCGATTATTCTTTGCTGTAATGAAAATTTTCTCACCGGTATTAAGAACAAATTCTACCTACCTCCAGGGTGTAGTGGAAATGATATGTTCATTCCTTTAATTACTATGAAAAATAAAATTGGGAAGAACTTAACGATAATTTTGACATAGCATTTCGATATTACGTAAATAATTTTCTTTCATATTTGGCTTGATTAATTGATTAGGCACATATGTGATAATTTTAAATTTAATCACGGATTATTTTTTGTTGCAAGATAATTCTCAGCCAAAAACACAAATCATTTTTTTTTACCTGCCTCATAGGGTACTTTACAATTCTGGAAAATAAAAAAAATTACTAATCCCGTCATATGACGGGCTATATGCTAGTTTAACATTTAAGGATTCAAATTTATCTAGTTTGACTGTTATGTCTGTATGTACTTACAAATAAACTTTACATCTGAAGCTTTAAATACACATTTTGACTTTCTTTAACATGTTATGATTAGTTTACTCTTGACGTTTGTACGTACATACCTACGTATATGTCTCACACAACTCTATTTTTAACAATTAATGAGTCAAATTTAGCTAGTTTCACTGTTATGTCTGTATGTACATACAAATAAACTTTACATCTGAAGCTTTAAATATACATTTTGACCTTCCTTAACAGGTTATAACTAGTTTACTCTTGACGTTTGTACGTACATACCTATGTATATGTCTCATAAAACTCTAATTTTAACAATTAATGACTCAAATTTAGCTAGTTTCACTGTTATGTCTGTATGTACATACAAATAAACTTTACATCTGAAGCTTTAAATACACATTTTGACTTTCTGTAACAGGTTATGACTAGTTTACTCTTGACGTTTGTACGTACATACCTACGTATATGTCTCACACAACTCTAATTTTAACAATGAATGACTCAAATTTAGCTAGTTTCACTGTTATGTCTGTATGTACATACAAATAAACTTTACATCTGAAGCTTTAAATACACATTTTGACTTTCTGTAACAGGTTATGACTAGTTTACTCTTGACGTTTGTACGTACATACCTACGTATATGTCTCACACAACTCTAATTTTAACAATGAATGACTCAAATTTAGCTAGTTTCACTGTTATGTCTGTATGTACATACAAATAAACTTTACATCTGAAGCTTTAAATACACATTTTGACTTTCTGTAACAGGTTATGACTAGTTTACTCTTGACGTTTGTACGTACATACCTACGTATATGTCTCACACAACTCTAATTTTAACAATTAATGACTCAAATTTAGCTAGTTTCACTGTTATGTCTGTATGTACATACAAATAAACTTTACATCTGAAGCTTTAAATACACATTTTGACTTTCCTTAACAGGTTATGACTAGTTTACTCTTGACGTTTGTACGTACATACGTTTCTTACATGTCTCACACAACTCTAAAATCATTAGTTAAAGAATTTCGATATTTTCTATTTAGGAGTGTTGTAAAGCTTACTTGTGTACCTCTCCTTTTGTTTTGTGGTGGATTGAACGATGGACAGATGGGCTCTGCTCCTAGTTATCTAGGTTGACTGCCAGACGCATTTTCGATGGTTTGCCCAAGGCACAGACAACTTTTCATTATGCGATGCATATTATGCTGAAATATTATTCGCAGCAGATTAAATGGTTTGGTTTGGTTTGGAGCGCTACGGTCTACTTTTTGCAACACGAGGGCTAATGAGACCGGTACCTACTGCTTAAAGCCGATTCCGAACGGCTACGAACATCCATGCCACAGTGGGATTCGAACCCACGAACTCCGGTTCCGAAGGCCAGCACTCTAACCATTCAGCCATCGTTCGGCGAAGATTAAATGAGTTATAATATCATGCTTGAAGCAGTTGTCGTGGTGGGGGTCACCGGTGACTCCCACGGTGCGGTAAGAAATTGTTACGATTGTAGTTTTATTCAATCAATCGTGCTTCTATTGATAACTGATTACTCTCAATCTTTAGCATTCAAAGCAGCTAGGAACAACTAGAGCAAAGAATTGGACTAAAAAAGTGCTGACATATTGTTCCGATTGCGTTGATTGACCTTTTCTTTGCCTCGAATGTTTCAATCTGACTCATCTCAATATGCACTGATATAATGTATATGTTACATGTACTAATAAAATTATTTTTATTTGTTCTATATTACATTAATTACTTAACCATTATAATAATGGTATTATTGAAAAATTTATCAGAATCCATATTTACTATAATTACTAGCATATAGCCTGTCATATGACTGGCTATATGCTACTAGTCCTCGTGTTGCAAAAATATAGACCGTAGAGCTCCGAAACAAAACAAAATCAAAAATTAAAAAAAAAACGATGTAAAATATAAAGATATTGTAAAACAGCGATAGGAAACATTTGATAGTTTGTAATGTAATTTTTTCGTAAA
>CM063500.1:72663518-72668518 GCA_032207245.1 Pardosa pseudoannulata | reverse complement strand
AAACTTTTATCACCGATATTAACAACAATTTATTTTCATAAAAGTCTAGATTTCATAAAAAGACTCTATTTCATGGACTAATAAATATCAAGCGTTTATGGTATACTCATTTGAAAATAAAGAAGTTTTTTCGTTTATGTGTTTGTTTTTTATACATAACCACACTGTTTGCACTCGATTCGGTCAATTTTGGACATCATTCATATATACCGCCGTATAATCACTGTTAGTATTAAAACCTCTGCTGTACATCCTATAAATTAAAGTTGGCAACTAACATACTGTCAGTAAATATAAACAAATTATTGAGCATGTACCAGATAATTCTGAGCCAAAACACAATACATATTTTTACTTCCGTCTTAGGGTACTTTACAATTCTGAAAAATTTAAAATTTTAATGATAGAATTACAGTAAAACTAAGCAACGGAGCATTGCATAAGAAGAATGTGATAAAAAATTTAGAATTTTAAAAACATAGAAAAGCAGTTTGCAGATTTTTTGTTAGGTTTCTAGCCTCCCAGTATCAGGAAAAAATATTGGTCTGAGAGAAGGCTGAGCAAACGAAGAGATGTTCAGCATTTATAACTGCAACAATGCAGCATAGGGGGAAGGCAGGGCTATCAACAATTTGGAAACTGTGAAAATGTGCATATAAGCAGTCATACTTTGTGGCTAGACAAAAGACAGCTACAGCGGAGCTTCTGGGGTAGTCTGGGAAATTATAGATGCTACTTTCCAGAATTTATATTTTGCTTTTTTCTTTTTGATCTGACAGTTGTTCCGCTTTGATGGTCAAATGATTTTTTATGATATAGACTTGTAACAAACTCGCTCTTTTGAAACTCGAATAATATTTCATCCCTTTTTTGCTAACTTATCTTCCTGTTCATTTCCTGGAATGCCACAATAAGGAGGAATCAGATGATCAATTTATGATTTCAAAATTTATAATTCAAAAATTACTGTAGATAAAAAAAGATATATTTTGTAAAATGAGATGAGGCATACGAGGCAATGTTTCAACTGGACTCTATGGACGGAACCCTCTAATCCAGAGATTAATAACAGTAAGAATAAAAATAACAACAAACGGAAAATGAGCAGCTAAAAGAAGAAAGAAAGAGATAGTAAGGTGGATTTGTGAGTTCCTAACACAAAAATCTAAAGAGTACAAAGCTTTATTTGGGTGTATCCCGCATTCGTTATTTTGTTATAGTATAAATGCTGCTCCTACTTTCTTAAAGTACGAACTAAGGTTTTCATTATTTAACCCTCCTAGTGGAACACATCGAGGAAAAAAGTCTCCAAAAATACGCTGAAGGTTTACTGCGTCAGTGGCTAAAGCGTTCTGTAATTTTTCCTTCACCCTTTGTCGACTAGAACGGAATACGGGAAACCCACACCTCGTCGTTAGTGTCCCTTTACTTCCGGTTATAAATAGATATATAAATAGATATTATAGATTGTTAATTTTTAATACGCATAAAGCTCGTCAAGTCTCGAAGATCATCCCATAAGAAATAATGGATTCTAAAAGTACAAATAAAAATAATCTTTGAGAGACTTATTTATATTTTTTTACGAAAGTCATCCAAGATATTTAAGGATGCGATTAAAAATACATCTATTACCGCAAACAAAATACTTCGAAATAGAGATTTACAAAGCCATGAAAAGCTATCAGCGTCTTTCTGCCTCAGGGGGTAGGGGGGCATCCCTCAATAAATGTTAGCCAAAGAGGGGTGCAATTCCCAAACAGTCGACAAGACCCTCCTACCGAAAAACTCCATGGGGGAAAGCACTGGCAGAAATGTACATTACATCCATTTTCAGAACGTTTTTAGAGGTCGAAAATTCTACATAATCAGTTTAGCAGAATTGTACGTGCGAACCGCTTAGAGGGTTAAACACGGTATTTAGGTTTATATTTATATTAATAATTTTCATATATTTAATCACTTATGACTGATATTAAATTGATATTAATATTTAATATCCATAAACACAATTTTTAGTTAAAGATACTAAAAAAAAAAATTCTAAATAAATTTTTTAAAAATATTATTTAAATTTTAACTGTAACCGAAATAGGTATGTTAAAAGAAATCGTTCAGTATAGGCTTCTGTTTTACATTACTTTTGGATCACGCAGTATAAGCCTACAAATATATTACTTATGCATACCATTTTTACATCTCGATTGATGATTAAAAACTATGCCACAATTATAATTTCCTTCCAAGAGATATTTTCTTTGGGTGTCTAGGTACTACTTTATTCGATCATTTAATATTCTTGGATCTCTATTTCACTGAGAGAGATTTATAATTTCCATGACCTTGTCCATAAATTTTAATTATTGCCTCTTAAAATCGTTTAGAACCCAGAGCTCTTACAAATGAGGCTTACATTAAAGTTTACTCATTATTATAATTAGCTCGCATAGAGAAGATCCTTCTAGTTCGAGGGTGTTACGTACTCTAAATGCGAGGCTATAACGTACTAATTTCCCAGATAGATGGACAAAGTGTCATCATTTGCAAGCCGATCCGTTTGCCTGCCGCTCTTTCTCTCTTGGAAAAAGGACAATGCATTCTGGCAATAAAATAAATGATTATTATAGGGTTGTATGAAACATGTATTTATATGTATTCTTAAACATCTCGAATACCATACGCTCGTAATGGCAGTTTATATATTTTTATAATAGAGTTTAACTGATGCTCTCTCTCCACTAAGGACACATAGTTTCTGTGCACATAGTTTTGACTACTAGTATCTGATACAGTTTCGTTTTTTAAAACGGTTGTTACTTCCAATAATTTATATTGAACCTGAATAATTAAAACAAATGGTTATTATAGGGTTGTATGAAACATATATTTATATGTATTCTTAAACATCTCGAATACCATACGCTCGTAATGGCAGTTTATATATTTTTATAATAGAGTTTAACTGAAGCTCTCTCTTTTTAATACGCATAAAGCTCGTCAAGTCTGGAAGATCATCCCATAAGAAATAATGGATTCTAAAAGTACAAATAAAAAATAATCTTTGAGAGACTTATTTATATTTTTTTGCGAAAGTCATCCAAGATATTTAAGGAGTGCAATTAAAGATACATCTATTACCGCAAACAAAATACTTCTAAATAGAGATTTACAAAGCCATGAAAAGCTATCAGCGTCTTTCTGCCTGAGGGGGTAGGGGGGCATCCCTCAATAAATATTAGCCAAAGAGGGGTGCAATTCCCAAACAGTCGACAAGACCCTCCTACCGAAAAATTTCATGGGGGAAAGCACTGGCAGAAATGTACATTACATCCATTTTCAGAACGTTTTTAGAGGTCGAAAATTCTACGTTTTGAAGACATAATCGGTTTAGCAGAATTGTACGTGCGAACCGCTTAGAGGGTTAAACACGGTATTTAGGTTTATTTTTATATTAATAATTTTCATATATTTAATCACTTATGACTGATATTGAATTGATATTAATATTTGATATCCATAAACACAATTTTTAGTTAAAAATACTAAAAAAAAATTCTAAATAAATTTTTTAAAAATATTTTTTAAATTTTAACTGTAACCGAAATAGGTATGTTAAAAGAAATCGTTCAGTATAGGCTTCTGTTTTACATTACTTTTGGATCACGCAGTATAAGCCTACAAATATATTACTTATGCATACCATTTTTACATCTCGATTGATGATTAAAAACTATGCCACAATTATAATTTCCTTCCAAGAGATATTTTCTTTGGGTGTCTAGGTACTACTTTATTCGAGCATTTAATATTCTTGGATCTCTATTTCATTGAGAGAGATTTATAATTTCCATGGCCTTGTCCATAAATTTTAATTATTGCCTCTTAAAATCGTTTAGAACCCAGAGCTCTTACAAATGAGGCTTACATTAAAGTTTACTCATTATTATAATTAGCTCGCATAGAGAAGATCCTTCTAGTTCGAGGGTGTTACGTACTCTAAATGCGAGGCTATAACGTACTAATTTCCTAGATAGATGGACAAAGTGTCATCATTTGCAAGCTGATCCGTTTGCCTGCCGCTCTTTCTCTCTTGGAAAAAGGACAATGCATTCTGGCAATAAAATAAATGATAATTATAGGGTTGTATGAAACACATATTTATATGTATTCTTAAACATCTCGAATACCATACGCTTGTAACGGCAGTTTATATATTTTTATAATAGAGTTTAACTAAAGCTCTCTCTCCACTAAAGACACATAGTTTCTATGCATATAGCTAGTATTTAATTCAGCTTGGTCTTTTATACGTCTGCTACTTTCCATAATTTGATATTGAAGCCTGACAGAGGCGTCCTTTGTCAGCAATAATCCTTTATAATTGTTCCCTCACGACCAAATTTTTCTTTCATTAGCTGGACGTAAACCATATCCCTTTATCCTTATTTTTTTCCAGTTATAATTTTTGACTGTACACTCAAGAGCCAAAACATTATGACCACTCCTACATTTTAAAATGAACTCGCCTGGATGACGAGGAAGGCACGTGATAAGGTGGAATCGGTATTTCATTGCTGCTGGAGAGTCTGAAGAATCATTCTTTCACTTACTTCTGTGTGTGATGGGAAAGGCTACGGATCTAACCGATTTTGATAGAGCGCAGATTGTAATGGCTCGAAGGCTCGGAACAAGTATTTACGAAACTGCACGACTCGTGGTTTGTTCTACAGTTGTTAGTACTTATGCAAAGTGGATAAATGGTGAAACCAGCAGCAGACGACTTGGTGTTGGACGCCCAAACGATGTCACAGAAAAAGGTCGTCAGAGACTGTCTCGCATGGTGAAGCAAAACCGGAACCAGAGAGTGGATCAGCTGACAGCCCAATACAATGAAGGGACAAGTAGAATAGTATGGGAGCACACTGTTCAGCTGACGCTGTTGGATATGGGGCTACGCAGCCAACTTCTCACTCGTGTGCCTTTGCTGACCAAGCGTCATC
>CM063500.1:72643518-72648518 GCA_032207245.1 Pardosa pseudoannulata | reverse complement strand
GGGTGGTTTCCCCCCTCACATAATAAAATTTAATTGCAATAAAAGAAACCCCCTTGTAATAAAAGAAATGCAAAATAAACAATAACAAATAAACTATAATAAACAATAACACTTTTTAACACTTTCAAAACCGAAATAACTTCACCCGTCATAACTAAATTAACTATATCCCAGAAACAAACCCAGAACAAAAACAAAATGTTCCAAACCAAAACATCTTGTTTGATTTAGAATAAAAATAGTAAGAACCGAAATAACTACACCCACCATAACTAAAATACTAAATCCCAAAATATAAGAACAAATAAAAAAAAATACAACCTGATCTAGGCGAATGTAAACCAAAAGAGCAGCTAAGACGCAAATTTCTTGAAACACCCGCCATAACTAAATTACTTACCCAACCTAGATGACACCTTACTACTCCGCGTCTGGAACGAAAAGAACAGCTAAGAACATTAAGAACAGCAAATTTTCATATAGCTCCGGGTAATGACGTCAAAAATCACGTGCACCAATAGGATGCTTGAACATATCGGATCTTCCATATCCCCCAACCAAAGTTAGGGTACATACAGCAACCCAGTCATCGCCCCATAAAATCGCTAAGTTTGCTTCATAAAAACGCCAAGTTTGGCGAGAAAAAAACACGGCGTCTATAATACATCTGTACCAATGTGACGACCATTCGCCTATGGAGATGTTTTTTTTATCAGTGCGGTACTATAAAAAATATTCGTTACCTAGCATATAGCCCATCATATGACGGGATCAGTCAAATTTTTAATTTTCCAGCATTGCAAAATATCCTATGAAGCAGGTAATAAAATGGTTTGTGTTTTGGCTGAGAATTATCTAGTACTCACTCAATGTGTTTATCTTCATACACCTCTAAAGTCTCCCTACATTGTGAATGAAGTTTAGGATCACACTGAGTTCATTTAGTCAAACCATGTGGTTATGTATGAAAAACAAACACACAAACCAACAAAATTCTTAATTTTCAAAGATATATAACTTAAACGCTAGATATTTTTGAGTCCGTGAAATAGACTCCTAGACTTTTAGGAAAAGAATTGTTTGTTAATACTGGTGATAACATTTTCATTGCAATAAAAAATAATCGATGATTCAATTTAAAATTATCACTTATATACTTAATCTATTATTTAATACAGCATAAAAGAATATTATTTGCTTAATTTGTAAGTTCAGTGATAAAACGTATGAAAATAATGCGCGCGATATTTAAATTATTTAAAATAAGAAATGATTCAATGAGATGGTGATTCAAGGAATAATTATTCAAGGAATGACGTCATAATGCTGGAAAATTTGTAATTTTTACCTATAAGGCGATTTCACGCAGTAGGGCAAATTCTCAAATTATGACAATTCTGGCTTTAGTTTAAAGCGGAAGGGCAGTTTACTTTTGTCTATTGACTGTTGTAAACATGAAAATGAATAAGAAGGGCATTATAGTAGTTCGTGACGTTGCGACAAATTGCCTTATTTATTATGTGGATAAATTGATAAATTTAATCGCCTGCCCTTAGCCGGGGAATCCATTCCAGGTCCAACCGCTTCATAAATTGGTGGACAGACACCTTAGGCTATTATTATATAGGGGATAAGCTCTAATTGACTACAGTGATACTGGCCCATATCCCGTGGCATAAATAAAATTAAAAATACGAGGGTTGGAACTACTTATTTGCATGGAATATAAGTGATTCATATCACAATGTTTTACAGTTATTCAACATAGTCGCCTGCATTGTTCTGAAGCGAATACCACGCAGTGGTTACTTCATCTTAGGAATTAAGTCAAATACAAATCACTTAGATTTACTCATAGAATAACAAAAAAATTAATTAATACGCTTACATCGGCACTATTTATCATATACGCCAAGTACTTAATCACGCAGCGTTTTATTTGTAATGTACTGGCCAAAAAAAAAGAATTTTACTACCAGTGAACTCACGATTATTCTATCTCTTTGCTTTTATGTGTTTACTTTTCGCTCGTTGTCATTTTTGTGCTTACTGATAGAGTAATTAAAGTCTACTACACGCAGCGGGACACCGAACGTTCGCCATCACAAAATCGGAAAACGTGACCCCGACGATGTTCCGATGGCGAGCGGTCGATGTATCTTCGTTCTAGACCTAGAAACTCAGCGTGAACTCTATGGAGTCGTGCTCCGAAAATAGTCACCAAAAACAAGAAAATACAACAAAACAACAATAAATTTCAAAAATTTTAGAAAGACAAAACACGCTTTCATAAAATCAACAAAGGCATAAACACTTCCGATAACGCACACAAACCAAAGGAGAGAACGAGGTTACCATCTTTTAACGGGAGAGAAAGGGTGAAGTTGACATGGAGAAAATAAGTATCGCCCGAGAAATGGCGCCAAAAATACGCCAAAAAAGCTTACCGTACACTGGGATACAGCCAAAAAAAGTCTCTCTTTAATGCTCATTCCAGGTGGGTTCGAGAAGCATCGTATCGCAGCCATTTCTGTATTTTCGTCAAATGGTGTAGAACCCATGATGAAGCAATGACCAGGCATTCTTTCAGAATGTTCGGCACAGTTCTGTGCGCAAATCTTGTCTGTCGGGCCAACTCGCGAACAGTTTGGCGGCAATCACTGTCCATTACGGAGAAGGTCAAGGTAATTCGGTTATACGGAATACCAAGCGAAGTGAAAGTCTTCACTTTAACCCCCGAATGTAAATCAGATCAGAACATCAGTTTAGTCCTCTAGGCAAAAAAGTAATCCAAACAAAAATTTAATACACTCCAGCTCACAAGAAAGCGAGGAGGTGAGAACGCGTTGATTAATTAGGGTGTAATTAGACTGGAACCTTGACTATGAACAGTAAGTATGGTTAACAGCAATGCATAGTATTCACCACAACATGAAGTCCAGAAAATACATAAATACACAAAAAAGTTAAAGGGACTACAACAACTGCAACTTGGTACAAAAATATTAAAAATAAACAAAAAGTGACGACACTAACAGAAAGATATAGTTTTGTATTTTACAAAATTTTAAAATTTTTATTTAAATCACTGTCCATTAGCATGCACTTCTGCTTCTCTGATACTAGAATGTATGTCTGCCACATTTTGGCGTCCTTCATTGAAGGCTTTTATCCATCTTGTTGTAGTATGCTTCTTGAAGCCCTACATGAAATTGTCGGGCTGTGCGACCTCTGGCACATTCAGTTTTTATCCGACTTCGTAGCTCTTGTTTTGAAAACATCCTGACAACACTTTAGACTGCAAGGATCTTTATACGAGGATCATTTCTAATACAAGAATCATTTCTTCCCTTCATTCCGCATGCGCATAACGTAGGAAGAGCGAGTCTTTTTGCTGAGAAGTAAGGTTGGTATCTATTTCACGTGTGGTATACGCGACATTCTTTAGTTTTGTTTCGTAGCGTTTTTACAGCAGTGTTGCCACTATTAAAGTTCCAACTCTCGTACTTTCAATTTTTCTTTTGATTCCTTTGCAACTCTTAAAAAATAAATAGATTTGCCTTTTGAAAAATTGGAAAATTTGGAGATATAAAGAAATATGCCAATAAAAATAAACAAAATCAAAGCAAATCTCGTCAAAAAACAAAAAAGTAAAAATAAATATAAAATTAATATAAAATAAAAATAAATATAAAACTTATATTATGTTAAAATACATTTTAGTCCTTATAAGATGAATTGCTTGAAACTGAAGTTGAAAAGGAAATGTGTGAGACAAAAAACAGTAGAACTAAAGAAAATCTTGTCAAAGAGTACTTAAGTATGGAGAAAGTTATATTGAATTTATATATATATATATATTTTAAATTTTTGTTGAAAGAAAGAAGAAAACTTTTGGCTGTTCTCTCAGAGTTTATTATTCTAGAACTTCATTATTTGAGTTTGGAATAGTATACATAATTACAAGACAAAATCAAATTTTATAACACGCGCCTCCAGTATGTTACATTTTACTAAAACAGATTACGTTATATAAGGGTGTGTCTTTGAAACTGATGATAAATTTGTAAGATTTATATTCTCTCGTAATTGAACTTCCGTCTGCGAAATTAACGAAAGCATATCAATAACCTTATTCAAGACATAAGTAAAATATGCTGCTTTTGATTTTGAGAGACAAAAGTTTTATAGATTATAAGGATTTTGTAAGCAAAAGAGAAATAATGTATGATATAGTTAAAATAAAGATTAATCTAATCCAAAAAATAACTAGAAATATCCCTATCTGAATTTTGGTGTAAATTTGTTAAAATCTACACAAATTCCAGACACAAACTAGATTAATGTCTGTGTAAACGGAGAATTGCATCTAACCATCGGTTAACTCCATGGGTTAATCGCGGTTAGTGGTTAAACTACTTTGGTGAGACCGGCCCTTAATGATCAATTAATTCATGCTTGTTCTAGCATCGGGGAGCCGGTGTGTAGAATATCGTTTAACGGCTAATCGTGATTAAACAGAGAATTGCTTCTCGGTTGGCGCCATGATTTAATCGCGGTTAGTCGTTAAACGAACATGGTGTGACCAGCCCTAAATGATAAATTAATTCTTGCTTGTGCCAGCATCGGGGTCGGTCTCTAGAATGTCGTTTAACGGCTAACCGTGATTAATCTCTGTTTAAATAGAGAATTGCATCCAACATATTGGTTTCCGCCATGGGTTAATCGCGGTTAGTCTTTAAACGACTTTGGTAAGAACGGTCCTAAATGATAAATTAATTCGTGACTGTGCGAGTCTCAGGGCCAGACTTACGAAAGTCGTTTAACGTTTAACCGCGATTAATCTCTTTTTAAACGGAGAATTGCGTCCAACCATTGGTTGGGGTCATGGGTTAATCACGGTTAATCGTTAAACGACTTTGATGAGACCGACCCTAAATAATAAATTAATTCGTGCTTGTGCGAGCATCGGGGCCCTGTCGAGAATGTCGTTTAATGGT
>CM063500.1:72631018-72638518 GCA_032207245.1 Pardosa pseudoannulata | reverse complement strand
AAAGGCTTTGAACTTAATATTCCATTTTCAGCACACTCATGAAAAATTCGAGTAAACCAAATAAGTTCTTTAGCTGCTTCTACCAGCGAGACATATTCACTTTCCATAGTTGATAAAGAAACACATTTTTGCTTGAAAGTCCTCCATGAAATTGGGGTTTTATCAACAAGGAATATCATACCACCCATAGATGTTCTGTCATCCCTGTTGGATGCAAAATCAGCATCGCTGAAGCAGTTAAAGATTAAATTTCTTGTACCTGATAGTTCAAGCTTATAATTATCACTGTGACATACATATCCCAGTAACTTTAGAACTGCATCCCAATGCACCATGCCTGGATTTGATTGGAACTGGGAAAGAATATTAGTGGCGTATGATATGTCTGGCCTAGTTCGTGAAGCTAAAAATGACAAGCAGCCTATCGCACTCCTATAAGGAATTGCTTTCATTTCTTTCTGTTCTACCTCAGTACTTGGACATTGGGTTTTAGACAGTATTATACTTTTCGCGATGGGAAGCGATGTTATTGGGAGTTTAAAACTGCTAAACATATTGCGTATTTTTTTAATATATCCTCTCTGGTGTATGTATAATTTTCCATTGGTTTCTTCAAATTCTACTCCCAGCAAATTTTTAGTGCTCCCTAAATCTTTTATATCAAATTCTACACTCAAAATACCTATCACTAAGTCAATTTGCTTACTAGTTTTAGCAAAAACTAGCAAGTCGTCAACATATAACAACAGCACTACACTATTTTCGTAGGTAAAAACACAGTTCGCCCATGATAATTTACAGAAGCCTTTTTCCTCAAGTTTATTACTAATTTCGTGAAACCATTCACGACCGCTCTGATGAAGTCCGTACAACGCTTTCTTTAAGAGACATACCAAATGGGGCTTCTCAGAATCAACAAAACCTTGAGGTTGCCTCATGTAAATAGTTTCAGATATTGGGGCATACAGATAAGCACTTTTGATATCCAACTGCCTATGTCGCCACCCAAGGAAACCAACTAAAACAGCAAAGAATAGACGAATGAGGTAAAAGTTTACGACAGGGCTGAAAGTCTCATCGTAAGTTTCTCCTCTTCTCTGAAGAAAACCTTGTGCAACTAAGCGCGCTTTATATCGAACAGCTTTTCCTTCAGCATTTCTTTTTACATTAAATACCCACCGGTTCCCTATAACTTTGGCGTTCTGAGGTTTAACTACGAGATCCCATACATGACGATCATGTAATACTTTGTTTTCCTCTTCCATCGCCTTATACCATTCATCTGCTTGGGGGGTTCTTAGAGCAGCATTAAAACTTAATGGAATATCACTGTCACCTAGTCATGCTGAAAAATTACAGGATTCATTATTACTTAATTCTACATATTCATTAATCTTCTCTGCTGGTCCAGAGTAAGTGTTTTTTGTACTAAAATTAAAGAGGGATTTATCATACTTTATATTATTTGCACGACAGTATTTGTCAACATCATTTAGCGACCTTAAGCGTGCCTTACTATTATCGGGATAATAATATATATCATGCCTGCCTCCCATAATACGGGGAACGGCCCGTCTAGTCCATGTGGTGGTTTTTAAGTGAGGTTCAAAATCTGAGTAAGGTTCTTTAGATGAACTTTCGATCTCAGTTTGACCATCACTAGTAACATCTTCCCTAATCATATGTTCAGTATCAGATCCATCACTATCCGACTCATTGTCAGCATCAACGTAACAAGGTTTCGGTACAACAGGGTCCAGTACGCGACCACTGGGCTCTACAAACTTTACATTAATAGTCTCAATAACCCTACGTTCTTCTGGGATCCAGATACGGTACCCTTTAGTACGCATTGCATAACCAACCATAATGCCCTTCTTGGCACGGGAGTCTAACTTCTTACGAAGTTGTCTAGGGATCCCTACATATACAGGGTTACCAAAACACTTTAGATGTTTTACTGAAGGAGTTTTACCTCCAAAAAGTTCAAAGGGGTTTTTACCTGGTTGTGTTGGCAAAGTCTATTCCAGGTATAGGTAAAACATAATACGGCCTCATCCCAAAAAGATTTCTTTAAAGAACTATGTTCTAGTAAGGTTCGCACTTCGTGTACGGCTGTGAAATTGAACCTTTCACCAACTCCATTTTGTTCAGGGGAATAAGTATTTGTTCGCTCAGCATGGATACCCTGATCTTCTAAGTAATCTTCAAATCGTTTGTGACAAAATTCTAGCCCTTGATCGGTTCTAACATTTAGTACTTTGTTACCAGTGAACCTTTCGGCCCTTTTCTGCCATTTTTTAAAGACATCAAAAACGTCAGTCTTTTCCTTAAGAGGGAAAACCGACACTTTCCTTGAGTAATCATCAATAATACTCAAGAAATAATTATGTCCATCCTTTGACCTTACTGGCATTGCACATAAATCCATGTGCACAAGCTCTAAGGGTCTATCAGATCTAACCTTTGCTATAGGTTTAAACGACACTCGTTTAGATTTACTCAGTCGGCAAGACTCGCATTTAATTTCTTCCTTGTTTTTAAAACTTGGTAAACCACGAACGCAATTTTCATTACTAGTTTTAATAATATACTTCCCATTAACATGATTAAACTTACAATGCCAACTACTAAGAGAGTTATCAGTAGTACTCAAAACTTCGGGGGTTTTGACCTTTGGGTACTTAGGGTAAACATAATACAATCCTTGACATTTCTTAGCTCTAAAAATTACGCGATTGTCCTTTCCAAAAACTCTTATTTGGCCATTTTTGCCCTCAAAGCTAGCCCCGTTTCTATCAATTAAATGACCAGCTATTAAATTTCGTCGAAGTCTTGACGAATACAAAACGTTTTTAAGAGTAACCTCCTCCTCCCTATTTTTGTGCTCAAAAATCATTCTGACTTTACCCATCCCCTCAATTGGGCAATCAATCCCATCTATGGCTACAGCCATTGATGTTCCAGAGATTTTCTTAAAATCAATAAAAAGTGACTTATTACAACAAAAGTGGGAACTTGCCGCTGTATCAAACACCCAGGCAGTCTTTCGATCATTACTATTACTCAAAGAAGAAGCTTCTACGACAAAACTACCCTGTACTTTCTTTTTAGAAATTTTTCGATGGGGTTTGATCTTCGGTGCTATTTCTCGTTCATCTGGTGGGTTCAACGGTTTGTTTAAAATTTTAACCCTACAGTTTGCTATTAGATGACCCTTTTTACCACACCGGAAACACTTGCGATTTTCATAACTTTTAGAACTAACACTTTGGGTTGTTTGTAACGCAACTGTTTCTTGGTCACCTCTAACCTGCAAAAGTCTAGACTCCTCAGCTAAAAGTTCATTTCGAACTTTATCAGATTTAAACTCTGAGTCGGGATATCGATAGATAGACTGAACAATGCTTGCAAAATCACTCGGAAGGTGTCTAATAAGTTGAAAAGCAACAAACCAGTCATCGATAGGTTTACCTGCATCTTTCAGTTCGTTAACAATATCTGTTAAACGAGCAGCAAAAAGTCCTATACTTTCATCCTCATTAGGTTTACATTTAAAAAACTTATCGGTCAACCCGATAATGCGGGCACGGGAATCAGGCCTAAAATGAGCTTGTAACCTATCCCATGCAATACAAGCATCATCTATTCCAGTTAAAAGTGTTCTATACGATTTAGATAAATTTAAGTATATGATACTAAAGGCTTTTGCTTTCCTGACCTCATAATCCTTTACTTCCTTGGGATCAGGCACTATATCTTTCACAACTATAGGTTTCACTTCACTTTTATTCACGATATTCCAACAATTTTTATTCATTAAAAGGACCTTTACGTCGTTTGCCCAAGTGGCATAATTGTCAGCAACAAGCGGATCAATGGGAATTTGATCCATAGTTATAATATAGTATACAGTACTTACGAAAAGGTTGTTTTTGGCCCGCCGTCGAAGAAAATGCAAGATTCAAGTAGGCTCGCCAACGAAGTAAATTCAAATACTTCACTCAACACCCGTCGAAAAAGGAGAAAAGTTTTTCATAACACCACACATATCAGGACTCAACTTTTACAGCAACGCCGTAGAAAAAACACAGTCGAATTCCATCACATGATATAAATCCAAAAGCATCCTTCATCAATCCTGATAGATGATATATTCCGAGGGCTTTCTTCATCTGTCCAGACACCCAGTAGAAAAAGGATAATTCACTTTTAAAGCAACAGTGAAAGACATCTAAACAACTCCAGCAGAATATATAATTGACGAATTTCTATCGTAATTCAACTCTACCACACACCTTACTATAGGCAGCTGGCCCATAACCAAAATGTCAGTCTCATACGACATTTAATGCAGAGCGGCAAGTAAGGTGAGTGAAGAGTGAAACCATTAAAAAAACATGCCGTTTATTTAAATGAAACAAAAATTAATAACATCATACATTGCTCCACGAGCAATAAAAATAAGACTATCGTGAAACCCACACAGGGAATCTAAAGAACAACCGTCAGAGTCAGCACACATAAAACTACAATTGTTTAAATACAACTGGGCTGTCCACATACACGTGTAAATTTGCATAAAGTTTTAAAATAAAAAATATACAAAACTTAAAATACACACACAGTAACTAAATAAAGAAAATATAATTACAAATGATGACTAGTACATTTGAAACTGTTTACAATCTTAAAGTGTCGAAAATTGTATATAATCAGACCAATACTTAACCGCTGGTTAAGTCCAAGTAATCCTAACAGTTCCGATAGAGAGTTGGGAGGGGGTTGACGGGCTGCAATTCGTCGGCCAAGCATGTCGCACACATGCTCTATTGGATTCAAGTCCGGTGAGTATGCTGGCCAATCCATACGGGTGATATCTTCTGATTGAAGGCATTCTCTACAATGTTTGCACGTTGAGGTCGGGCGTGGTCCTCCATATACAGAAATTCAGGACCCATGGCACCCCGAAACAAACGTACATGTTGTTCCAGAATAACATCCCGATAGATGTGTCCTGTCATGGTTACACTCTGAACATGCAGGTCAGTTCTGGAACCAAGAATAATTCCTCCCCAAACGAGCCATCCTGCACCACCGTAACGGTGTCGTTCAATGGTGTTCTCTTGGTGGTAACTGGTACCTGGCGCTCTCCATATGAAAGTCCGGCGAGAATCAGAATGTAAACTGAACCTGGACTCGTCGGAAAACATCATACAAAACCACTGTTGCGGTGTCCACAATGCATGCTCTCTAGCCCAGCATAATCGCAGGCGACAGTGAGTTGCGGTAAGGGGAACACATCTGACAGGCCAACGAGCATATAGACCAATGTTTCCTAAGCGTCTGTACATGGTCTGCCTTGAAACTGTCGTACCGGTAGCTGAAGAGAGCTGACGAGACAGGTCTGATGCTGTTCTCCGTCTGTTTCTTTTGGCAACTGCCAAATACCGGTCATCATTCGGCGTAGTAACTCGGGGGCGACCTGTGCTGTAACATCTACTCACATTACCATCATATTTGAATCGTTGCCAAAGCCTGGAGATGACACTCTGGGCGATTCCAAGTTCCTCGGATACTTCCAGCTGGGTACGTCCACATTCCAGTCGTCCGATAATTCTACCACGTAAAAAATCATCCAAATGCTTCCTTTGTGCCATACCTATGCGGTTATTGCACTGAAAGGCTTTTAAAGCGCTTGTGAACAATTTTACTTCTTTGCTACCATTCCTTATATACCCCTTTCATACACTCTCGTCATTGTGACGTACTATCCGCGCCATCTGGTGGTTTCCTGCAATTTGCATATTATTCTTCAAGATGTGTGTGATAATTCTACAGGTGAAATTTTTATTTTAGAGCTCAATTTCTTTGTGATTCTGAATTATCCTTAATTTATGGACACGAGCGTATATATATATATATATATATATATATATATATATATATATATATATATATATATATATATATATATATATATATATGTCTTCGTTTAATATGTTTCTTAGTACTTTCCTAATTGTCATTAAGTACACTCACTTATACAACAATTAACATATACAATGTATACACATATTTATGGACAGTTAATGTATCTAACTCCAAGGAGTATACATATATGCTATCGGCAGTTAAGGGGTTAACTATGATGAGGCTATTTAGATCAATAATATAATTGATTCATTCATACAAGAAGTAAAATGCCCAGGATCTAAATCTGACCTCATCACATCTTTTGTAAAGGATAGAGGACCATAAAAGTATATTCAACGAATATTATTGTCTTGTATGTTAGTCTCGGTTGGGGTTCTGATCCCAGTCCCACATTAGAATCCCGTCTCCGTATTTGACACTAAATAAGAATGTACCTTTGTGGAGTTATTTATGAGTCCTTAAGGGACAGTGCCCAATTAGAAGGGATAAGGTTTTCTACGTTGGCGGTCTCAAGGCGGGGTTTAAGCAGACCAATTAGATTTTTACAACGATCCCGATTGGACCATAAGAAGGAAGAGGGGACAAAGATGAAATTAATAAAATAAAAAAAAAAATCTAAAAAAAGAGAACGTGTTCGGGAGTCCAGTCGAGGAGACAAGTCCGACGGAAGGTGCTCGAGAGTGGAGTCGAATCAAGGAGAGCAAAGAGGTCAGAAGTTGGAGGAGACGACTGTGACAGTGAGACTTGGGGAGTCCAAAGAGAATAGCCTTGAGTTCGAAAGAGACTCCGGAAACGTTCAGAACATCTAGCGACTACGAGCAGTGTTCCTGTATCAAATATTACTGCCGCACCCCAAACACTCAGAAGGAAGCTCCTGACCAGACCGATGGAAAATCCATACATAACCATTACTGATCAGTCCTCAAACTGAAGTGTTCCGGGCACACTATATTAACTCACAAAGGTACCCTCTTTTATATATATTTGAAACTGAGATTAGGCCTACTCTTATATTTACATATTTACTTAAGTGATGAAAAATTGTTGTCAGAACTAAATTAGAGTGGCACCTAATTTGAAGGTGTTGATAAAGTAAATTTTATGAAGATAGAATCAGATTGTGTGTACATAGATGTATATATATCATTATAATGAATTTACTTTTTTATTTGAAGCTGGTTTCAGATGCTTTTAATTTAGCTTTTTGTTTATTTTCATATTTTATGTCTGTACTTTCTCAGATCCTGTGGTTGAATTTAGTACTAAAATATTTTTACGCAACGCAACCAAAATAAATACCACTATACATTTGATCACAGGTTAATACCCATATATAAACGAGAACTACACGACATTAACCTTTTAAACAATATACCCTCATGTCCTTGGTACTATATTGTTGTTCACCTTTAGGTTTCCACAAAGTTTTTTTTCGACATCTCAACTACTGAAAGTCTCTTTTATTATTCTTGACTCTAAAATATGATACATTTTTGTATTTCCAAGATTTTACGATTTATAAAGCTTCAATTAACCACACTGCCATAAATGCTTTTATCGATA
>CM063500.1:72623518-72626018 GCA_032207245.1 Pardosa pseudoannulata | reverse complement strand
AGAAAGTGAAATTTAAGTAATGGAGAAAAGTTTTTAAGCCGCCGTAATTTAGTTTTTTTTTGTCTGTTAGGGACTTCCAACTACTTACGAACTATTCTTAATACGTTAAATTATAACCATCTGTAAAAGGAGAGGGCCCCTATTTTTTCTTCTGAAAAACAAATGATAAAGCCATTATCCTTCACTCCTGAAACATAATAAGCAAAAAAAGGAGACCTATCTTTTTTCTTTACCCGTGTTTTGTTAATGACAGTTTTGATGTACAAAAAAACAAGGGATTTTATTACCAATTTTGTTTCCGACCAAGTTCTTTAAGTAGAGCAATTATTTGCCGCATTAGTTTATTTGAACATCTTTTTTTTCGTTGTTGCAACATTATTTTTTAATTGTGACCTCAAATTTTGCCTAGCAATTGCCTTGTATTTAAAAATAACCTCATATTAATCAAAGAAACCCACAACAAATAGAATGTTTTAAAGATAGTAATAAATGATAGTCAATCTTATTTAGTCAAACTAAAAATTAAACAGACTTCTTAAACAGTCTTAAATTTTTAAAAAAATGGAATTGTAAAAGTTATCTTTGCAGAGTATCAGCAATGTGTTTTAAATGTATATGAACATAAACAAACTTTTAAAAATAAAACTAACGTTTAATTTACTTAAAACATACAAAGAAAAGGCTTAAGGCAAATAAACATGGTATAGAATCCTTTAAACTGGTAACTTAAACTGTTAAACAATATTACTACTAGTAAAAGAAAAACATTGAAAACGATTACAAAAATGAATACATTTGACCTTACTAAAACTTAGGCTAACCCAGAACCAGGTACGAGCAGAACCTCATAAAGCGAAGTTGTTTTGCACCCCTCATTACGCAGATCGACTTCTCAAGCAACAAACAAGTTAAAATGAGCCGCTTAAGTAAGAACTTGTATTATTAAATTCGTTGGGATAAATTTCCCTTACCCAATTAGAAGCTGACTATTTTATGGAGTTGAGAAGTCGGCCTGGCCAAAGGTTAGATTAAGACACGTACTTTTGACTAGTATTTTGTGTATGAGTGAACAAACCAAGGTGATTAATTTGACAACAATAAAAACATCCTAATCATTTGAAAGCTTACGAATTTAATTTCAAACTTTTTTAGAGCACTTTTTCAGTATAAAATATAGAAGGATATACGTTAGATCAGTAAGAACATATTTTCAATACAGATCTATATGACGGGTTCGATTCCTGGCTGAATCTAGAAGTTCCCCGGTTTCTGCAATATTTTACAGTACACAAGTGTAAATAATAGCTAACATTAAGTAGAAATTGATAGAAAACAGCTTTTTATTGGCACAAATATAAGTTTTCAGTGCGGAGTTAAGTAAGGCTTACGGCCTTGTCTTAGGAACATATGCATTGACAACTGCTTCGGGTGATTTAAGTAATTTCCCTGAGTTGCAACTCGAAACATTTATGTGTGCACATCATCTTCTCATGTGATACTTGACTTAGTGTCTACGAAACTGCTTTTTGTTAATTTAGTTACATTCTGTGCGATACTAATTTTCCAGTGAGGAGATAAGTAAGGTTTACATCCCTATCACACGAAACCAAGATAAGCATTGACAACTGTTTCATGTAGCTGTTTCGGGTGATTAAAGCAATTTTACTGATCTGCAACACGAAACTGTCGTTGAAACAGTTGTATGTGTATATCGTCTTCCAGTGTGACACTAGACTTATTGTCTGCAGAACTGCTGTTTTGTTAATTGTTGTTACAGTCTGTGCCAAAACTGATTTTTCAGTGACGATATAAGTAAAGCTTATGTCCCTATCACACGAAACGAAGATTAGCATTGACAACTGTTTCGGGTGATTAAAGTATTGTCACTAAGCTGCAAATGAAACAGACGTTGAAACATTTGTCAGTGCGTATCATATTTCCCTGTGGTATGTGACTTAGTGTCTGCTAAACTGCTTTTTGTTAACTGTAGTTACATTCTGTGCCATACTAATTTTTTAGTGAGGAATTAAGTAAGACTTACGTCCCAATCACATGAAACGAAGATAATCATTGACAACTGTTTCGAACGACTGTTTCAGGTGATTAAAGTAATTTTACTGCTCTGCAACACGAAACAGTATTTGAAACAGTTATCTGTGCGTATCGTCTTCTCATGTGATAGTGACTTAGTGTCTGTTAAACTGCTGTTTTGTTAATTATAATTACATTCTGTGCTGAAACTAATTTTTCAGTGAAGGTATAAGTAAAGCTTATGTCCCTGTCACTCAAAACGAAGATAGGCATTAACAATTGTTTCGGGTGATTAAAGTAGTTTTACTGAACTGAAACACGAAACTGTCGTTGAAGCAGTTATATGTGCGTATCTTCTTCTCGTGTGATACATGACGTAGTGTCTGCGAAACTGCTTTTTGTTAACAGTAGTCACATTCTGTGCCGTAAAAGACCAGGAACCTCAAAAATGACAGTAAAGAGCCGAAAT
>CM063500.1:72616018-72618518 GCA_032207245.1 Pardosa pseudoannulata | reverse complement strand
CACGTAGAGTTTTATGCTTTATATATGTATTTTTTACAGCAGTATTATTTATGTTATTAGAAATTTCAAAATATTCCTGATGCATTACGTTTCTTTTATATTATGCTATAGTCCGGTTTTATCTTACTGAATATTTTAGACGTTGACTATCAACATGCTTGTCTAAAAACTAAATAACAATTTTAAGAAAAGTCGTTTTCCATGTTCATATCGTAAAAAATACACAAGTTCAAATTACAATTTTCAGTAAATTATTTTTCAACGTAAATGAAAACAAAACCAAGTTTTATTTCTATAAGCATGTTAAAATTAGAGTAAAAAATTGAAAGCAACTTGGTTAATATGAAATGCATTAGGAACAGTTTTACTGAATATTGCTGAACGGATAAGTTTTTATAAAACTGCTCTACATTTTAATAAAAATTATTTTCAAATAGACTTTTAAGATTTATATGTGTATTTCTTATAGCAGCATTATTTATGTTATTAGCCATTTCGCTATATTATTTATGTTATTTAGCTATAGTCCTGTTTTATCTTACTGAATATTTTAGACATTGACTATCAAAATGTTTGTCTTAAAACTAAATATCAATTTTAAAAAGAGTAAAATAATAATTTTCCATATTAATATCGTTAAAAATACACAAGTTTAAATTACAGTTTTCAATAAATTGTTTTCTACATAAGTAAAAACAAATACCAAGTTTTATTTCTATAAACATATTAAAATCACAGTAAAAAATTGAAAGCAACTTGGCTAATATGAAATACATTAGGAACAGTTTTAATGAATGTTGCTGAACGGATAAAGTTTTATGAAAATGCTCTACATTTTAACAAAAATTATTTCCACGTAGACTTTTATGCTTTATATATGTATTTTTTACAGCAGTATTATTTATGTTATTAGCCATTTCAAAGTACTCCTGATGCACTACGTTTGTATTATATTATGCTATAGTTCTGTTTTATCTTACTGAATATTTTAGACATTGATTATCAATATGATTGTCTTAAAATTAGATATCAGATTTTAAAAAAGTAAAATAATATTTTTCCATGTTAATTTCGTAAAAAATACACAAGCTTGAATTACAATTGTCAGTAAATTATTTTCAACGTAAGTGAAAACAAATATCAAGTTTTATTTCTATAAACATGTTAAAATTAAAATTGTTGCTGAGGGAATAAATTTTTATGAAAAGGCTCTACATTTTAATAAAAATTATTTTAACGTAGAGTTTTATGCTTTATATGTGTATTTTTATAGCAGTATTATTTATGTTATAAGGCATTTAAAAATATTCCTGATGCATTACGTTTCTTTTATATTATGCTATAGTCCGGTTTTATCTTACTGAATATTTTAGACGTTGACTATCAACATGCTTGTCTTAAAACTAAATATCAATTTTAAGAAAAGTAATTTTCCATGTTAATATCGTAAAAATACACAAGTTTAAATTACAGTTTTCAATAAATTGTCTTCACCGTAAGTGAAAACAAATACCAAGTTTTATTTCTATAAACATGTTAAAATTAAAATTGTTGCTGAGCGGATAAAATTTTACTAAAATGCTCTACATTTTAATAAAAATTATTTTCACGTAGACTTTTATGCATTTTTTATAGCAGTATTATTTATGTTATTAGCCATTTCAAAATATTCCCAATGCATTACGTTTGCTTTATATTATGCTATAGTCCTGTTTTATCTTACTGAATATTTTAGACATTGACTATCAATATGTTTGTCTTAAAACTAGATATCAGTTTTTAAAAAAGTAAAATAATAATTTTCCATATTAATATCGTAAAAAGTACACAAGTTTAAATTACAGTTTTCAATAAATTGTTTCCAACGTAAGTGAAAACAAATACCAAGTTTTATTTCTATAAACATGTTAAAATTAAAATTGTTGCTGAGCGGATAAATTTTTATGAAAAGGCTCTACATTTTAATAACAATTATTTTCACGTAGACTTTTATGCTTTATATGTGTATTTTTTATAGCAGTATTATTTATGTTCATATTAAAAATTCAATTAAAAGTTGAATATTTAAAAAAAAATTAGAATGTTAACTCCTTTGTCACTTTAAATCAGTTTATTTCAGTACATTATATTACAACAGTACACCGGAGAGCTTTTGCGATGTTTTTATTAAAAAAATATTATTAATAATGACAGTATAGTGATGGAGTTAGAAAACATCTTGTTTTAAACCAGACGTATTTTAAAGTGAAAAAAAATTCATTTATATTCGGGTAAGACTGTAATTACTTTAATATCTAAGAATAACGTTTTTAAGCTTTTTATCTGGGCAGGAGTTTTGCTTCTCGAAAGCTTATTTAGTCATTATTCAAAATATAATGGTTTGAATAGCACAATTTAAGGAAAGATGCTTGAAAGAAAGATGTAAAAGTTTTGCATAAATATGAGTAAAAAGTATAATGTGAGATTAAAAACAAACTGTCTAGACGCTTTTGTAGACTCA
>CM063500.1:72516018-72603518 GCA_032207245.1 Pardosa pseudoannulata | reverse complement strand
TCCTCGGTGTGCGCAAGTTTGACTCGGCTTTTCATTACTTCAGAGGTTAGACAAACTGAGGAACAAGCATGCTTAGGAACTAAACACTGGGGATTCCGAATAAAGTTGACCACCAAAACGGGACTTATGCTTCATACCCCAGAGTCTTTGGTATCGAAAACACAGATTGATATCGTAGGTGCTGCCCCAAGGTGCTGTAGAACTGATGAATAATATCTATAACTAGCTTATAGCCCGTCATATTACGGGATGAGTAAAATTTTTACTTTTCCAAAATTATAACGTACCCTTTGAGGCAGGTAAAAAAATGGTTTGTTTTTTGGCTGAGAATTATCTGGCACACACTCGATAATTTGTTTACTTTTATTGACCACATGTTAGTTGACAACTATAATTTAATTTGACATATTACTCGGTAGGATGAACAGCAGTGGTTTTAATATTGACAGTAATTATGAATAATGTCTAAACATTTAGCAAATCGATTACAAACCATGTGGTTATGTATAAAAAACACACACAAACGAACAAACGTCTTCATTTTTAATTGTTAATACCGGTGATAAAATTTTCATTGCAACAAAATTAATCGATGATTAAATTTCAAATTATCACATATGTACCTAATCTATTATTTAAGCCAAATATAAAACAAAATTATTTACGTAATATCTAAGTTTAGAGATAAAACGTATGAAAATATATGCAGACGATATTTAAATATTCTAAAATAAAAAATGGTTAAATGAGATGGTTAAAGGAAGGACGTCTTATTGCTAGGAAAAAATAATATTTTTACCTATTCATTATGTTTTAAATTTAATCGGCCAAAAGATGGCCGAATGGTAGAGCGCTGCTCTTCGGAACCAGAGCACGCGGGTTCGAATCCCGCTGTAGGCATGGATGTTTTTAGCCGTTTGGAATTGGCTTTAAGCTGTAAGTCCCGGTCTCATTAGCCCTCGCTTGCAAAAGAGTAGACCGTAGCGCTCTAAACCAAATCAAATGAAATTTAATCGTCTGCTCTTAACCGGGAAAAATAAAGCTTAAAATAATGGAATTTAACGCTCAAAAATGAGGACGGGGTAGATTTCGAACGTTTTATGAGTACGTTTTCTGACGATTGATACTTGAGCGCGGGACACGTACTAGTGTTTTTCTGACGATTGATACTTGAGCTCTGGTGACGTACTAGTACGGGTTAGTGTAACAACAAGGTTTGTTTGTGGGTACAATAATAACGGTATATACAGGAAAACGAAGCCGAATGTTCTTGTCTATAACATAGATTCTGGAATGTAAAAAATGTTTATATATAACATAATTCGAAAAAATTAAAACTATATACTACTATTTCTATTTAATTTTTCATATTTCCGATACTATTATAAATTTAATTACTAAAATACATATTTTATTTACAAAAATCTTACGGTTGTTATTTATTTCTATTTATATATCTGTTTATATATTTCAATATAAAATACGAAAAGTTGGTTGAAAAATTAAATAATTTTCGATCTACTGAGAATTAACTGAATAACTAAATTTAAGCAGAAAACTCCCTGTACAATTCCACTGCGAAATGCATTTGCACACAATGTGGTAAAAATGTTAGGATTACTTGGATATAACCAGCGGTTAAGTATTAGTTTGTATCCAATTTTTGAAGTTTTGAAATTGTAAACAGTCTTTAATTGTACTAGTCATTTGTGATGATTTTTTTTTAAAATTTACTTAATGTTTGTATATTGGGGTGTTTTTGCATTTATTGTTTTAAACTTTATGCAAATTTACTCTTGTATTTTGTCAACCCAGTACTATATAAACAGTATTTGTAGTTGCTGTAAGCTGACTTCGACGGTTGTTTCTATTCCCTGTGTGATAGACACCAGGTTTTTTTTTTTTAAATAATGTTTGTTTTCTTCACTCATCACACTTATCACTTTGTTTGAAATGTCATATGAGACTAACAAAATATATTAAGTGTAAAACAGAGGCACATATCGTGGCTATAAATTTTCCGCAGACAAACGCAGTCCGAAAAATATTTTCATTCTAATTTAGAGCGCTGCGCTAGGCAATAAAGCCTTCAACATTCCTTCAGTCATAAAAGTTAATAACACTTTTTATATGTGTCACCTTTGCTAGTTCTGCGAAAGCCCCTAAATCAAGAAAGGGAAAAGAAGAAGTTTTAGAAGGCTTCTAAGGTATGACAAGTACCTTGATATTGCTCGAAATAGTGTCAAAGATTAGATTACAATACATGACTTTATGTAAAAATAAAATTCAGAAAAAAATTAACACAGTGTTTGCTTAAAAACATACCTCATATAATTTGCTTCTTGAGTTTTTCCTGGAATTTTTGAAATGAAAAATAATGCATCCTACATGCAAAAAATATGGTATAATTTTAGCACCTGTTTTAAAATGATTTATTTATTCTTTGTCATTCTGTGTTCCTTTAACTTTTTTTACTGTATCATTTCCCCGTTTTGAATTTACAACTTTATAAACTTTTTCGAACATGGAATTTTGTGTAAACTAATATTGTGTGAATAAATTATGTATTTCGGAAATTTTATGCTTTATGCTAATGTTGCTTTATGAAATATTTTATGCTTTATGTTTTATGCTAATATTTTGTGAATGAATTATATATTTCTGAAATTGTATGCTTTAATCAGTCTAAAATGCTATGTGTTTATTAAATACAGTAATAAAAAATGTCAATTTCAACAAAAATCTTTTTAACAAAAAAATTAAAATTTCAAATTTTTATAACTATTCTGTATATATATGTATGTCAGGTTTAAAAATGGGGTTAAGAATTAAGCAATTTATAATTAAAAATAGTTAGAACTCATTAACGGTAATGTAACAGGAGAAAGACACAAACTGGAACGGAACTATACAGAGTAAAAAAGCTGACGCGAGTGTAGACATAGGAATAGTTTTATGTTATGGTGAGACTAAAACTTTATATGTTTCATAAATGTAGTGTATTTTTGAAAACACACTTGTTTGTGTTTAATTAACAAATAATAATTACTTAAAAACACGTCTTCATTATAGAAGATTATAGAAAATTTATAGAATTCATCATTATAGAAAATTTAGAGGAAAACTGTAGATGCGCATTATAGCGCATTTAGAATTTTCCTCTAAATTTTTTAAATTAAAAATAGCACGTCCTACACAATGCGGTACATTTTGAGCACCTGTATTACAATTATTTATTTATTTTTCAGCGGGCTGTGCTACTTTGTATTTTTTTCCTAGGAATTTCCTTTTTTTGAACTTACAAATATAAAATTTTGTATAATGTGTACACTAATATTTTGTGAATAAGTTAACTATTTTTGAAGTTTTATGTTATGGTGAGACTAAAACTTTATATGTTTCGTAAATGTAGTGTATTTTTGAAAATAGAATTCCAAAGGTAGGCAGTCATTTTAAGAAGTAGAATTACAGGGTTTTATGTAAATATAAAATTGATAAAAACACACTTGTTTTAGTTTAATTACCAAATGGTAATTATTAAAAACATGTCTTCTATAATGCGCATCTAGAGGTTTCCTCTAAATTTTTGAAATAAAAAATAGCACGTCCTACATAATGCGGTATATTTTGAGGACCTATTTTAAAATGATTTATTTATTCATCAGCTGTCTGTACCCCTTTGTGTTGTTTTCCTCGTCTTTCATCACTTTGAACTTACAAATATAAAATTTTGTATAATATGTATTTGTGTACACATTACACAAAAGTTTATGTTTATTTTTGTGAATAAGTTAACTACTTTTGAAGTTTTATATTAGGGTGAGACTAAAACTTTATGTGTTTCGTAAATGTAATGTATTTTTGAAAAAAAAAATTCGAAACGTAGGCAGTGATCTTAAGAAGTAGAATTACAGGCTTTCATGTATATATAAAATCGATTAAAACACACTTATTTGTGTTTAATTACCAAATGGTAATTAAAAACACGTCTTCTGTAATGCGCATCTAGAGATTTCCTCTAAATTTATGAAATAAAAAATATCATGTCCTACATAATGTGGTATATTTTGAGCACCTATTTTAAAATGATTTATTTATTTGTCAGTGGGCTGTGCCCCTTTGTGTTGTTTTTCTCGTAATTTCCTCGTTTTCAATTTACAAATATAAAATTTTGTGTAATGTGTACACTAATAGTTAATAATGAATAAGTTAACTATTTTTGAATTTTATATTATGGTGAGACTAAAACTTTGTGTTTCGTAAATGTAGTGTGTTTTTGAAAATAGAATTCCAATAGTAGGCAGTGTTCTTAAGAAGTAGAATTACATGTAAATATAAAATTGATAAAAACACACTTGTTTGTGTTTAATTAGAAAATGGTAATTACTTAAAAACACGTCTTCATTATAGAAGATTATAGAAAATTTATAGGAATCATTATAGAAAATTGAGAGGAAAACTGTAGATGCGCATTATAGCACATCTAGAAATTTCCTCTAATTTTTTTAAATAACAAATATCACGTATTACTCAATGCTGCATATTTTGAGTACCTATTTTAAAAGGATTTATTTATTCGCCAGCGGGCTGTGCCTCTTTGTGTTGTTTTCCTCGTCATTCCCTCGTTTTGACTTTAAAAATATAAAATTTTTTGTAATATGTACACTGATATTTTCTGAATAAGTTAACTATTTTTGAAGTTTTATGTTATTAGGAGACTAAAACTTTATGTGTTTTGTAAATGTAGTGTATGCTTGAAAATAGTATTCCAAACATAGTCAGGTTAAGAAGTAGAGTTACAGGCTTTCATACAAAATAAAATTGAGGAAAAGCACTTGTTACTTTCTAGACAGTATTTACTAAAATAAAAAAAGGCTTCCTGCAATGCCCAGCTATCATTTTCCAATAATGCTTTGAAATAAAAAAATAAAACCTCTTACATGCGAAAATGCGGTATATTTTGAGTACCTATTTTAAAATGATTTACTTATTCGTCAGCGGACTTGCCCCCTTGTGTTGTTTTTCTCGTCATTTCCTCGTTTTGAACTTACAAATATAAAGTTTTGTGTAATGTGTACACTAATATTTGGTGAATAAGTTAACTACTTGTGAAGTTTTATGTTATGGTGAGACTAAAACTTTGTTTTTCGTAAATGTAGTGTATTTTTGAAAATAGTATTACAAACGTAGGAAGTCATCTTAAGAAGTAGAATTACATGTAAATATGAATTTGATAAAAACACACTTGTTTGTGTTTAATAGGCAGTCAGGTTAAGAAGTATAATTACAGAATTTCATATAAAATAAAATTGAGGAAAAAGCACTTATTAATTTTTAAACGATATTTACTATAAAAAAGGCCTCCGGCAATGCACAGCAACCATTTTACTCTAATGCTTTGAAATAAAAAATAAAACGTCTCAAACGCGAAAATGCGGTATATTTTGAGCACCTATTTTAAAATGATTTATTCATTCATCAGAGAATCTGTGCCCCTTTGTGTTGTTTTCCTCTTCATTTCCGCGTTTTGAACTTACAAATATAAAATTTTGTGTACACTAATATTTTGTGAATAAGTTAACTATTTATGAAGTGTATGTTATGGTGAAACTAAAACTTTATGTGTTTCTTAAATGTAGAGTATTTTTGAAAATAGCATTCCAAACGTAGGCAATCATCTTAAGAAGTAGAATTACAGGCTTTAATGTAAAATAAAATTGATAAAAAAGCACTTGTTCTTAATTTCTAAACGGTATTTACTAAAAAAAGATCTCCTGCAATGCACAGCTATCCCTTTCCTCTAATGCTTAAAAAAAATAAATAAATAAAACGTCTTACACCCGAAAATGCGGTATATTTTGAGCACCTATTTCAAAATGATTTATTTATTCGTCAGCGGGTTGTGCCCCTTTGTGTTGTTTTCCCCGTCATTCCCGCGTTTCCAACTTAAAACTGATATCTCGCCTTTAAAAGTGGGAGACATTTACTAGGAGAAGTAGTGGGGAAGACGGAGGGGGGTGGAGGTGGAGGAAAGAATAGAGGGGATGGGGGATGGGGGTCGGTTGGAAGTTGGCAGAGAAATTGGGCGGAAGGCTGTATATCATCAGTGGTGTACTGTTTAGAACATGTCAAAACTTTAAGTTACTAATAAGTTTGTCTGGAAAGTAATTCTGGAAAATTTGAACACAGAATGATTGAAAAGAGTTACAGATGCCACACGTCTTTTCCGAAAAGAATTAGTTGCTCCGGGTGAGGGATGTCCGAGAACAAACCGGCCTAGAGTAAAATGGAATTTATAATGATAGTTAATATATACAATGTTTAACCATTGTATTACACTTGATGTCTTTAAAAAATTATATACTTTTTCATAGTGTTGATTGTTAAGAATTTGTTGAGAGGTACACATAAGGGGGGTACCCTTAACCCTCCGAGTGGAACACACCGATTAAAAAAAGTCTCCAAAAATACGCTAAAGGTTTATTGTGTCAATGGCCAAAGCATTCTAGGATTTTTTACTTCACCCTTTGTCGATTAGAATGAAATACGGGAAACCCACCCTCGCTATTGTCCTTTTACTTCCGGTTATAAATAGGTATATAAATAGATATTACAGATTGTTAATTTTTATTAGACATAAAACACTTCAAGTCTCGAAGATCATTCCATAAGAAATAATGGATTCTAAAAGTACAAATAAAAATATTCTTTAAGAGAATTATTTATATTTTTTACGAAAGTTATCCAAGATATTTAAGTGGTGCAATTAGAGATACATCTGTTATCGCAAACGAAATACTTCGAAATAGAGATTTACAAAGCCATGAAAAGCTATCAGCGTCTTTGTGCCTCAGAGAGTAGGGGTGCATCCCTCAATAAATGTCAGTGAAAGATGGATGCAGTTTCTAAACAATGGACCTGACCTTCTTACCTTAAACACTGGTAGAAATGTATATTACATCCATTTTCGGAACGTTTTTGGAGGTCGAAAATTGTACGTGATAATCGCTTTGAAGACATCATCGGTTTGTCGGAATTGTACGTGCGAACCGCTTTGAGAGTTAAGGATACTTCTGATTCAATGTTAACATATAGGAAAATAAAATTCCCTCGCTTTTAAAGAATTCATTTAGAATATTATAATGTGGTATAACAGCAAAACCTCTTAGTTTCTATCTATTTTCTCTTTAAAATAAACACATTGACAAAAGTATATAAGCAGAACATATACATAATTTTAAAATATTTCTGATAATCTTTGATGCAATTTTTTTCAAACGCAATTAAAAAACGTTAGGTAGACATAAATTGAAAAAAGGGAAACTATAGTATCGTAGAAAATTTGCTATACTATCCCGTGGAATATTTTTTAGAAGAATGTTTTAATAGCCGGCCAGTAAGAGTGAATTCAGTTAACATGGTGGGAGAGGAGCCGCGGTAGCTTAGTTGGCAAAGGCAACGATCTTGTAACTGAGTGATTGTGGGTTCGGAACCCGAGCGACCTAAGATCCACCGTGATCATTAAAGGTGATGGTGTACTTAAAAATTGTTCGTTCTCAAACAATACCTAATTTGCCCTGGCGGGCAAAGTCTAGTCTTCTTCTGCTTGGACTTTGCTTCTAAATTACGGATACTCACTTGATCTAAGACGTTCTTTCACCCTACCGGTGGTCGTAAAGTAAAAAGTGCCCCCTTTGCTTGGCTAGGTCAAGTAACATTGGCAACAACAACAAGTTGAAATAACATATTTAGGGATAGAAAACAGCCCGTTTTCAGTCAACATCAAGGGGCATATTATAGCTCGTAGGCAAACGCAGAAGTCATCAACAGCTAGCTATTTGTTGTCATGTAGCAAAACAATAGATTGTAGCGAACAAATCAAGGAAATGTATCAGTCCAGTGGCTTAACCAGAGATTAATTTTGGAGGGTATTTATAATGTCATTCCCAACAAAGGCAGCCATAGGGAAAGTAGAAAAGAAGCTTTATCTCCCCCCCCCATTTTGTAAAGACCTTTAAACTATATTTAATATTTAAATATGCAAATACAACACTTGCATACACACATTTCTTTATCTCAGACCCCCGTCCTAAATTCTCTCATATAGGTGCCTATAATTGCCATGAAAAAACAGACTTCTTTAATTTAGTGTTATCATTAACTATTCATGAACTGATATAATTTTTATCAAGTTATTAAAACTAGAAAAATATTTGTAAACTTAAAAAAAGGAAGAGAAAATTTAATATTTCTTTTCCTTCCTTCATTTTTCAGTTTCGAGAAATTTTTTTTTTTTTTTTTTGGGGGGGGACATATGTCCCTTTGCCCCTCCCCTCTGGGTACGCCTCTGTATCAGCCAGTAGTAAAGCCACTTCTAGGCGAAAGTGGTGCCCAGTAAAAAGATCAGGAGAGACACCGAGTTTTATTAACAAGATATAATCAAATGTAAGAAGTGTTGTTTTGTAGAACTAGCACACTAAATTAGAGACACAATTTAAAAAAAATATATTATTACAATATTTACATTACGCTGGAAAACAATGATATTATTCTTTATACAGAGGCTGTTCGCACATTTTTTAGACTATTTTGTTTAGCGGTACTAAAAAAAATATTTTGTTGCAAAATAAATAGCTGCAATTGTACTATGTTTTTAAAAGTCAAAATTATGATCTGCGGCTTGAGAGATTTGCCTTTATTAAAAATGGCGTTTTTAACGAAGCAGTGGTACGAAGGCTATATTTATGCTCTTTCCGAAGAGAAGTATTCATATTCCGTTATCCAAAAACGATGTGAGAATCATGGTTTTGTGATATGTAAAGCGTCGATAGGTAATATCGTCAAAAAGAAAGGTTATGGATATTTATGCATGCAAAATGTTTGCATTGAAAATATTCAGTACCGAAATTAAATTACATTTATAAGTAGTAATTTGGTTACAGTAACACAAAATACAAAAGAAAATTGAACAATACTACAATTTCAAAGCAGATTATATGCAAACTTAAAGAATTTTAAAGAGAATAATTTTGAACAACATTTTTTTTATTTAAGACTGCTGTAAAAACTAGACGTACACTGTTCTTTTTGATTATATCTGGAATTTATTTAATAAAACATTTCAACATAACGCATTTTAACCCAATGACTCAAAAAGGATTAGACTCAGAATGTTAAAAAATCTTGAATTTAAAAACCTTGTTACTATACTCAGGAGCCAAAACATTATGACCACCTGTCAATAATGAGTTGGCCCACCTTTGGCACGCAATACAGCTTCAATCCGCCTTGGCATGGATGCCACAAGTCCTTGGTAGATGGCCGGAGACAGATTGTACCAGATGTTTAAGCAACGGTTACGAAAATATGAGATATTGCGAATTGGTGGTCTTTGAGCTGCCGTGCCATGACATCCCAAATATGCTCTATCGGATTGAGATTCGGTGAGTTAGGCGGCCAGGACATTAAATGGAATTCAGCATCATGTTCCTGGAACCACTCCAATACAATTTTAGCATTGTGACCCGGTGCATTATCCTGTTGGAACATTAAATTTCTAGCTGGAATAACAGAGACAATGTAAGGCTGCAACTGGTCCGCAATGATGTTCAGATACCCTGTAGCATTCATGGTCTGTCTATCACAACCACACGTTCCAGAAACGCCTAAGAGAACGTGTTCCAAATCAGAATACCACCACCACCGTCCTCTGTATGACCTACTGTAGACTGAGGGAAAACTGTTCGCCTGGAAGACGTCGTATCCTGACACGGCCATCGGCGTGATGAATGACAAACCGTGATTCATCTGACCAGGCAACTCTCTCCCAATGATCCATGGACCAGTCGGGAAGTTCCCGGGCCCAGCGTAGGCACAGTTGGCGATGACGCTTGGTCAGTAAAGGCACACGAGTGGGATATTTGCTGCGTAGCCCCATATCCAACAGTGTCCTCTGAACAGTGTGCTCCGATACTATACTACTTGTCTCTGCATTGTATTGGGCTGTCAGCTGAGGCACTGTCTTGCTCCGGTTTTGCTTCACCATGCAAGACAGTCTCCTAAGACATTTTTCTTTGATAGCGTGTGGACGTCCAACACTATGTGGTCTACTGCTGGTTTCCCCGTCATTCATCCCCTTTGCATAAGTACTAACAAATGTAGATCGCGAACAACCCACGAGTCGTGAAGTTTCGGAAATACTTATTCCGAGCCTTCGAGCCATTACAATCTTCACTCTATCAAAATCGCTTGGATCCGTAGCCTTTCCCATCACATACAGAAGTAAGTGAAAGAATGATTCTTCAGACTCTCCAGCAGTAGTTAAATACCACTTCCTGATCACATGCCTTCCACGTCATCCAGGTGAGTTCATTGCAAAATGTAGGGGTAGTCATAATGTATTGTCTGAGTGTATTTATTGTATGCCTTCTTTGCAGAAAGCGACTCTTATTTAACATACCAAAAATATCAATTTAAGGTACATTAAAGCTACTGGTCTACATAAAAGACGACAGAAAGATGTCGACGTGCTCACATAAAGGTGAAATAGTTATTTAAAAATATATTAATATGTAATAATGCAATAATATTTTATAAATTAGTACAGATATTAAGATAATTTTGAGGATGGATCACACAAAATAATAAAGAATTAATAGATTTACAAGGAAATCAGGTGGTATTTATATTAGATATTTTTAAAAACAAATATAAACTTTTAAAGTTCTTTTATTCATAATTATTTTTCCTCAAATTCTATACAATAAAATTGTTAACGGTTTTTATTTACTTATACGAAACAAAAGACGTTTTGTGTTCACGAAAAATATCCTCCTGCGCTTTTTAGCAGAAATATTTATTTTGACAATTCCTGAATCGATTGCCGAACGATGGCCGATTGGTTAGGGAGCTGGCCTTCGGTAAAGGAGTTTGTAGGTTCGAATCCCACTATGGCATGGATGTTCGTAGCCGTTCGGAATCGTCTTTAAGCTGTAGGTCCCGGTCTCATTAGCCCTCGTGTTGCAAAAAGTAGACCGTAGCACTCCAAATTAAACCAAACCTGAATCGATCTTAAGTTTTTAATATCCATTTTGATGAGATCTGATGATATTTTGTATAATTCTGGGATATGTCTACATTCTTTCACCTTAGCGGAGCTCACTAAACGAAAGACACATCTCTTCGACTTAATTCTAACTGCTCTCTAATTCACACGTTGAAGCTCGTTGATGTGGCATTTGCATTGACAACAGCAACAACAATCTGCTTTTGCTTAATGCATTTCCTTTTTTTAAATTTAAATTTTTTCTGTTTTTGAAAGTAAATCTACACCGTTGCTAGGCGTAACAGGGTAATCATTGAATTATTAAGAGTACTAAACATTTTTATTTATGTCACGTGCTTTACATATACTCAAGAGTCAAAACATTATGACCACACCTACATTTTGCCATGAACTCGCCTGGATGACGTGGAAGGCACGTGATCAGGTGGACGTGGTAAGTCTGCTAGAAAGTCTGAAGAATCATTCTTTCACTTACTTCTGTGTGTAACGGGAAAGGCTGCGGATCTAAGCGATTTTGATACAGGACAGATTGTAATGGCTCTAAGGCTCGGAACAAGTATTTCGGAAACTGCACGACTCGTGGGTTGTACGCGATCAATAGTTGTTAGTACTTATGCAAAGTGGATGAATAACAGTGAAACCAGCAGTAGACGACATGTTGTTGGACGTCCACACACTATCAAAGAAAAAGGTCCTCGGAGTCTGTCTCGCATGGTGAAGCAAAACTGGAGCCAGACAGTGGCTCAGTTAACAACCCAATACAATGCAGGGCCCAGTAGAATAGTATCGGTGATCACTGATCACGGCTGACACTGTTGGATATGGGGCTAAGCAGCAAACATTCCACTCGTGTGCCTTTACTCACCAAGCGTCATCGCCAACTGCGGTTACGCTGGGCCCGGGAACATCGCGACTGGTCCATGGATCAGAGGAAGAGAGTTTCTGGTCAGATGAATCACGGTTTGTCATTCATCCCTTCAATGGCCGTGTCAGGATAAGCCGTCTTCCAGGCAAACAGTTTCTCCCTCAATGTACAATAGGTCATACACAGGCCGGTGGTGGCGGTATTATGCTTTGGGAGAAGTTCTCTTGGGCGTCTCTGGGACCCGTGGTTGTGGTAGAGCAGACCATGAATGATACAGGGTATCTGAACATCATTGCGGCCCAGTTGCACCCTTACTTGTTATTCCAGCTAGAAATGGAATGTTCCAACAGGACAACGCCCCGTGTCACAAATCTAAAATTGTGTTGGAGTAGTTCCAGGAACATGATGCCGAATTCCAGTTAATGTCGGCCTAACTCACCGAATCTCAATCCGATAGAACACATTTAGCATGTCATGGGACGGCAGCTCAGAGCTCAAAGACCATCAATTCGCAATATCTCGGATTTTCGTAACCGTTGCTTAAACATCTGGTACAATCTGTCTCCAGCCATTTACCAAGGATTTGTGGATCCATGCGAAGGCGGGTTGAAGCTGTGTTGTGCGCCAAAGGTGGGCCAACTTGTTATTGATAGGTGGTCATAAGGTTTTGGCTCTTGAAGGTATATTTTTTGTAAGTTCTTTTTAAATAATCTTATAAAAGACCAGATACTTCTAAGTTAGCCAAGATAATGAATGAATAAATAAAAATTATCCGCAAATATAGGTCTTTTATAAGCGATAATTTAATGGAAAATAAAATAACCTGCTAAAGTATATTGGATAGCCCTTTTGAAATTCGAAATTACGTCTAGCCAGACTGATGTTTGGACGCAAAGATGTTATTTTGCTTTAATAGGAGTAGCGTATGGCTGAAATTGTGCTTGTTGGGTCCCAAGATGCAAAAGAACAACAATAACAACTATTAGGCGTATGTAACAAAGAGTTACAGTTCAACAACGCCAGCGCGAAACTGATCTAGAGGCGAAAGCGAAGTGAGAGACCCTCCATCGACCTCATTGGTCAAGAGGGGTTGCTAACCGCGGAGAAGTCCTCTTCAGGGCAACGCTGCCCAATGAACTTTTTCGAGAGATCCTCAAGCCCCCTCGGAGAGAGAACAAGCATTGTGGAACTTAGAATCGTCTGCACAAATTTTGCACAATTTTTTTTTTTTTAAATCAAGACGCCATGCTTGGCATATCTTCGACCGAGTGTAGTCCCTTCGGCATAATGGCCTAATTAGGTCTTTATTTTTCTATCTACACCTTTATTTATAATCAAAATAAAAAGATATTCATCAGGAGCAATGAGTTTAACTTGAATTTACAATTTCTTATGGTACTCCACTTATACGTGCGGCTGGCCTAGACACTCTATCGGCCTCATCTTAATAGCATAGAATATTAAAATTTTGTGTTTAAAACTCTAGTAATATCTACTTCAGCACCTTCCTTTTGGATTGCGATCTGCTCTCGATGTAAAGGAAAATTTCCAAATAACTGATTCTAACACTGTTAAAATTTATTTAGAAGCCTATATTTTTCAATAAAAAATCTAGAAATTCTAGATTAAAGAGATTAGATGTTACAATGGCCCTAAATATAAAATTTCAATTTTATACGGATAACCGCTCTTGAGTTATGACTGACATCATTATTATATGTTAGACTGAAAATTACAATCAAATAGGGAGGTACACAACTGAATTTTTTCAATATAATACACCAAATTGTTTTTAAGTTTTGCGAAGAACGTACGTACGCGACGTTGAAACTAGCCAAAATTCATTCAGGAATTATCGGTATGGATATTTAGTTTCCTTGTAATTTTTCGTTGCAGTACTTTTTTACTTTTTACAATAAAATAGAATGTTCTTGTCTTACTATGAAACCCTGGATAATCCAGGGTTTCATAGTAAGACAAGAACATTGTTCTAAATTTATTCTTTTAGTTAAGAATTATATAAACTTTTCATGCATTCTATATTCTCAATGAAGAAGAAATATATTTTAAAATAAAAGTCTTTAAACTTTGATTTAAATAATTAGTAAGATACATAATTATTTTTTAATTATTCTTTTCCCCGTGATCTCAAGACCTCATATAATCGGATAAGCACATTAAATGCATGTTTCAATATCAGAGAATGACTCATTTTTCTACATTTCTATAAGATAATCTGCATTTTACCTGCGAGTAATTTAATCTTTGAATCAGAATCCTTCTCACACATTCCATGCATACTGAGATTACGTTTATCAACGTACATTTTTATTCATTTAAAGTATGATAAAATGTTTCATGCATGCGTATACCAGCTTGTTCCGTTCGTTTTTGATTTAATACGAAATTCGATTTCAGATCTAGCTGTTAAGCTGATTAAAATCTTTCAAGATAAATTCTCTAGCTACTTGTTATTTTACAATGCAATATGTTTAGTTATCACTCTTTTCTGCTTTAAGGACTGGGTTTAAACATTTGTTTTTATAGATTAGTAACAAGATAAGATCATTAGAACTCTAATATTAATTTTCTAAAACAGCTGTCAAACTAAAGATTTTCAGCTTTCTTATTATATTCTTTTAGAAAGCATATTTCATTAAGATTTATTATGAATGCAATGCGGAATATTTATGTTTATCTTTTAATACTTGTTCTATTATCATATTTTTGTCTTGTGATTGTTCCTTTGTTAACAAAATTCTTCCTTATCTGGTGGCAGCATCTAAGTTTCATTCGTTTGCTTTTGTTTAATCTCTTTTCATCCAGCGGTGTTAATATCATTAGTATCAATTAATCACATATCGGAACCTTTCACAAAATTTAGAATTTGGTCATGATATTGCTATTTAATGCTTTTATTACCTGAAAAATTGCCCAAGAGAGCATAGCTTTATTTTATTTCTTACACGATTATTAGCTTTCTTTTAGAATACATATATTACTGGCGTTAAAAGAGTAAATCTGTGTTATTATTGTGTTTTCTTTCCTTACTGTATTAATTTTCTAGACATTTTTGATCAGATAAATTTGTTATTTCAGTCTTAAGTAGAGCCCCTATTATCTGGTGGTTAATGCAATAATATGTTTTGTATAACGCGTGCTTATGAAGATATCGTTATTTCATAAGAATTTAGGAAGAACCTATTTTTACTTTGTGAAGTTTCCATCTAAAATAATATCTCAACGGCATTTGATTTTTCAGACGATTATTTTGTTGTACTTTTAAGAACATTTAAATACATTAAGTATATTTTATTCTGTTGTTTTCTTTTATAACTGTATCGTTTACATTATAGTTTCGATCAGATAAGTTTGTCTAACCAATATTCCGTAGAGTACTCGATTGTAGGCACGAACGTTAAATAAACAATACGTTATATGAAACACTTGAATATAACTCTACAAAAAAGGGATAAAATAATTTAAGTTACGCAGAGTTCTTACTGAAAAAATAGATATTGCCTCAGAAATGAAATGTCCGGGACATTGGTAGGACATTGGTAGGTATACACTCAAGAGACCAAACATTATGACCACCTGTCAATAACGAGTTCGTCCACCTTTGGCGCACAACACAGCTTCAACCCGCCTTGGTATAGATGCCACAAGTCCTTGGTAGATGGCCGAAGACAGATTGTACCAGATGTTTTAGCAACCGTTACCCAAATCCGAGATATTGCGAATGGGTGGTCTTTAAACTCTGAGCTGCCGTCCCATGACATCCCAGATGTGCTCTATCGGATTGAGATCTGGTGAGTTAGACATTAGCTGGAATTCAGCATCATGTTCCTGGAACCATTCCAACACAATTTTAGCCTTGTGACAAGGGGAGTTGTCTTGTTGGAACATTCCCTTTCCAGCTGGAAAAACAGAGGCTATGTAAGGGTACAACTGGTCCACAATGATGCTCAGATACCCTGTATTCTACTGCTAGCCGTTCTTGAGTTAAGTCCGACAGTGTTAATAGGCATTAGACTGAAAATTATAATTAAACAGGGGGTACACAACTGAATTTTTTCTATATCACAACCCGATTGTTTTTGAGTTCTTCGAAATACTCACGTTTGTGTACAGATGCCACGTTGAAACTAGCCAAAACTCATTCAGGAATTATCGGTATGGATATTTAGTTTCCTTGTAATTTTTCGTTGTTACAATACTTTTTTACTTTTTACAATAAAGCAAAATGTTCTTGTCTTACTATGAAACCCTGGATAATCCAGGGTTTCATAGTAAGACAAGAACATTGTTCTAAATTTATTCTTTTAGTTAAGAATTATATAAATTTTTCATGCATTCTATATTCTCATTAAGAAGAAATATTTTAAAATAAAAGTATTTAAACTTTAAGTTAAATAATTAGTAAGATACATAATTATTTTTTAATTATTCTTTTCCCCGTGATCTCAAGACCTCATATAATCGGATAAGCACATTAAATGCACGTTTCAATATCAGAGAATGACTCATTTTTCTACATTTCTATAAGATAATCTGCATTTTACCTGCGAGTAATTTAATCTTTGAATCAGAATCCTTCTCACACATTCCATGCATACTGAGATTACGTTTATCAACGTACATTTTTATTCATTTAAAGTATGATAAAATGTTTCATGCATGCATATACCAGCTTGTTCCGTTCGTTTTTGATTTAATACGAAATTCGATTTCAGATCTAGCTGTTAAGCTGATTAAAATCTTTCACGATAAATTCTCTAGCTACTTGTTATTTTACAATGCAAGACGTTTAGTTATCACTCTTTTCTGCTTTAAGGACTGGGTTTAAACATTTGTTTTTATAGATTAGTAACAAGATAAGATCATTAGAACTCTAATATTAATTTTCTAAAACAGCTGTCAAACTAAAGATTTTCAGCTTTCTTATTATATTCTTTTAGAAAGCATATTTCATTAAGATTTATTATGAATGCAATGCGGAATATTTATGTTTATCTTTTAATACTTGTTCTATTATCATATTTTTGTCTTGTGATTGTTCCTTTGTTAAAATTCTAACTTATCTGGTAGCAGCATAAGTTTCATTCGTTTGCTTTTGTTTAATCTCTTTTCATCCAGCGGTGTTAATATCATTAGTATCAATTAATCACATATCGGAACCTCTCACAAAATTTAGAATTTGGTCATGATATTGCTATTTAATGCTTTTATTACCTGAAAAATTGCCCAAGAGAGCATAGCTTTATTTTATTTCTTACACGATTATTAGCTTTCTTTTAGAATACATATATTACTGGCGTTAAAAGAGTAAATCTGTGTTATTATTGTGTTTTCTTTTATTACTGTATTAATTTTCTAGACATTTTTGATCAGATAAATTTGTTATATTCAGTCTTAAGTAGAGCTTCTATTATCTGGTGGTTAATGCAATAATACGTTTTGTATAACACGCGCTTATGGAGATATCGTTATTTCATAAGATTTTAGGAAGAACTTATTCTTACTTTGTGAAGTTCTTTGCTAAAACAATACCTCAACGGCATTTGATTTGTCAGACCATTATTTTGTTGTCCTTTTAAGTATATTTAAATACATTGAGTATATTTTATTCTTTTGTTTTCTTTTATAACTGTATCGTTTACATTATACCTTTATTTTGTTGTCCTTTTAAGTATATTTAAATACATTGAGTATATTTTATTCTTTTGTTTTCTTTTATAACTGTATCGTTTACATTATACCTTTGATCTGAATATAACTCTACAAAACAGGGAAAAAATAATTTAAGCTCTGCAGATTTCCAACTGAAAACATAAAAGATGTTGTTGCCTCAGAAAAGAAATGCCCGGGACACTTCTAGAGCATATAGACTTCAGACCACTGTTTTTAGTTGGAATATAGTTCGAAATTCTTAGTTTGCGAGAAAGCACGTTTGGGATAACATTTGAGTTGTGACCTTAAATTATTGAAACATAATTTTCGTCTTATACACAACTATCAAATTTTCTCGTTTACTATTTTGTAGCCGTGTGTTATAAGTAATGTTTAAAATGTGTCGAGGAAAATTTGAATCTAAAAGTTTTTAATAATCAATCATTGTCAAAATTCCGTATTAGAATTTTAAAACATATCCGATATTTCTCAATGAAAAATTACACTCAGGGATAAACAAGTTTTGCTTGTATTGAAGAGCATTATCTTTTATAATCCTAGCTCTATGTTTAGATTCATTATCTGGCTGGAACCAGAAGTTATCTTTTCAAGCCCATTTTCGATGCATTTTAAAATGTTTTATCACAATATCTTTATGTAATTTTCGCTGTATGTTTAGACTCATTATATAGCTGGAATTACGAGTTAACTTCTAATACCCTATTTAGATGCATTTTGAAATGTTTTCTCCCAATATCTCTACGCAATTTATCGTTTTTAAGACTGATTATCTGGTTGGAACTTGAAGTTATGTTCTAATACCTAAATTGAATGTATTCTGAAATGTTTTCTTACAATATCTCTACATAATATATCGTTGTATGTTTAGACTCATTATCTAGCTGGAACCAGAAGTTATCTTCTAATACCTAAATTAGTTGCATTTTGAAATGTTTCTCCCAATATCGCTATGTAATTTATCGCTTTTTATACTGATTATATGGTTGGAACCAGAAGTTATCTTCTAATACCTAAATTAGTTGCATTTTGAAATGTTTTCTTACAATATCTCCACTTAATTTATAGCTTTATATTTAGGCTCATTATCTCGCTGTAACCAGAATTTATCTTCTAATACTCTATTTAGACTCTATTTGAAATGTTTTCTGTCAATATCTCTACGTAATTTATCGCTTTTTATACTGATTATCTGGTTGGAAACAGAAGTTATCTTCTAATATCTAAGATAATTATAATATCCGGCTAATGCATGGTATAGTTAGATTTGCCGGATGCAGTGGTTGGCGGATAACCGTTGCATCTTATATAAAGCGCAACTGATTGTGATTATTATTGTAACATAATATTCGTCTTATACACAGCTATCAAATTTTCTCTTTTAGTACTTTGTAGCCGTGTGTTCTAAGAAATGTTTAACATGTATCAAGGAAAATTTGAATCCAAAAGTTTTTAATAATCAATCATTGTCAAAATTCCGTATTAGAATTTTAAAACATATCCGATATTTCTCAATGAAAAATTACACTCAGAGATGAACAAGTTTTACTTGTCTTGACGGACACTTTAGAATTTGACCGAAGAGAGTTTGGGAAAATATTCAAACGGAAGTTTCAAAATCTTAAACTATACATTTGACAAGGGAAAATAGTTGCTTTAGAAACCTTCATTAAATTAATAAAAACCGGCATTTATCTGTTTAGTGTATCTCTTCTAGTCGTGTTTAAATAAAAGTACAGTACTAGAAACATGTTTACTTAAGGGAACACATCACCTTAAAGCAACTTCAAAATGAGGAATTTTTTTTTATTTTTCGATTTGCATAACTATTCTTATTGGAAATTACAAATTTCACCTTTTGTTTTCTGAATCTAGTTAATTATTTTCCTGTTTTTACTTTGTTTCTGCTAACTAAGAACTTTTTTAATATAATAAAATAAAAGTGCTTGTTTTCTAAATTTAAAAATTTTTCTGTCACACTGCGCCTTACAGCAACACACACTATATTTCAGCAATAATTTTTGCATTTTGATAAACAAGAAACATTTATTATCCTTACCTATTTAAAATTTAAAAGTTATCAGAAATTTTACACCAGGAGAATGAATTTTCAAAAAACCTAAAATAATTAAATTTCAAATACAATAAATACCATATAAAATGAAAAACTTTAAAAAAATTAGGTGGAGTTTCATTGTAGTACTATAATGTACTTACCGTGAAAATTATAGATCCATATGTACAATAAGTTTTTTATTAAAGTTGAAAAATTATTTTTGAGTAAATGCATTTAAAGTTAAATTTAGATATTTTTCATCATATTATAAAACATTTGATAAAATAGTTTAAAATTGCCTATATGTATACATTTTCCCTTCTGTCTCTAATATTTTTACTTTTATAGCAATTTTATATCTATCTTTTTCTTGCTTTGCAAGCCACTAATGTAACACACATGATTTCAGAAATATTGATCATGTTGTATGTATATTTGAATAATTACCAATTTGTTAAACAGTTCTTGTAAAATTTCAAACAACATGAATTATAAAACATAAAATGCATATTTACCACTATTTGAAAATATTAATCTTAAACAGTTTCAAAAAATGAAAAAACGGCAGGGACAAACATAAAAAAAATGGTAATTTAATATAGTGCCATTTTTCTTTTTTATGTTATAGTTTTACAGTTCGAATATTTCAATGGATTTATTTTAAATGATAAAAATTAAAAATTTAAAAATGCAAAAAACAGCAACCAAAAAAAATCGATTTTTGAAGGTTTAAAGGTGATGTGCTCCCTTAAAGGTATATAGTACCTTTTGACATTTAAAATCTTTATTAAAACATTTATCTTTAAATAAGTAGTTGTATTTGTTTCAAATTAATTTTTCAAAAGATTTTTAATTACATTCTAGCTTTAAAAAATATTTTGTCATTACAAGTAGCATTTTTTTTATAAATATAGCTTATAAAATATACACCAAATAAAAATTGAAATTCACTTGCCAGCTAGATAACTTTTCAAATATGAAAATTAAAAACTAAATTTTTATATTAACAGTAAAAACACTTGAGAAAACTCAAAATACTCAAACAGTGGTTCTTAACCTTTTTAAGCCGCGACCCAAATTTGAGAAATATGTTCATGTCGCGACCCAAAAAAAGTCAAAACTTTTTCATTGCTTTATTTTAGAGCGTATTTTTAAAAAATCTTCAATCCTACGATGATTTTTTTTTTTTAACTTTCAAATTTTTTTATTTATTTTTTAATAATAAAGATAAACAAAAGTACTTTCGATCCAAGGAAAATTTAATTAATAATCAAGTGTTTTTAATAATTTTTATTGACCAAATTAAAATATATTTATAACTTTTTGAAAATAATTAATTTTTAACTTATTCCTAAAAAAAAGAAATATCAATACATATGTTAAGATTTTTAAATTTTAAATGCAAGTTATACAGTTTTAATGAGAACCTTATGCTTGAATACATTTTGAAAGATCTTCAAACCTCGGTTGAATGCTTGTCAAGGAGCACCTTATATCTATTTCAGTATTTAACTTGTTCTAGGAGGTGTTGGTATTACTTATTATTTGGTGTATTACTAAATTTTTTGGTTCGACTCAGCGCGACCCAAGAAATATGCTTCGCGACCCAATTTTGGGTCGCGACCCATAGGTTAAGAATACTCTAAAGTTTACTGTGTCAGTGGCTAAACCGTTCTATGATTTTTTTACTTCTCCCCTTGTCGACTACAATGGAATACGGGAAACCCACCGTCGTTAGTCACTTTACTTCCGGTTATAAATAGATATTATAGATTGTTAATTTTTAATACACATAAAGCTCGTCGAGTCTCGAATATCATCCCATAAGAAATAATGGATTCTAAAAGTACAAATAAAAATATTCTTCGAGTGACTTATTTATATTTTTTACTAAAGTCATCCAAGATATTTCAGTGGTGCAATTAGAGATACATCTGTTACCGCAAACGAAATACTTCGAAATAGAGATTTACAAAGCCATGAGTAGCTATCAGCGTCTTTGTGCCTCAGGGGTTAGAGGTGCATCCCTCAATAAATGTCAGTCAAAGAGGGGTGTAGTTCCTAAACAATCGACCTGACCCTCCTACTTCAAAATTCCATGGGGGAAAACACTAACAGAAATGTACATTACATTAATTTTCGAAGCGTTTTTGAGGTCGAAAATTGTAAGTCACAACTGCTTTGAAGACATCATCGGTTTGGCGGAATTGTACGTGCGAACCGCTTAGAGAGTTAAACTGAAATAAAATACATGTTTTATTCTTTAACTCAAAACTTCAAAGGCATCTGAAATTTTAAAATTAAACAAAATTAATAATTGACGAAATTAAAAAAAAATATCACCTTTTATAATTATATAAAATAAAATATAATATTCTTATAAATATAATTGAGATTCTAATGAAAAATTTAGATTCTATTTGTTATAAAAATAATTAAAAATTAAAAGAAATTATTTTGTGGGTAAATGTGTTTCTATCTTTTACACTTAGTGTGTTTATTTTATTTTTTTGTAATGTTTTTTTCATATAACAGAACTAAATAATTTTATAAACTTAGATTCTTAATAATGATGTAGGAATAGTTTTATACTAAACCTCGGAGAATATACATTTTATAATAATTCAAAAATATGTTATTGCAAGGAATATTCAGTACGAACAGTACTATCATCTTAAGGTTGATAAGTTAAATGAACAAAAAGGATGGATATTTCTGACGTAACACGAATAAAAATATTTAATGGCTATTATCCGAGTACCTCCTAAAGAACATCAGTACATACTGAAATTATGTCTGTTTTAACCAGTTTTATGTTCCTTAAATCTAAAAAAACTATACAAAATTTAGGAGACTTAGGACGTTTTCTGTCACATAAAATTATGCAATTATTCGTCTTAATATGCTGCAATAAAAATTTAAAGCAATTAGCATGGTGTAAATTGAAACTATGCTGTATCACTATAAATTAAATCTAAAAATATGTACTTCATGCATAGGTCTGAATTTTTTTCTGTGTTTATATGTATTATCAGTTAATATTATTTATATAAATCGTTTATTTGTAATGACTAATTAGAAATGAATCAATTGTAATGTAATTTAAGGTAGATATTCCACCCTCAAGTATACACTACACACGTGATAATTGTCTAAAAGAAATTTCGACAACATTCTCCAATAAAGTTTGTAATTTTCCATTATTTTTACCATTAATTTTATCCGAAGGCGAATTTGAACTGTTCATACATGTGATAATCTCCTTTCTCTCTACTCTATTGTCTATTTCTTTAAATAATATCCTCAAAAAGCCTGGTCTCTCCAAATACAGTGATCCCATACTTCAACGCACCATAGCTTAACACATTGTGTGCGGATACATTTTGCAGCATAATTGTACAGGGAGCGGGCGTTTTGTGGTAAATTTAGTCATTCAGTTAAATCTGAATAGATCGAAAATTATTTAATTTTTTAATTAACTTTTCGGGTTTTATATTGAAATATATTAACAAATATATAAATAGACAAATAAACAAATATATCTATACAAATATATATATATATAATATATAAATATACATACATATATATATATATATATATATATATATATATATATATATATATATAATATATATATATATATATTATATATATATATATATATATATATATATATATATAATATATATATAATATCATTTTCGCAAGGATAAATAAAAATTTAATTTTAAATCTATGTTGATTATTTAATTAACCTTCCCGTTCTGTGGTTCCGCATCGACTGATGTAAAAACAAATTTTTATTTGTCTAAATGTTTCCAGAATTTATGTAGTAGAGAAGAACATTCATCTTCGTTTTCCTGTATATACTGTTTTTTTTTTACCCACAAACTAACCCTGTTTTTACACTAACGTGTACTAGTACATTACAACGCTCAAGTATCAATCGTCAGAAAACGTACCAGTACATGTTCTGCATACAATGTTTTAAGTCTGTAATTTGCAAAGGAAACTGGCACTGGTTGATATCTTAATTAAATTTAAATAAAATGCTTTATTATTTTATGAAAGTGATTTACCTTATTTTAGATATTATTCGTATTGATGATATGTTACATAAAATCATACCTAATATAAAAGTTAAAAGAAATGTAATTTTTATTTGGGAACATTAAATACTTAACATAAGATTGGACATAAAGTTTCTAGAACATAAAAGATGTTTTGCAAAACAGTTATTTTATATAACTATAAAAATATTTGAAATTATCTGTCAAGTAGGCAGCAGTTTAATAACACATATCGACACGTACTTCTCCAAATTAATGTAATACAATGAGCATGACATCCTGACGACAACTCCCATTGTATTGCCTGAAAGATATATGACAGCATGTAACTGACGCTTATTAACTGGCCTGATTTATCACTCCTATTGAATTTCGTCGTGATTGATTGACAAACTCGACTTGTTTTCAGTTCGACGGAAAATTTGGCGGCGTTTTGGAGGTGGTGTCGCTCAATGAAAATTCTGGAAGTAAACGGCATTGTCTATCTTCACACGCTGGTTTAAAATTCGAAAATGTAGACCCGGGAACTGACGCTGATAACGGCTAAAGGAGGGAAGTCAGGTGTTATCTATAATTGATTTGCTGAGTATGAACTTCAAATGTTATACATCGAGACAATGTTATATGCTTGTAAAGTTGTAAAGGAAATATAAAACGATTCTCCTTTAATTTCATTGTATTAGGATTAATCAATGTATCCATAAATTAATTTTTTATTATTTCATATCCTGCCGCCTGTAAGTAAAACGTAAAATTAGTGGAAACACAAGTGTTTTTATTTCAGTTTGAGTTTATTTATCTATTTTTGGTTCGTAACACTGCTGTATGCTTTTTGCTTTACGAAAGCTAGTGAGACCGGAACGTACTTCTTAAAATTGATTGCCAACAGCTATGAACATCCTTGTGTGCAGTAGAAGGCGAACGGTGCTGAAATGCAGGGTGCTATCATTTGACCACTGTCTGAAAATGATTTAGTTTTTGGAAATTAAACTGTACTGGCAATATTATCCGGTGCTATTTAAGCTTTGTAATTTCGGATAGATATGTCACCCTGAAGTGTACACTACACACGTGACAATTGTCTAAAAGAAATTTCAACAACATTTTCCAACAAATTTTGTAATTCTCCAATATTTCACCATTAATTTTTTTCTGAAGGCGAATTTCAACTGTTGAAACACTTGATAATCTCCTTTTTCTCTGCTCTATTGTCCATTTCTTTAAATAATCTCCCCAAAAAGTCTGGTGTCTGCAAATACAGTGTTTCCATGCTTCAACACACCATAGCTTAACACATTGTGTGCGGGTACATTTCTCTGCGGAATTGTAGCAGGAGCGGGCGTTTTGCGTGTAAATTTAGTTATTCAGCTAAATCTCAATAGATCGAAAATTATTTAATATTTTAATCAAACTTTCGTGTTTTATATTGAAATATATAAACAAATATACAGTAGACAAGTAAACAAATATATATATATATAATATATAAATATACATACATACATACACACACACACACATATATATATATATATATATATATATATATATATATATATATATAATATCATTTTCTCAAGGATAAATAAAAAGTTATTTTTTAAATCTAAATTGATTTTTTTAATCAACCTTCCCGTTCTGTGGTTCCGCATCGACTGATGTAAAAACTAGTTATTATTTATCTAAATTTTTCCAAAATCTATGTTGTAGACAAGAACATTTGGCTTCGTTTTCCTGTTTATACCGTTATTTTTGTACCCACAAGCAAACCCTGTTTTTACACTGACCTGTACTAGTACGTAATCGCTCTCAAGCATAGGTCGTCAGAAAATGCACTAGTACGTGTCTCGCATACAATGTGTTAAGTCGGTTTCCGTAATTTGCAAAGGAAATTGGTTATGGTTGATATCGTAATTAAATTTAAATAAAATGCGTTATTATTTTATGAAAATGGTATATTTTATTTTAGATATCATTTGTATTGATGATATGTAACATAAAATCATAGCTAATATAAAAATTAAAATAAATATAATTTTCATTTGGGAACATTAAATACTTAAAACACTAGACATTTAGTAGCTAGAATATAAAAGATGTTTAAAAAAGAATTATTATAAATAATTATAAAAATATTTTAAATTATCTGTCGAGTAAGCAGCAGTTCGATAACATATATCGACATCTACTTCTCCAAATTAATGTAATACAATGAGCATGACATCCTGACGACAACTCCTATTGTGTTGCTTGAAAAATATATGACAGCATGTAACTGACGCTTATTAACTGGTGTGATTTATCACTCCTATTGAATTTCTTCGTGATTGACTGACAAACTCGATTAGCTTTCAGTTCGGCGGAAAATTTGGCGACGTTTTGGAGGTGGTGTCGTTCTCTTAAATGAAAATTCTGGAAGTAAAAAGCATTGTCTATCGTCACACACTGGTTAAAAATTCGAAAATACTGACCCGGGAACTGACGCTGATAACAGCAAAAGGAGGGAAGTCAAGAGTTATCTAGAATTGATTGGCTGAGTTTGAACTTTAAATGTTATACAATGAGATAATATTATATGCTTGTAAAGTTGTAAAGGAAATGTAAAACGATTCTCCTTTAATTCCATTGTATTAGGGTTAATCAATGTGTCCATAGCTTATTTTTTTAATACATTTCATATCCTGCCGCCTGTAAGTAAAAAGTAAAATGAGTAGAAACACAAGTATTTTTTTATTTCGGTTTGAGTTTATTTATCTATTTTTGGTTCGTAACACTGCTGTATGCTTTTTGTTTTACGAAAGCTAGTGAGATCGGAACGTACTTCTTAAAATTGATTGCCAACAGCTATGAACATCCTTGTGTGCAGTACAAGTGAACCCACAAATTCCGGTGCTGAAATGCAGAGTACTATCATTTGATCACTGTCTGACGATGATTTGGTTTTTGGAAATTAAATTGTACCGGAGATATTATCCGGTACAATTTAAACTTTGTAATGTAATTTAGGATAGATATGTCACCCTGAAGTGTACACTACACAGTGATAATTGTCTAGAAGAAATTTCAACAACATTTTCCAACAAAGTTTGTAATTCTCCATTATTTTACCATTTATTGTATCTGAAGGCGAATTTCAACTGTTGATACATGCGATAATCTCCTTTTTCTTTACTCTATTGTCCATTTCTTTAAATAATCTCCCCAAAAATCTTGGTCTCTGCAAATACATGCTTCAACACACCCATTCTTCAACACACTATTAAAACGTGTGCGGGTATATTTCGCAGCGTAGTTGTACCGGAATCTGGCGTTTTGGGCGTAAATTTAGTTATTCAGCTAAATCTCAATAGATCGAAAATTATTTAATTTTTTAACCAACTTCTCGTATTTATGTTGAAATATATAAACAAATATATAAATAGACAAATAAACAAATATATATATATATATACATAAATACAAATATATATATATATATATATATATATATATAAATATATATATAACAAATATATATATATATATATATAATATGATTTTCGTAAAGAATCAATAAAAAGTTAATTTTAAATCTAAATTGATTTTTGTAATCATCTTTCCCGTTTTTTGGTTCCGCATCGAATGATTTAAAAACTAGTTTTTACAGATCGAAATAATATAAGTGTTTTAATAGATCGAAAATTATTTAATTTTTTAACCAACTTTTCGTATTTTATATTGAAATATATAAACAAATATATAAATAGACAAATAAACAAATATATATATATATATGAATACAAACACACATATATATATATAATATATAAATATACATATGTATAGTATTATTTTCGCAAGAATAAATGAAAAGTTAATTTTAAATCTAAATTGATTTTTTAATCAAACTTCCCGTTCTGTGGTTCCGCATCGACTGATGTAAAAACTAGTTTTTATTTGTCTAAAATTTTCCAGAATCTATGTTGTAGACAAGAATATTCGGCTTCGTTTTCCTGTATATACCGGTATTTTTATACCCACAAACTATGCTGTTACACTAGCCTGTACTAGCACGTGATACGCGCTCAAGTATCAGTCGTCTGAAAACATACTAGTACGTGTCCCACGTTCAAGTATTAATCATCAGAAAACGTACTAGTACGTGTTCCGCATACAATGTGTCGATTTCAGTAATTTGCAAAGGAAACTGGCTCTGGCTGATATCGTAATTTAATTTAAATAAAAGTCGTTATTAGTTTATGAAAATGATTTACCTTATTTTTTAGATATCATTTGTATTGATGACATGTAACATAAAATCATAGCTAATATAAAAATTAAAATAATTATAATTTTTATTTGGGAACATTAAATACTTAAAAGACTGAGCATAAAGTGGCTAGAATATAAAATATGTTTTGCATAACAGTTATTATGAATAACTATAAAAATATTTTAAATCATCTGTCGAGTAAGCAGCAGTTCGATATCTCATATCGACACCTACTTCTCCAAATTAATGTAATACAATGAGCATGGCATCCTGACGACAACTCCTATTGTGTTGCCTGAAAGATATATGACAGCATGTAACTGACGCTTATTAACTGGCGTGATTTATCACTCCTATTGAATTTCTTCGTGATTGACTGACAATCCTGACTTGCTTTGAGTTCAGCGGAAAATTTGGCGGCGTTTTGGAGGTGGTGTCGCTGCGTCAAATGAAAATTCTGGAAGTAAAAGGCATTGTGTATTGTCCCATGCTGGTAAAAAATTCGAAAATGCTGACCCTGGAATTGACGTCGATAACGGCAAAAGAAGGGAAGTCAGGCGTTATCTAGAAATGATTTGCTGAGTATGAACTTTAAATGTTATGCAATGAGATTTAAATGTTAATTATATACTTGTAAAGTTGTAAAGGAAATATAAAACAATTCTCATTTAATTTCATTATATTAGGCTTAATCAATGTATCCATAGCTTATTTTTTTTAACACATTGTTGACCGGTCACGTGTTAACTCGTGTTTTTATGGCTGAACGTTGCCGACCAGCCACGAGTAAACTCGTGATGCGTTTATTTCGCATCGCTGTTTTTTTTCTCTGTTGGCGACCATACAGTGCAAGTGTTGGTTAGTATAACACAAGCTGTTTCTCTCGCTTATAAAACCCGCCAAATCTTTTGTTGTAAAAAATATTTAATAATTAAAAAAATTGAAAAAAAAACGATAACGGAACGTAATGAAGAATCTTCCAATGAATTATACGCGGATGCATTATCTGATTGTCCGAGTGATTATGAATCAAATTGTGCTAATAGCCGATGCCATAAGATAAATTTTCAGTAAAATTGCCGGTCAACAATGTGTTAATACGTCACATCCTGCCGCCTCTAAGTAAAAAGTAGAATAAGTAGAAACACAGGTATTTTCTTATCTTTCTTTATATGAGCTTATTTATCTATATTTGGTCCGGTTATTTTTTGCTATAGGAAAGCTAATGATACTGGAACCTACTGCTTATAGCCGATTACAAACGGCTATGAACATCCATGTCTGCAGTAGGATTCGAACCCAGTAATTATGGTGCTGAAATGCAGGGTGATATCATTTGGCCACTATCTGACAGTGATTTGGTTTTAGGATATTAAATTATACTGAAGGTATTCTCCAGTATACTTTAAGCTCCAAATAAAGGCAAAATGATGGAATTGCGTGTTATAGAGAACTGATTGTCTGGCGAGGAATGTTAAATGCAATGTAGCCGCCACACTATGGCCAATTTCGCACCAATCCACTACTAGTCTTCATGGTGACCTTGAGCGATGGTTTACGGGTTGCATCCATACTCTTGGCCACTACATGAGCAGAGCTCGTGGATGCATCCATATAATCTACTGCGCATTTTGATAACACAGGCCGGTTGTCTTTGATATTCGGAGAAAAACTGCTTTCGAAGCCATCCTCCGCCATCATCTGCCACCATTGACCACGATATGCCATACCCCTTTCAGATGGTAGTAATGGTTTGCAGTGAATCATAGTGTGCAGGGGACTTTATAAATTTGGAAAATATTGTAACTGGAAAAAAAAATCGTAAAAGAAATACAAAATGTATTTCCTGGAAGCTAATAATCTCTCTCTATATAAAAGTGTATATGTATATATATATATATATATATATATATATATATATATATATATATATATATTTATTTTAAAAAAATACACATTGTTTTTCGTAGAATCACTAAACTTTACATAGATCTTCTTTGGTACTGTTATCGATTTTTATTACTATCTTTGCTGTAGTCAACGTAACTAATATTATCTTCTGATCTAATCACAGACAGATGGCACTACTTGAGATCGTCAAAAAATCAAAAAATTAAATTAATCAACAATCCAATACATATACATCGTAATTAAATTTAAATAAAATGCGTCATTATTTATAAAAATAAATGATTTATTTTATTTAAGATGGTATGAGTATTAATGATATGCTTAAGCACTTAAAATTTAAAATGCACGAGGCAATCCCCTGTACTCATTTTAATTAAATAGGGATTTGTATTAACCCATATTGGACCGCTGTCCTATAAACAGGACAGCAAATAAAATTCCATTTAATAATAAAGTTATAAATATTTTCTGAGTGGATTTTATTTTAACACCTTTAAAATAGACACACTTTAGCATAGTAACAAAAAAAACTGAGAAATCAAATTATATTGTTTTGTAAAATTTATTTTCAGCAACCTCTTAAAAATTGTCATTTTTTAATCTTTAATTTTATATTTATTATTATTATTATTTAAACATTGTGGAGGTTACTTTTAGTTTAAAAACAGAGCTAATAATGTAGCTGAAAGTTTTTGTTGAAAAATATATTTTACATGTGTATTTTGTAAGTATAAAAAAGGTGCCCTAAAATTAAGACGACGGTCCAATCCTGATTATTTTTCTATGAATTCGATATTGCATTGATAGCTCTCATTCTTTTCACACATCTGGACATAACAAGGGGTAAATAGATGTCTATTCTATTCAGAAAATTGGAGATTTTTTTGCAAGATAAACTTACTCTCTTACTGCCAGTTCAATAACTGCAAGAGAAAACCTACAACAGTATGCTTAAAATGTAATGTTGGACTTTGTTTTGACTGTTTCCCCAAATTTTATCTATGAATCAGCCTAATGCAATATAAGTGATATTTGTTAAGTTTTAGTAGTGTAATGGACCGTTGTCCTATTCATAGGACAGCCAATTACATAAAAAATTAAAAATATTTTTTCAAAATTTTGGTTTTATATACTTAGTTACACCATATTAATGTATGGATTAAGTTTTAATAACTTACAGAAATATTTAGTTGGTGTGTTACAATATGGGTAAATGTACAGATGATCCAAAACATTCTACATTATATATTTTGCATAAATTGCTTAAGCCATTCTATATCGTAGCATCAGTTTCAAGTACATTAACATTTATTACTGCTCTTCCCTAATTTCTGACTTTTTCATTATGCGGTTACAAGTTATGCGGTTACATAATATTCTTTTTTAATGTATAATTAATTTTTAGATGGGATTTAAATACATGCAAGTATATCTGACCTTTTCTCATTATTTGCCTGTAAGGGCCGTTTTTTCTCATTTGGTTAATTGTAAGGAAATATCTAATAATTTAGATTGAAATAATTAATTTTTATAGAGGCATAATTATATTGGTCTATGTTTGTTTACATTAAAATATTGCTTTATACAAAAAATGTTTAAAACTTTCTGCTTTTAATGGGTTAAGCATAAATAATAGCTATCTCATCGTATATTTCATCAAATTTTTAGGGAGTAATTTAAATTTTTAAATATATAAAAGCACTTTTCGAATAGAGAATAATTCGAGACCTCATATCTATATCTCTCATTCCATTTTAACGTAATGCAATAATCTTGGCATCCTGACGACAACTCCCATTGTGTTACCATGAAAGATATATGACAAAATATCTCTCATTCCATTTTAACGTAATGCAAGAGACCTCATATCTATATCTCGATGCTTTATCTGATTGTCAGACTGATAATGAATCAAATTGTGCTAATAGCCGGTGATATGAGGTAAATTTTCAGTAAAATTGCCGGTCAACAATGTGTTAATATGTTATATCCTGCCGCCTCTAAGTAAAAAGTATAATAGGTAGAAATACAGGTATTTTCTTATCTTTCTTTATTTGAGTTTATTTATCTATATTTGGTCCGGTTAATTGTTTGCTATACGAAAGCTAATGATACTGAAACCTACTGCTTATAGCCGATTACAAACGGCTATGAACATCCATGTCTGCAGTAGGATTCGAACCTAGTAATTCCGGTGCTGAAATGCAGGGTGATATCATTTGGCCACTGTCTGACAGTGATTTGGTTTTTGGAAATTAAATTATACTGAAGATATTCTCCAGTACACTTTAAGCTCCAAATAAAGGCAAAATTATGGAATTGCGTGTTATAGAGAACTGATTGTCTGACGAGGAAAGTTAAATGCAATGTAGCCTCCACACTATTTCCAATTTCTCACCAATCCACTACTAGTCTTCATGGTGACCTTGAGCGATGGTTCACGGGTTGCATCCATACATATATACATACACACACACACACACACACACACACACACACACATATATATATATATATATATATATATATATATATATAGATATATATATATACACACACACACACACACACACACACACACACACATATATATATATATATATATATATATATATATATATATATACGTATTTATAGATACATATATATATATATACACACACACACACATATATATATATATATATATATATATACGTATTTACCTAATATATACATTAATATCTCTATATACACACACACACACACACACACACACACACATACATATATATATATATATATATATATATATATATATATATATATATATATATATATATATATATACGTATTTAAAGATCCATACATACACACACACACACACACACACACACACACACATATATATATATATATATATATATATATATATATATATATATATATATATATATATATATATATATATATATATATATATACATATATATATATATACATATATATATAAACATATACATATATATATACACACACACACATATATATATATATATGCATATATATATATATATATACATATATACATATATATATACATACATATATATATATATACATATATATACATATACATATATATACATATATATATATATATATATATATATATATATATATATATATACATATATATATATATATACATATATATATATATACATATATATATATAAATATATATATATATATATATATATATATACATATATATATATATATATAATATATTATATATATATATATATATATATATATATATATATATATATATATATATATATATATATATATATATATATATATATATATATATATATATATATATTATATATATATATATATATATATATATATATATATATATATATATATATATATATATATATATATATATATATATATATATATATATATATATTTACTTGTTTTTAGAACTTGCAACGGAGTCTTTGAATTGTTTGTTTACAAATTTTCGACTGACTCTAAATTTTAATTTCATCTAAAGTGTGCTCTAAAAACAACTTTAATTGCAATTACTTGGAATGCATGTGCATGTATGTATAAATGTGTGTCTATGTAGTAAACGTAATATAATCGTATCTCAACAAATGTGGAAGCATTCTTGTTTACATACTCTCTTTTGATGTTCCAAGTAAAATTATATTAATAGCAAGATTCTGCGATAGAGGAAGTGTTTGATCTCTAGCGAATAGACGACAGATGTAAATGGAATTTTCTCCATTTAAACGAATTCATTTCTGAGACGTCTAAGAAAAGACTAACTTCAAGACATCAATGCAACTCGAGTGATATCCTCTAATTTAAAATCTATTTATTTCTTCTTTCGATAAAGAAATATGATAATTAAAAGTGCGTTGCCATTACAACATGTTAATCCGTGTATTATTTGAGGCAGCAGCCATGTTCGAATCATCACAATTTACTCCTTTGATACCTGGCATTTCTTTTTAGATGCCGCTAAAAAATTGCTTGTAAAATCGATCGATGACAGCGCAAAACCGAAGCTGGAGTCAGTCTTCCTGTTGTTTCAATAACAAGACCAATATATTGGAATGGGTTTTGCTCTTCCAACAGGTGTATTTTGTAAGATCGTGTAGGTGGGAAGTAATCTTTCCACGGCCCACGAAAGGCGACGGGGTGCACCTTTCCCTTGACGAGTACCGCGTAGGTAAAAGATGTTAGATATGTAAAGTACAGTGTATCAGCACTTCGGAAGCTATGACGTCAAGCATAGCAAAAGCGGGGCTTACCTGGCTGCCGAACTGATTGAAATAGTATAAAGACAGGCGAGGACGAAATTTTTGGCTTCGATGTTTTGTTTCTTTTCTCCTTACCCTTCCAAGAAGTTCCGATGAAATTGTAAGTTTCAACTCGTTGCTGTTTAAGCAATATGAAATGCTTGAGCTAATTGCGGATATATCTAGGTTTGTTAATTTTAAGGTTGGTTAAGGTTTTAATTAAGCTTGGTTAATTTTTGATCTATTTAGATTTAACAGAATAACTAAATTTACACACAGAACGCCCGCTCTCGGTACAATTCCGCTGCGAAATGCTCTTTCACACAATGTGCTATTTAACTTACACCATTTGACGTCATATTATTGTATAAATATTTGCTGTTTAAATAATTTTTTCCACTGAATATACGTAAAAATATGCTTATCTAAAAAGAAGAAATTTTTTATGTCTTACGGTTAGTGATATAAGTTGACTTGAAATTATCCTTTGTTATTTCTTTTACTGTATAAATAAAACAAAGTGCTATCGGTTTAAAGCATTTATGCTAATTGCATGATTTACCCGCCTAATTTCTCAATGTTGTTGAAAATCTGAAGCTATTTTTTACGATCTGGAGCAAGCCATTTTGCAACTTAAAGCTTTGAAGTCAAGGAGAATTAACAAAAAACTGAAGTACTAATACTTAGGTACCTTAGAAAAGATCTTACATATTTGCATGCTCTAATACTAATTTAAAGCAAAAGGGTAGAAAAAAAAATTTTGCTTTACACCTTTAAAAAGTTGAACAGCCCTGTGTTTTTCCTCCTTAAATGAGGGGTACTTAGAATGTACTCAACCGCAATCACTCAAGAGACTTGTTTCTAAACTGGTAGAGCGGGAAAAAATTAGCACTTAAACCGTAAAATTTTAAGGAGGTTAAATTGGTGCATTGAAAAAGGGTATCAGAGTTGTCGGTATCCATTTCGGGAGCTGTCGAAACAAAGATGAGGCCATCTGGGTGGATTAGAATTTTTAATGGGTTTTAGGAAAGGAGCTTAAAAACTTTTCAGCCGTGTAATAAGTTGGAAAGCAATATCGAGTTTTAAATTTAGAGTAATTTGCTACTGAACGTTATACATTTAAAAAAAGCTTCCTTAAAATAATTCTCCGTATCTTGATATAAGTTGATATATATATATATATATATATATATATATATATATATATATATATATATATATATATATATATATATATATATATATATATATACATATACATATATATACACACATACATATGTATATACACCTATATATATGTATGTATTACAATATATTACACTTTGCATCTGGCAAATCTTTTTTTATATGCTTTGGTTAGGAAAGATTGATTTTAGTTGTTATGTATATATATATATATATATATATATATATATATATATATATATATATATATATATATATATGTGTGTGTAATAATATCAATATCTAATCCCTAAAGCGTATTCCAAAATTATCCCTTTTCCCCATTCATTATTCTAGATCTTTAGTTCTTCTCTTTATATTAACCATATTTCCCAGCCATCCAATTTAAACGAGGATGTTTTCATTCCTTCAGCCGAATCCCGAAATTCTTTTTATGATTCCCAAAACAGAAAATGATATAGCTGGCATTTTAATTAGGAAGTTATAACTCTCATAGGAAAAATCTGTAATGATCAGCTATAATATTCATCTGAGACGCCACACTTTACAGATGGCTCCAGTCAAAGGTTACTTTCTATAAGCAAATAACACGTGCTTCAGCATTTTTCACACACACGGGTTTTAGCCGTCTCTCGCAGAAGGTTGGCATTACTATTACTGAGAGATAGCGTTCTGACACCGTCAGGTTCAGACGTCTCTGGATTCTGTGCAATTTTATAGGATGAAATAAAAGTTAAGTTCGGCCACGACAAATGATGTGCTTCTTTCTAACGGACGGTTAGCGGGACACTTGGCAGCCCAGCATGCCCGGGCTGAGGAAAATAATAGGGGCAATTTTAAAATGAGTTTTTAAGTGTAAAGTTAGGGGCCAGTGGTTCCTGGAAGATTACATATATATATATATATATATATATATATATATATATATATATATAATGACATTCTTATCCTAAAAATTAACCAACATAATTATGCTTATCCTGAAATAATTTTCGAGATTCTATCATTTTCTACCCCCCTTAGTGAAATTATTGTTTCCCCTATTGATACCTTCCGGTTTTATAAGTAACCAAAATAGATCATGACTGTTCAACTACGCCATCGGATTCATCCACTAGAATTTAAAGTAAATCATGATTGGTTGGCACAGGCAACTATTTAATACCGATATACAGGTTTTGCGGACAGATTTTCTTCAGAGTTGTTGCCAGTTTGATCTAAAAATTCCATTGTCTTTTTCCGACAATGTTTTTTCATTCTTCTACCAGTCTATGACTGACCGAATCTATCGGTATGAACTTCCCTTTGTGATAAGACAAAAACCTTATCATATATACATACATACATATACACACACTCCCACGCCCCCATATATATATATATATATATATCCACTGCTGAAAGTAATTAAGGGAGCACATGGTTTTAACGAAATTGCGGAAATACTTACACCGATAAGTAAAATAGAAGACGAGATACTGAGACTTCATAACTCACCCTGCATCTACTGAATATTCTTTTGTTTTCTAGCATGATAATGGCAGACTGCATACAGCTCGTCTTGTGGAGAACATGCCTGACGCTGAAACAATACAGCGTATAGAATGGCCAGCTCGTTCTCATGTCCTCAATCCAATCGAGCATGTTTGGAACATTCTCGTTGACACATTGCTGTGAGTCCAAGGCCTCCTTTTATTCTCTGAGACATGGAGATTGCACTTCTTGAGGAGTGTAAAAATAATGTGTTTGGCCTGATGTTTGAGAAAGAAGAAATTAAAACTCATTAAAAAACACACGGACAAATTTGTCTTGATTAAATAATTTTATAAAATTAAATGCCTAAGGAATACAACTGGAATACAACTTATCATTTGTAGATATGGAAGACTCCTCTCGACTCGGCGTCGACCGTAAATGAAAATGGCGTTGATTTTCCTTTTTCTCATGTCGCTCCAAAAGATGTTTATCTCGGAAGCCGGGGATACCAGCAGTGTCTACCTTCTTCTCTCCTCTCGTAACAACCTTGTCCTCTAAAAAAATCCGACTGCCCCATGGATATAAAACAAGAGTCCACTCAGACCCGAGGGGTCAGAATCGCGCCAAACCAACGGCCCCTTCTATTGGTTGGGAGAAATCTGAAGTTTCTTTCTAGTTCAAACCGGTTCTGCCCTCTATGTCTTTAATGAAGGCTTACGAGAAGGGGTAAAACACCTCAACCGAATATAATTAATTGTTACAAGGAGTGGAATAGTATTACCTCAAAGTCTTACAACATCATTGCATTCATGAAAAACAGTTGTACAGCAATCTTAGCTGTTCGAGGAGATCATACGCCTTATTAAAAATCTTGCATCATTTCTAAACAATACTTTCTTATCGTTTACATGTAACCAAATTATTGCCCTAAATCATCTTTTCAAGCTTTTTTTTCATTTTTTCCTAGAATTGAAGCTTAATTACAAATTTGTTACGTCTTTTTTTCTGTATTGCTCATTGATACACGTGTACTATCCATTTCATGCCGATACGTGGCTGTCTCGCACGGTTTTCTTAGGTTCTTTGCTTGCTCCCTTAATTTTTTTGAGCAGTGTATATTAAAATCGGCGAAACTTACTTTGTATCTCGCAGATATATATTTTTAATATGCTCTTTGGAATTATTTTAGTTAGTTATTTTAAACAAAGTTAATATCAACAATGTACTTGAAAAAAATTTGTTCATAATTTTGTAATTTCCCTTTTCTTTCACAATTTTCAAAATGCAGGTGGATATTTAAATGACATTCATCATTAATACATTTAAGTATGAGTGTGCATGTGTGCGTGAATGGTCTAAAATTAGCTTGAACTGTAATCGTTATTAATCCATTTTAAAGGTAACGATTTTTCATTATAGAGATAATTTTTGTTAATATCTAACAGAAATCCTATTTCAACACTTTTTCCAGCGCAAGTTGTCATTTGAGCCGTATATTCTTTCAAAAGAAAAAAAAAACTGAAGCGAAAATTCTCGCAGTTTTACTCCATTCACTTTCAAATACAATATTTAATTGCGTATTCCCTGATGAAAACAAATTAAACAATTAAATACTTTTATCTAAAGAGTTACATATCTCAGTTACATTCACAGCAAAACTCGAAAGTGAATAAACAAGATTTGTAATTACATCTTTTTTCGATAAATTAAGCACTGTATAATTTCAAAATAATGTACATAGCTTTTTTCTTAAATTTAAACTAATTTTTATAAACAGCCATTTGTGTTACTTTAATCTATCAAAACATGTTTTGAATATCTGCGTAATATATTTTTAAAAACTACATTTATATTGAAATCTAATATTTCTTGTAGCTGGGCTTCATTAAGAGTATGTTTTAAATTGAATTATTAAAATTTACAAAAGTTATATTTTCGACAGTTTGAAATTTTTATAGTCTATTTTCTGGCAATTCCATTAAAAGTAAATTTTTTTTTATTTTTGTTAGAATCTCTAATGCCTCCAAAGCGCTTAATTGGATATTGCTAATATATATTAGTGAAATTTTTAAAACGCTTTCTCAAAAATTCAGTTATATTTCTTCTAATTAGGTTTTCCTGCATTTTAGAACGATCTTACTAGATTTAAAAATAACTAATTGCAATTTTAATTTCAAATTAAATTTTTTTAATGATATATCTTTTTAAGCGTTTTAAAGAAAATGTGCTTAATGATTTCGTTTCACATGTTCTTTTATAATTTAATTTCCTTTTTAAAATATCTTCTCGATTTCATGCTAAAAAGCTCGTTAAATTAGCTGCACTTTTAGAGAAAATTATCTTTATACTGAATTCGATACAAAATTAGAAATTAATTCGGTAATGCAAATAGATTATTTTATGTCTATATATTTAAAAACTACACTTCACTATGTTTTACAGAGTCTCAAATGTTTTTATCTACAACGATGCACTGATTTCGTATTTCAATTTACTAGTTTAATTTACTAGTACTAGAATTGATAAAAATTTGTTGCAGCCGTTAGGTTGCCAAATAAATATTTGTGGTACTGAAGTAAAAAAAATGTATGACGTTAAAAGCCGGTCAAAAGCTGGAAAGTCGTTTAACCGCTAACCACAATTAATCTCTGTTTAAACGAAGAATTGCGTCCCACCATTGGTTGGCACCATAGGTTAATTTCAGTTAGCCGTTAACCCTTTAAAGAAAAGTGGTTTCATAGTAAAACCACCTGATAAAATATTTTTCTCTTCTTTTTTAAGGTATATTAATGATTTTTTTTGGGTGTTTTTGATACTTCTAACTATTAATAAATGGTAGTACAACACACAATTTATTTTTCTTTTTAAAATATAAGCGTTTAAACTTCCCTGGAAAAAATACATTCGATTTTCCTTTGTTATGGCCGAACGATAGCCGATTGGTCAGGGTGCTGGATTTCGGTACCGGAGTTCGTGGGTTCGAATCCCACTATAGCATGGATGTTCGTAGCCGTTCGGAATGACTGGCTCACCGCTAACCAAGGCGCCATCGTGGGGCCATGAATTTAACCTAGTACCACACCGTAAGGGTCAAAGTACCCCTTCACGACTGGCCATCACAACTGCCCTGTACAGATATTGCTTCCCTCGCAAGCACCTGCTCTCATGTCAGAAAGTTTCAAGTAGTACATCGGGTCAACCGGACTTTTAACTTGGGCAGGACTCCTGCGGAGTATCCCCCGCACTTTCGTAAACTGCATTAGTTATACTTATTAGTCTAGATTTTCTACATTTATATATATATATATACATACATATATATATATATATATATATATATATATATATATATATATATATATATATATATATATATATATATATATATATATATATATATGTTATTTTAAATGTTATGGGCTTGCTTGCTTGGCTTAATGCTGACTTGGCCCCTGCGTAACGCATTGTTGCCGGACGGCCAGCAATTCAACACCCTACACCCGACTTCGGGTAAGTGGCTGGTTACAGGTAGTACACGGCTTTAAGCAGTAGGTTACGGTCTCATTAGCCCTTGTGTAGCAAAAAGTAAACCAAACCAAACCAAACCAAACCAAACCAAACCTTTGTCATGACCCCAAATAAATATACCTACCTGAAACATCACTTATAAATTATTTAGTTAGCTATTTATCTATTACATGCAGTATTCGTTCAATATTACTTAAGTTTTAAGAATGTATTATTTTCGAACTGTACATTGGAGTTGAGAATTTCACAGTTAAAAAACACCGTCCTTCCCCACCAGAAAAAAACTATAGAAAAGCATTTTAATATTTTTCACATATATAAGGTTCGTAGGTAACATTTATAACCTATCTCTATTAAATCCCAAAGAATTTTCATTAGGGAACTTTAAAGAGTTAAACGACTTTGGTGAGACCAGTCTTTAATTTACAACGTTTACTGAATTCTTTTTGTATGATTGTTTGCTACCTGAGGAGTAGGTGAAGATCTAACTTTACATTTTACTAACATGATAAATAATTTGAGATCAGTGGGAGGAATTAACTAAGATATCTATGTTATCCCGTAAATTATAAAACGGCTGGACAAGGAGAAAGCTGACCAGCTAGCAGTAATATAGAGTCGGCCGACATTGAAGAGAACGACACAAGTTTAATAAAAACTTTATTTCAGAGTTGCTAAAACGGACATCTTTACTACTCAAAGACAGACAAAGGAAAAAACACAAAAATCATTGTGCTCGAACAGAGGTGAACCCAAGAGAGAAGACAGAAAGAATTGTCCCACTTACTCAGCGAATTTAAGTGCAAGATCAGGAAAAACGCGGAGCCATTCGCCGCGACAGCTGGGAAACGTGTTGAATAGACGGAAAATTTACATCTTTAGGATAGAAAGCTTTGGGAAGAATTTTAAGTCAAAGACACTCCTTTGATAAAGACATGTAGAGGCAGTGAAAAATATTTTAAGGAATTTGAATGAGAGACATGAGGTTTTTAAGGCATTATAAAAGTTAAATAATTTTGATGTATTACATCTATCTCAAAAGTAACGAGAAAAAAAATCACATGAATTCACTAATCGTAATTAGAAAGAAAAACATTTAATAGTCTTCAAAGTATGAGAATTGGGCAGCAATAAAGTTAATCCAACTGCTACGCCGTTGCTTAGGCGTTGCTGAGCCGATCCCCTTTACTTTAAATATCATTTTTACTCATTTAATTCTTAATAATATATTTTAATTTAATTGACTTTAAACCCATAAGGTTACCCAGATTCAACTCTATACATAATATAGGCTCAGGCTAATTAATTTCATTAAGACATCAAAAAAATTTAGATTAAAAAAAAGAATTTATTTACTATTTACATATGTACACAAGATATTAATTCAATTGTCACTGCTTTTAAAAATAGTAAAAACAGAACTTACCCCACTTCAGAAAAAAGGACATCTTTTTTTCAGCCAAAATAGTATCAATCAAATCACAAGCTCAAAGAAGAAAATTTTACTGTTTAAAAGAGAAATCTTTTTTTTTCCTTCTCAATATCACTATCTCCATTATAGCTCCTTTTTCCCCGTATATATATCCTTTACCCTTTTCCTTAGCCCGTCCTTTTAGTTCCTTCCCATTTGGAAAAATAGCCACTCTTGAAAATTCAGGTGGTCAGTTCTCCAATTCTGATTTTTCATTGGATTAGTACCCCACGCTCGTATTTATTTATTTATTTATTTATTTGCATTTTTATATTTTTATTTCTTCTAAACTCCCTTCTCGAAAACATGCCCATCTTGAAAACGTGCTCTTTTTTATCTTTTCCCCCCCTTTTCTCTCCTTCTCGATATCTTTGTATGCTGTCCCTTCTTTTATGCATTGAAGGGGTGTAGGGAGTTATTCGTAGACGCGGCTTCTTTTATGATTTTCCGAAAATACTTTCTCATTCTTAAATCTATTTACTATAAGTGCGGTATCTTTGTACCAATTACACCTGGCTTAAAGTCCGTTCAAATCGTGTTTTTCAAAAGCTCGCGGTTTTGCGTAAGTTTTACGAGCCGGTTTTCTTTTGAAGTATTGACCACAATTTTATATAATTCGGACCTCAGACTGTCCTTTCTTTAATTTCATAATACCTAGCTACTAGCTTCTATCTCTAAGAATGTGCGAGGCATTAGCGTTTCTTATAATACTTTTTCTTTTTCTCTACCAGGTGTGGCGGACTTACACATATGCCGCATTTTCCTTCCTTTTTGGATAAAGCCTTAAACTTCTGAACGGGGTTTGTGAATAACATTGTAGAAAGTCATTGTAAAATTTAGCATTATAATCTTACAGGTGTGAGGTGACTGCACCACAAGGCGCATACCACATATTTGCGAAGAAAACCCTAAAATATGAAAGGGGTTTTCCAGCACAACGTTGATACTATTTCCTGTAGCCTCATTCGAACCATTTTTTATGATGCCGCGAGGTCTTGTAGTTACGGCTCTTTGGTCATCTTGTAATGTGTCCTAATGGTGATCCTTCAAGCCCTTCATAAGACGTGGAAAAAATGTAAAATAAATGAATAAGACGACAGGGGTTCTGGTCTAGACTGTATGGTGTAAGAGAAATAAAAAGGAATATGTTCTTGTTAGATATTTAATCACAAACAACGTCAAGTGGGGCCGAGGGCTTCTATGGTTGGCGATACTGATCTACAGGCGGTTTATCTCTTTCGTTAAGACATTGAGCTGTAGAATGCTGTAGAATCACAATTGAATATTCTGCAAAGTGGTGTTCTTCCATGTCCTCCTGAACAGTGAGTAAAAAAGATTACAGAGGGATAGGTATGATATATAGGGAAGAACAAAGATGTATTATTACGTATTCACAACCAACACCGTGTGAAGCCAAGCTTTATCATGGTGGACGATCCTGCTGCCAGCGATTTGAGGGTGGACGTGGTTTACCCAATTTCGAAGCGCTTGAGTCCTTAAGTAAACTATAATTGGGCATTCAAAATTTAAAATTGTGCAATTGAACATAAACTTAATCAGCGATTGATGTTCAGAAATTCCTCACTGGTACGATGTTTTCATAGGTTTGCGTAGTCAATGGTCGTCCTATTCAATGATTGATCATATTTAATATTCTGTCGGCCTTTCCAAAACGTATTGAGTTACTTATAAACTTGCGGTATTGATTTAACTTTTTTTAAGCCTCCTTTAACACCTTCAAGGTTTCGTTACCCTTTTACAGAATTTAAAGCAAAACTTTATTGTATAGCGTAGTTCAATAGATCGCTGCATCTTTAACGTAACGAACTACACTGAAAACGAGTCAGTGTTAGAGCGCTTGTGCTTCCGAATTGTGGAATATGTCGCTAACATTCCAATGCACATTTCCGTGTCACCTGTTTTCGTTGATGATGTGCCAGAAATACACAAAATATTTTCCTCGTTACACGTGGGACACACTTTGCATTAAGAGGAGCAGAATTAATTAAACTCTTTTGATTGAGTTTCTATGGCCGTCGTACAGATTGTCTTCAGTGTTCTGTTGGTCCTTCCGAAAAGCAGCAGGTCTCTTGCACACTTGTGATTTCGATATACCGCCATCTTTTTACTCTCCTTTTTCATTTTGAAGGCTTCATTACCTCTTTTAAAGAGTTTAACGCAAAATTAGGCTCAACAGATAACTGCATCTTAAGCACTATGAGCTGTGCTCACCACGGTTCACTGTTAGGTCACTTTACAGGTTCTGTAAATTAGGAGCAGATTCCAGACTGTTGGATTAAGTCTCTAACATTCCAATAAACATTTCTGAGACACCTGGCTTCCTTGGTTAGGTGTGGTTTCATTTGGAGAGCAACGGTCTACTTTTTTACTAACAAGGTCAAGTTTCCTTGGGGATTTACCAAAAAGACACAGAAAAAAAATTTTCTCATTAATTTTGGGACACATCTTGTAAACAATAAACTAGTCTCTACGCGCCTAACCTTTAATCTGGATATACATAGTTATATCACATGAGCTTTTGAGAAGTTCTTTGTGCTCTATTTTAATTGTAAATAATTACGTCATATAAAAGTGGTATATTTGAAATATTCAACGATTTTTTCTTGTCACCTGATAACGAAAAAAACAATGTATTGTATGTAATAATCACATTATTTTCCTATAAAGCTCTTCATTAATAAAAACTAATATACACTCAGACCAGTGTTAAATTTTAAGAATATTTTGAAGAATTTTCTGAATAAGAGTATCAAAAATTAGCAAAAGTTAACAGAAAATTGGAATAAGGTAAGATTGTTACTTACCAACCAATTTGAATTACACTCTTTCCATGTTATGGTATCAGGGAAACAGTGCTACATCTGGGTGGTTTCCATTTAGAGATTTTTTCTAACAGTTTCTTTACCAAGTCACACAGCAGAGAATTCTCCAGCTTTGGCTATGACCAAATTTTTAAAATGACTTAGAAAATGTATTTAATTTTAAATTATTTGTAAAATATTTGTAAAAGTTGAACAAAAATAATTATATTAATTAAAACAAAATCACTCATTATCCTGGATAATTTTCTACTCTGAAGAAAAAAATCATTTTAAACAAATCTTAGCATGCAAACCACCCAGAAGTAAAATTTTGTTTCCCAGAGGTTTACAAAGTTGGAGTAATTCAATAGGGCCAGTACACAACTATATTTAACAGTAGATACCAGTCTAATTAACCTACTTTATATCAAACAGTGGTCCTAAGCACCCCAAAGGAAACCAAAGCAAAGCATGGAGCTAGATGTGAGACTTTAAGTCGAACAGTCAGGGCATTACCTCTCAGTTCCGGAAGCTATGGATTCTAATAAGACGTTGTCACGGTTAGCTGCCCACACTGTATACTGGTAAGCGTGTCATGTTTCCGCACAATGGGCGTAGGTTCGATTACCGGAGAGGGCTAGGATGTATTTCTGTTGTTTTTCACAAAGAGATCACAGAAAATCTTTGGAGCAGTTAAACAAAATGATGTCTATAGAATTCAATACAATTATGAAATATGAAATAGATTTAAAGAACCAGATATTGTCATGTGATGAGGCGATTTAGATCTGTTGTATAACTGATTCATTCATACATGAAGTAAAATGTTCGGGATCTAAATTTGACCTCATCACATCGTTATAAACAGATAGAGGATCATAAATTTCTTTTCAACGGATATTGTTATCTTGTACGGTGGTCTCGGGCGGGGTTCTGATTCCAGTCCCAGATTAGAATCCCGTCTCCGTACTTGACATTAAATAAGAATGTACCTTTGTGGAGTATTTATGAGTCCCTAAGGGACAGTGCCCAATTAGAAGGGATAAGGTTTTTCACGTTGGCGGTCTCAGGGCGGGGTTTGGTCAGACCAATGAAATCCTTACAACTATCCCGATTGGAAGACAAGAAGGAGGAGGGGACAAAGTTGAAATAATAAAATATCAAAAATCTAAAAAGATGAGAGATTGATGCGGAGGTCCCAGAGAGATTGGTTCGGAGGTCCCAGAGAAGAGGTTCGAGGTCCCAAAAGAAGGTGTTCAAAAGTCGGGAGTCCAGTCGGGTCTGACGGAAGAGATTCGTGAGTCCAGAGGAGAAGGTGCTCGATAGTCCAGACTAGGGGAGTCCAGCCAAGTCCGACAGGAAGTGTTCCTGCACCAAATAGTACGGCCGCACCCCAGAGACTCAGGAGGAAGCCCCTGACGAGACCAACGGATGATATAGATTCCCTCTCCTATTTCAGCCATAGATACCCTTCAACCAGAAGTGTTCCGGGCCCAACATTTTAGACCCACAAAGGTACCCCCATTTTGCATACATTTTTGAAATCGGGATTAGGTCCTCTATCTATTTACAAAATTTCTTAAATATATAAAATTTGTCAGAACGAAATTAGAAGAGTTTGACAAAACTTACTTATGAAAATTAGCATCATTAAATTAGCATTAGCATTGTTTGTACATAGATGTATATATATGTTACTAAATTTATTTTTTTAATATTAAGCTAGTCTTGGTTGCTGTCAATTTAGATGTTAGTTTATTTTTATAATTATGTCTGTAGTTTCTCAGAACCTGTGGTTAAATTTAGTACAAAAATACTTAACAAAACGCAATTAAAAATAAATCACCACTATACATTTTATCACAGGTTGATACGCAAATATAAAGGAGGACTACACGACATGTAGTTTCTCAGAACCTGTGGTTAAATTTAGTACAAAAATACTTAACAAAACGCAATTAAAAATAAATCACCACTATACATTTTATCACAGGTTGATACGCAAATATAAAGGAGGACTACACGACATGCCAAAGTTATTAAGGTCAGCCGCATTAGATGGCTGGAACATATATTTGATATGAAGATTCTAACCCAACTAAACTAGGGACCATTTAAAAAATTGAAGTCAAGCGAAAAAGAGGAAGACTCCCCACCAGGTGGATAGATTCGGTAGAGAAGGATTTAATAGAACTGGGAGTACATCATTGGCGATCTATTATCTTTGATAGATTCAGGTGGAGGAAGCTCGGGGAGACCATCTTGGCCTGTAACAGGCTGTAGTGCTCACGAATAAGAAGAATTTTGACCTAATAAACTGGTCAACGATCTCGCACCAATATTGTACAGGAGAGTACTGTTAAATACAAGTGCCCCTTCATAACTAGAAAAAAATTTTTTGTATGGGTGTTTGCATTTGTTCAAAATTTTTCTTAAGGAGTACTTATCTAGTGATCTCTTATTTTATGAAAAAAATTAACTGTGTGACTCGTAAATTGTCTATAGTAATTATTAAAATTATATCTTATTCTTAAAATATATTTTGAGTAATAGTTTAGAATTTTAGTTAGTTTTAAAATGCCGGAACTTTAGATAAATTTATTAGTATTTTCCTTCTCGAAATCTAAGTCTGGTTTAAAAAGTAGGAAATTTCCAAATTTAAATTACTTATAAAGTTATATGTTGAAATATATTTTTGCACTTCATATTTGCCTCTTTTACTCGTCTAGCTAGCATCAAAGCCACGAAGAAGCTAATGGATGGAAATTATTGCTTGAAATAGTAAAAGTATGTATTTATTCCGTTTCATTAACATAATATTTTTTCTCTTTTATCAGCGTCTAAATGAATTAAGTGTAGTTCATTTTGCAACTGACGTAGATAAAAATTCCTTTTTAGGAACGAAACCTTTGTAAGAATCATGACGAAGGAGATTATAATAAAAAGAAAGAATTAAAAAAAAGATTACTGTGTTATTTTTAGTTTTGATGTTATTTTACAAAATTTATCCATAGTCTTGGAATGTAAACAACCCAGAACTAAAAAATTGTTTTCCAGAGGTTAACACAAAGTTGAATAATTCATTACGGCCAGTACACAGCTATCTTTATCTATAGATACCAGTCTTATTAACCTATTTTATAACAAACAATGGTCTTAAGCACCCCAACGAAAATCAAAGCAAGACATGGAGCTAGATGTAAGACTTTAAGTCGAGTCAGTCAGGGCTTTACCTCTCAGTTCCGGAAGCTATGGTTTCTAATAAGACGTTGTCACGAGTAGTCGCCTACACTGTACATTGGTTAGCGTATCACGCTTCTGCACAATGGGCCTAGGTTCGGTTATCAGGGAGGGCTAGGATATATTTCTATTTTATTTCATAGGGAATAATGTTGACCTCTTAGAAAAATCTTTGGAGCAGTCAAACAAAATGATTTCTATAGAATTCAATATAATTATGAAATATACAATAGATTTAAAGAACCAGATATTGTCAAAGTTATTAATGCCAGCCGCATTAGATGGCAGGGACACCTTTTTAGATATGAAGATTCTAACCCAACTAAACTAGGGACCTTTTCAAAAATTCTAGCCAAGAGATAAAGGGGAAGACCCCCACCACCAGGTGGATAGATTCTGTAGAGAGGGGGTTAAGTGAACTGGGAGTTCATCATTGACGATTTATTGTCTTTAATAGATTCAGGTGGAGGAAACTGGGGGAGATGACCTTGGCGTGTAACAGGCTGTAGTGCTGACGACGAAGAAGAAGAATGATGACCTGTATAGGGTTCTCTGTACAATATCGAAAAAACTGGTCAATGATCTCGCATCGATATTGTACAGGAGAGTGCTGTTAAATACAAGTGTCCCCACATAACTAGAAAAAACAAATTTTGTATAGGTGTTTGCATTTTTTCAAAATTTTTCTTAAGCAGTACCTATCTAATGATCTCTCATTTTGTAAAAAAATATTAACATTACAACTCATAAATAATATGGTTATGGTAATTACTAAAATTATATCTTACTCTTAAAATATTTTTTGAGTAATAGTTCAGATAGTTTTAAAACGCCGGAACTTTAGATAAATTTATTAGTATTTTCCTTCTCGAAATGTAAATCTGGTTTAAAAAGTAGGACATTTCCAAATTTAAATTACTTATAAAGTTAGTTGTTGAAATATATTTTTGCACTTCACGGTTGCCTCTTCTACTCGTCTAGCTAGCATCAAAGTCATGAAGAAGCTAATGGACTGAAATTATTACTTGAAATAGTAAAAGTCTAAACTTATTTCCTTTCATCAACATCATATTTTTTCTCCTTTATAAGCCTCTAAATTAATTAAGCGTAGTTTTGCGACTGACTTAGATTAAAATTCCTTTTTAGGAACGAAAATTTTGTAAGAATCATGACGAAGATTAAAAAAAAAATGAAGTCAGATCAGAATGTTTTAAAACTGATTTTTTTTTAAAAAACAGCTTACAGTGTTATTTTTAGTTTTGATGTTATTTTACAAAATTTATCCGAATATATAAATCGAAGCTGTAAATGACAGAAACCAGTTTTATATTTTAAAAAAGGTTTTAGAATTATGATATTTTACTTAGTAATCGAAATTCTAAATCAGAAAATTTTTTAGAAATATTGTGGAAAAACAAAATTTAAAAGTTTGTTGGTTTGAATTACTCTGATTGTATGCATATCCGTAGCCTTTTGGGAAAGATAATGTGTTATAATGTGAGAACGAAAATTTTATTTCATTTTTTTTCTTCTCTAAAATATTTTTTTCAATCTCTTTTCATTTTGTTTCACAATTTTCCTCATCTGAAGGTTGCGTCTGACTCTAATATCTATGCTCCTTAATATAAAAGCCCTAAAACAAAATTGAACAGTGGTAGCTCAGTCGGCAAAAGCAACGTTCTCATAACTGAGAGGTTGCCGATTCGGAAACCGAGTAGGCCTAAGATCCGCCGTGTTCGTTAAAGGTGACGGGGGAACATAAAATAGGTTCGTGGTCACAATGTCCTCCAAGTTCTCAACTAATAAAAGGCAAAGCCTGTGGGCCTTCTCCTTGGTCCCTGCTTCAAAATTGCGAGGACCTACTTGAGCGAAGACGTTCTTTCACATCTACGTGCTTCTTTAACCCTTTCATGGGCAATTTATTTCTCATACAACGTTTTCAAACTTTCAAAACAGAAGTGCAAATTTTATTCAATCGATCAAACAATAGATGACAGCACAAAATTGAAGCGGGAATTAGTCTTCCCATCGTTATAATAGGAAAGCCAATATAATATTATGTTTTTTGCTCTTCCTACAGGTGTATTTTGTAAATTCATACAGATGAGAAGTAATCTTCCCAAGGCCCACGAAAGGGTTAAACGAAAGTCGTACCCCTTGGATTTAATTCGATAGCCTGCAGTCTCAGTCGGGCTTGGTTTGTCAATGTGGCATGAGAAACAACAAAAACAACAGAAAGAAATTTCAGAAGTGTACAGCTATCGTTTTTTAAATATGCCCGGTAGAGTTAATATACGTTATATCGAAATATTTCGTTATGTAGATAGCAAATTTTAATGAAAAGAAGAGGTGCCCAACTAAATTTATACATAAACGAAAGTATTCAGGTTGAATTGGGCTTGTTCTCTTGGATAGGTGAAATGGTTAGCAAAATGGCTTTATTCCCTGCATGTTTGGAACTCAGGCAGTCACAACCCTATCAAGAATTTACTAAAGGCTTGAGAATTCTATAAAAATTTATAATATTATATGGCATATATTTATATATAATATTTTTGAGTCATGTGAAATACACATGTAGAAAAATAAATACGTATAAAGGCACGCGACCGCATCAAGTCGAAACTCTTCAACATACGTTCAGGGAAGTTCAAAAGGAATATTCAGTATTTTAGAAATAAAATTTCCAATAAAATACAGAGGCTGCTTACACATTTTTTAGACTATGTATATTATAGTCACAAAAGTAAATTACATAAAATTCTTGTGTTTGAAATGTTCTATTTGATAACCCTTATTGTGAACTTACTTGAGACACCTTAATATTCAGGATAATAATGCCTTTCAAAGTGTCAGAGGTATTCTATCCCATTCCTCCCAAACAACTTTCCAGAGTCCTGTAAGGGTTGTGGAACGAAATTTGAATAATGTAGATTTTAAAAGTCCGAAAGCATAAAACTCCATAGGTGACACTTAGGGAAATTTAGTAGGGATATCAGTGAAAGGTATGGCTTTGATACCGGTTTTTTGTTTAATTTCTTTTAGGAAATTTACAGTAGATATTCATGTGTGACTGCTAGTTTTGTCTTGATGGAATTCCACAGATTGATGGCACTACGGGTAAAGCGATGGTATTTCATTTAGAAAAATTAACGATAAAATATGTTCCTGATAGTACTTGGAGTTAATCTTGACATTTTTTCAACTCTCTTTATTTTTAACTTGCCTTATATGAAAAACCAACAACAATCATGATTCCCTTAGAAAAACTTTCTTTAGATTCTTTGAACCATGTACTTAAACTTTTTTCTCCCCTTTTATGATAATAAATGGATCTTTTTTTGTTGCAATCATTTAAATACACCCATGATTTATCTATCTTGACAATTGTTTTCCATTTTTCTCCGAATAAATGTTTCTTATACAGAATTCTGCAGCGTGTCCTGCGTTCAGCGATATACTTTAGAGAAAGGCAATGCACATTTCGTTTTTTCGCTTTCTTAAGATTTAAATCAAAGTTTATCATTTTGTTTACAGTGGAGACTGAGCATTTTAATGATTTTGCAACTGTCCTTTGACTAGGGGGATTTTCTTTTAACATTAAACAACGCACCTTTGCAATAATCGAAGATGTTCGTTTTCTCCTTGAGGGGAGGGAGAGCTAGACTTGTTTGGAAATTTTGTCTCACTTGAAAAAAAAAGGCTCCAATTTTAACGTTTTTTTCCCTTTTTATTTTTGACGATATTACCTATCAACGCTTTAGATATCACAAAACCCTGACTCTCTCATCATTTTTTGATAACGGAACATGAATACTTCTCTTCGGAAAGAGCATATATATAGCATTCGAAGCACTGCTTCGTTAAAAACGCCATTTTGAATAAAAACAAACTTTTTTCAAGACGCAGAAGATATTTTGACTTTTAGAAACAAAACATAGTACAAATGCAGTTATTTATTTTGCAACAAAAGATTTTTTAATAGAGCTAACCAAAATCGCCTAAAAATGTGCGAACAGCCTCTGTACAGATGTAACACCAAAAAAAAAAAAACTAACCAAAGTTTCATTTTTTTTTCTGCAGGTATTGACAAAATGAGTATTTTCGTTGAAATCTGAGGTTTGAAAGTTTTCTCCATTACAATACTTTCTTTCCTGGGTACAAAAAAGTAAAAAAATGGCACAATTTTTTGTCAGCAATAATTTTCAAAACTTCTTTACTATCAGACTTAAAAACTCTCTTTAGAAGTTTCTTTTTGAAGAGATTTATTTTCTTCAGGATTTATAAATATAGCTCCTACTTTTTAAAGAAGGATAATTTCAATTAATTATCTGCATCACATAAGCGTCGTTTCTAACGCAAAAAAATTTAAATTTATCCCATCTATTTCGAAAAATAATGAGATTCATTTAGAATTTTAAAACATTCATAAATGGGTAATGCAAATATACGCTTATTGTAACTCTAGAGAATCTAATAAAAAAGTCTTTCTCGCTATAGAACTCTCATAATATGAATGTTTTAAAAGCTTGCCTAAATGCTAAAGATGTTTTTATATAAATATCGCTTTTAAAGTTCTTGAATACTTAACACTCAACGTTTTCAGGTATTATAAAAGAAGTGGTTATATCTAATGCAAACATAATCATTGAAAATTCATGTTTACAGCATTTTTTCAAACTAAATGAATTTATTACTCGAAAGACTTTAAGATTTATCTATCTTGACAATTGTTTTCCATTTTTCTCCGAATAAATGTTTCTTATACAGAATTCTGCAGCGTGTCCTGCGTTCAGCGATATACTTTAGAGAAAGGCAATGCACATTTCGTTTTTTCGCTTTCTTAAGATTTAAATCAACGTTTATCATTTTGTTTACAGTGGAGACTGAGCATTTTAATGATTTTGCAACTGTCCTTTGACTAGGGGGATTTTCTTTTAACATTAAACAACGCACCTTTGCAATTTTCGAAGATGTTCGTTTTCTCCTTGGAGACTTGTTTGGAAATTTTGTCTCACTTGAGGCTCCAATTTAATGTTTTTTTCCTTTTTTTGACGATATTACCTATCAACGCTTTAAATATCACAAAACCATGACTCTCACATCGTTTTGGAATATGAATACTTCTCATCGGAAAGAGCATAAATATAGCCTTCGAACCACTGTTTTGTTAAAAACGCCATTTTGAATAAAAACAAACTTTTCAAGACGCAGAAGATAATTTTGACTTTTAGAAACAAAACATAGTACAAATGCAGTTATTTATTTTGCAACAAAAGAACTTTTAATACCTCTAACCAAAATGGCCTAAAAATGTGCAAACAGCCTCTGTACAGATGTGACACCAAAACTAACCAAAGTTCATGCAGGTATTGACAAAATGAGTATTTTCGTTGAAATCTGAGGTTTGAAAGTTTTCTCGATTACAATACTTTCTCTCCTGGGTACGAAGAAGTAAAAATGCACAATTTTTTGTTAGCAATAATTTTCAAAACTTCTATACTATCAGACATAAAACTCTTTTTAGAAGTTTCTTTTTGCGGGGATTTATTTTCTTCATGATTATAAATATAGGTTCTACTTTTCAAACAAGGATAATTTCAATTAATTATCCGCATCACATGAGCACCGTTCTAACGCAAAAAATTTAAATTATCCCATCTCTTTCGAAAATTATGAGATTCATTTAGAATTTTAAAACATTCATAAATGGTTAATGCAAATATACACTTATTTAACTCTAGAGAATCTTAAAAAAAAGTCTTTCTCGCTATAGAATTCATAATATGAATGTTTTAAAAGCTTGCCTGAATGCTAAAGATGTTTTTATATAAATATCGCCTTTAAAGTTCTTGAATACTTAACACTCAATCTTTTCAGGTATTAAAAAAGAAGTTTATCTAATTCGAACATAATCATTGAAAATTCATGTTTACAGCATTTTTTCAAACTAAATGAATTTATTACTTGAAAGACTGTAATTATGTCATTTTGTTTCTTACATGCATTATTTAGGATTTAATAGCATAAAAGCCTTCTGTTATGGTAAAATTTGGTTTTGGTTTAGAAAGCTACAGTCCACTGTGTTGCTCACGAGAGATAGTGAGACCAGGACCTACTGCTTAAAAACCAATTCCAAACGGATATGAGCATCAATTCAATAGTGGGATTCGAACCCGCGAACTCCAGTACCGAAGACCAGCGCTTTACCAGTTGCCCAGTTATAATACAGATGCAATTGCAGAGAGCTTTTGAAATATTTTTTAATCTGTTGTTGTTGTTCTCTTATGCCCCTTGGTCAGACCAAGTTCAATAAGGCAATTTGTCGCAACGTCACGAACTACTATAATGCCCTTCCCATTCATTTTCATGTTTACAACAGCTAATAGACAAACAATAAACTGCCCTTCCGTTTGAAACTAAAGACAAACTTTAATAATTTGAGAATTTGCCTTACTGCGTGAAATTGCCTTGTATGAGGCGGAGGCTACTGGATTTAAGGCAAAGGGGTGTGCCTTCCGTTTCGACGAGCACCTCAAAAGTGCGACTTAAAAATGTGGGCCCTGTAATTTTGAAGCAGGGACCAAGCAGAAGACTCAAAGACTTGGTCTGCAGGTATTGACAAATGAGAGGTTCTTAGTTTAAATTAATCTCTACGTCCATAGTAAGTTCCCTTAGTAAGTTCCATAGTAAGTTCCTGTTGTGTGCAAGAGATGGCGCCAGGTGTTCGAAAAAGAGGAACAGACTATGTTCTAAAGAAAGTTGTTTTTTGATTTTTAGTTAGTTCTTAGTTATGTAAGTTGTTGTGCGTTCTGTTTTTTGTGTGGTATATGTGTGTTCTTTGTCTAACAAAGTGCTAAGCCCTGTAAATATGTCGTGCTGTGTGTAGAATAAAATATAAAAAGTCCTAGTTTTCGTTATAATATAAGTTTATATTAGATTATATATCCATGGCTGTGCATACTACCAGGTAAGCACGCCTACACTGTTTGTTTTTCTGGTACTCATCCGTTTGATATGAGCGAAATGAGAAGCTTATATGAGATGTTTTCTGTTATGGTAGATTTTTTTGGAACTGAACCTGCATGTAATGTCGGGTAGACATTCCTAGGTTATTTCCTTAATGTTGGAACTTTGTTTTTCTATTAGAGATATTTTAGTTAAAGAGCGTTGTTCCAACAGTTCCCTTAGTAAGTTCTATAGTAAGTTCCATAGACTGTTCCCTTACCGTGAGGTTCTTTCTTATATCTAATTTTTTCAAACTAAATGAATTCATTACTCGAAAGACTTTAATTATGTCATTTTGTTTCCTACATACATTACTTATGATTCAATAGCATAAAAGCTTTCAGTTATGATACAGTTTGGTTTTGGTTTAGAGAGCTACTGTTTTGCTCAAGAGGGATAATCAGACCAGGACCTACTGCTTAAAGCCAATTCCAAACGGATACGAGCATCAATCCAACTGCGGGATTCGAACCCGCGAAGTCCGGTATAGGAGATCAGCCCTCTACCATGCGGTTACCTTTCGGTCAATTATAAAATGCAGAAATGCAGAGAGCTTTTGAAATATTTTTTAATTTTTTAACCCTCTATACAATAATAAGTTATCTGTCCGTCTGTTCTCGAATTTTGAAGCGGTGGGACCTCATGCGGTTACCTTTCGGTCAATTATAAAATAGACAGAAATCCAGAGAGCTTTTTGAAAATATTTTTTAACCTCTATACAATAATAAGTTATCTGTCCGTCTGTTCTCGAATTTATGAAGCGGTGGGACCTCATGCGGTTACCTTTCGGTCAATTATAAAATAGACATAAATCCAGAGAGCTTTTGAAATATTTTTAACCCTCTATACAATAATAAGTTATCTGTTCGTCTGTTCTCGAATTTATGAAGCGGTGGGACCTCATGCGGTTACCTTTCGGTCAATTATAAAATAGACAGAAATCCAGAGAGCTTTTGAAATATTTTTTAACCCTCTATACAATAATAGTTATCTGTTCGTCTGTTCTCGAATTTATGAAGCGGTGGGACTCATGCGGTTACCTTTCGGTCAATTATAAAATAGACAGAATCCAGAGAGCTTTTGAAATATTTTTTAACCCTCTATACAATAATAAGTTAACTGTCCGTCTGTTCTCGAATTTATGAAGCGGTGGGACCTCATGCGGTTACCTTTCGGTCAATTATAAAATAGACAGAAATCAGAGAGCTTTTGAAATATTTTTTAACCCTCTATACAATAATAAGTTATCTGTCCGTCTGTTCTCGAATTTATGAAGCGGTGGGACCTCATGCGGTTACCTTTCGGTCAATTATAAAATAGACAGAAATCCAGAGAGCTTTTGAAATACTTTTTAACCCTCTATACAATAATAAGTTATCTGTCCGTCTGTTCTCGAATTTATGAAGCGGTGGGACTTCATGCGGTTACCTTTCGGTCAATTATAAAATAGACATAAATCCAGAGAGCTTTTGAAATATTTTTTCCTCTATACAATAATAAGTTATCTGTGTCTGTTCTCGAAATTATGAAGCGGTGGGACCTCATGCGGTTACCTTTCGGTCAATTATAAAATAGACAGAAATCCAGAGAGCTTTTGAAATATTTTTTAACCCTCTATACAATAATAAGTTATCTGTCCGTCTGTTCTCGAATTTATGAAGCGGTGGGACCTCATGCGGTTACCTTTCGGTCAATTATAAAATAGACAGAAATCCAGAGAGCTTTTGAAATATTTTTTAACCCTCTATACAATAATAAGTTATCTGTCCGTCTGTTCTCGAATTTATGAAGCGGTGGGACCTCATGCGGTTACCTTTCGGTCAATTATAAAATAGACAGAAATCCAGAGAGCTTTTGAAATATTTTTTAACCCTCTATACAATAATAAGTTATCTGTCCGTCTGTTCTCGAATTTATGAAGCGGTTGGACCTCATGCGGTTACCTTTCGGTCAATTATAAAATAGACAGAAATCCAGAGAGCTTTTGAAATATTTTTTAACCCTCTATACAATAATAAGTTATCTGTCCGTCTGTTCTCGAATTTATGAAGCGGTGGGACCTCATGCGGTTACCTTTCGGTCAATTATAAAATAGACAGAAATCCAGAGAGCTTTTGAAATATTTTTTAACCCTCTATACAATAATAAGTTATCTGTCCGTCTGTTCTCGAATTTATGAAGCGGTTGGACCTCATGCGGTTACCTTTCGGTCAATTATAAAATAGACAGAAATCCAGAGAGCTTTTGAAATATTTTTTAACCCTCTATACAATAATAAGTTATCTGTCCGTCTGTTCTCGAATTTATGAAGCGGTGGGACCTCATGCGGTTACCTTTCGGTCAATTATAAAATAGACAGAAATCCAGAGAGCTTTTGAAATATTTTTTAACCCTCTATACAATAATAAGTTATCTGTCCGTCTGTTCTCGAATTTATGAAGCGGTGGGACCTCATGCGGTTACCTTTCGGTCAATTATAAAATAGACAGAAATCCAGAGAGCTTTTGAAATATTTTTTAACCCTCTATACAATAATAAGTTATCTGTCCGTCTGTTCTCGAATTTATGAAGCGGTGGGACCTCATGCGGTTACCTTTCGGTCAATTATAAAATAGACAGAAATCCAGAGAGCTTTTGAATATTTTTAACCCTCTATACAATAATAAGTTATCTGTCAGTCTGTCCTCGAATTTATGAAGCGGTGGGACCTCATGCGGTTACCTTTCGGTCAATTATAAAATAGACAGAAATCCAGAGAGCTTTTGAAATATTTTTTAACCCTCTATACAATAATAAGTTATCTGTCCGTCTGTTCTCGAATTTATGAAACGGTGGGACCTCATGCGGTTACCTTTCGGTCAATTATAAAATAGACAGAAATCCAGAGAGCTTTTGAAATATTTTTTAACCCTCTATACAATAATAAGTTATCTGTCCGTCTGTTCTCGAATTTATGAAGCGGTGGGACCTCATGCGGTTACCTTTCGGTCAATTATAAAATAGACAGAAATCCAGAGAGCTTTTGAAATATTTTTTAACCCTCTATACAATAATAAGTTATCTGTCCGTCTGTTCTCGAATTTATGAAGCGGGACCTCATGCGGTTACCTTTCGGTCAATTATAAAATAGACAGAAATCCAGAGAGCTTTTGAAATATTTTTTAACCTCTATACAATAATAAGTTATCTGTCCGTCTGTTCTCGAATTTATGAAGCGGTGGGACCTCATGCGGTTACCTTTCGGTCAATTATAAAATAGACAGAAATCCAGAGAGCTTTTGAAATATTTTTTAACCCTCTATACAATAATAAGTTATCTGTCCGTCTGTTCTCGAATTTATGAAGCGGTGGGACCTCATGCGGTTACCTTTCGGTCAATTATAAAATAGACAGAAATCCAGAGAGCTTTTGTAATATTTTTTAACCCTCTATACAATAATAAGTTTTCTGTCCGTCTGTTCTCGAATTTATGAAGCGGTTGGACCTCATGCGGTTACCTTTCGGTCAATTATAAAATAGACAGAAATCCAGAGAGCTTTTGAAATATTTTTTAACCCTCTATACAATAATAAGTTATCTGTCCGTCTGTTCTCGAATTTATGAAGCGGTGGGACCTCATGCGGTTACCTTTCGGTCAATATAAAATAGACAGAAATCCAGAGAGCTTTTGAAATATTTTTTAACCCTCTATACAATAATAAGTTATCTGTCCGTCTGTTCTCGAATTTATGAAGCGGTGGGACCTCATGCGGTTACCTTTCGGTCAATTATAAAATAGACAGAAATCCAGAGAGCTTTTGAAATATTTTTTAACCCTCTATACAATAATAAGTTATCTGTCCGTCTGTTCTCGAATTTATGAAGCGGTGGGACCTCATGCGGTTACCTTTCGGTCAATTATAAAATAGACAGAAATCCAGAGAGCTTTTGAAATATTTTTTAACCCTCTATACAATAATAAGTTATCTGTCCGTCTGTTCTCGAATTTATGAAGCGGTGGGACCTCATGCGGTTACCTTTCGGTCAATTATAAAATAGACAGAAATCCAGAGAGCTTTTGAAATATTTTTTAACCTCTATAACAATAATATAGTTATCTGTCCGTCTGTTCTCGAATTTATGAAGCGGTTGGACCTCATGCGGTTACCTTTCGGTCAATTATAAAATAGACAGAAATCCAGAGAGCTTTTGAAATATTTTTTAACCCTCTATACAATAATAAGTTATCTGTCCGTCTGTTCTCGAATTTATGAAGCGGTGGGACCTCATGCGGTTACCTTTCGGTCAATTATAAAATAGACAGAAATCCAGAGAGCTTTTGAAATATTTTTTAACCCTCTATACAATAATAATTATCTGTCCGTCTGTTCTCGAATTTATGAAGCGGTGGGACCTTCATGCGGTTACCTTTCGGTCAATTATAAAATAGACAGAAATCCAGAGAGCTTTTGAAATATTTTTTAACCCTCTATAATAAGTTATCTGTCCGTCTGTCCTCGAATTTATGAAGCGGTGGGACCTCATGCGGTTACCTTTCGGTCAATTATAAAATAGACAGAAATCCAGAGAGCTTTTGAAATATTTTTTTAACCCTCTATACAATAATAAGTTATCTGTCAGTCTGTTCTCGAATTTATGAAGCGGTGGGACCTTCATGCGGTTACCTTTCGGTCAATTATAAAATAGACAGAAATCCAGAGAGCTTTTGAAATATTTTTTTAACCCTCTATACAATAATAAGTTATCTGTCCGTCTGTTCTCGAATTTATGAAGCGGTTGGACCTCATGCGGTTACCTTTCGGTCAATTATAAAATAGACAGAAATCCAGAGAGCTTTTGAAATATTTTTTAACCCTCTATACAATAATAAGTTATCTGTCCGTCTGTCCTCGAATTTATGAAGCGGTGGGACCTCATGCGGTTACCTTTCGGTCAATTATAAAATAGACAGAAATCCAGAGAGCTTTTGAAATATTTTTTAACCCTCTATACAATAATAAGTTATCTGTCCGTCTGTTCTCGAATTTATGAAGCGGTGGGACCTCATGCGGTTACCTTTCGGTCAATTATAAAATAGACAGAAATCCAGAGAGCTTTTGAAATATTTTTTAACCCTCTATACAATAATAAGTTATCTGTCCGTCTGTTCTCGAATTTATGAAGCGGTGGGACCTCATGCGGTTACCTTTCGGTCAATTATAAAATAGACAGAAATCCAGAGAGCTTTTGAAATATTTTTTAACCCTCTATACAATAATAAGTTATCTGTCCGTCTGTTCTCGAATTTATGAAGCGGTGGGACCTCATGCGGTTACCTTTCGGTCAATTATAAAATAGACAGAAATCCAGAGAGCTTTTGTAATATTTTTTTAACCCTCTATACAATAATAAGTTATCTGTCCGTCTGTTCTCGAATTTATGAAGCGGTGGGACCTCATGCGGTTACCTTTCCGTCAATTATAAAATAGACAGAAATCCAGAGAGCTTTTGTAATATTTTTTAAACCCTCTATACAATAATAAGTTATCTGTCCGTCTGTTCTCGAATTTATGAAGCGGTGGGACCTCATGCGGTTACCTTTCGGTCAATTATAAAATAGACAGAAATCCAGAGAGCTTTTGAAATATTTTTTAACCCTCTATACAATAATAAGTTATCTGTCCGTCTGTCCTCGAATTTATGAAGCGGTGGGACCTCATGCGGTTACCTTTCGGTCAATTATAAAATAGACAGAAATCCAGAGAGCTTTTGAAATATTTTTTAACCCTCTATACAATAATAAGTTATCTGTCCGTCTGTTCTCGAATTTATGAAGCGGTGGGACCTCATGCGGTTACCTTTCGGTCAATTATAAAATAGACAGAAATCCAGAGAGCTTTTTGAAATATTTTTTAAACCCCTCTATACAATAATAAGTTATCAGCCCGTCTGTTCTCGAATTTATGAAGCGGTTGGACCTCATGCGGTTACCTTTCGGTCAATTATAAAATAGACAGAAATCCAGAGAGCTTTTGAAATATTTTTTAACCCTCTATACAATAATAAGTTATCTGTCCGTCTGTTCTCGAATTTATGAAGCGGTGGGACCTCATGCGGTTACCTTTCGGTCAATTATAAAATAGACAGAAATCCAGAGAGCTTTTGAAATATTTTTTAACCCTCTATACAATAATAAGTTATCTGTCCGTCTGTTCTCGAATTTATGAAGCGGTGGGACCTCATGCGGTTACCTTTCGGTCAATTATAAAATAGACAGAAATCCAGAGAGCTTTTGAAATATTTTTTAACCCTCTATACAATAATAAGTTATCTGTCCGTCTGTTCTCGAATTTATGAAGCGGTGGGACCTCATGCGGTTACCTTTCGGTCAATTATAAAATAGACAGAAATCCAGAGAGCTTTTGAAATATTTTTTTAACCCTCTATACAATAATAAGTTATCTGTCCGTCTGTTCTCGAATTTATGAAGCGGTTGGACCTCATGCGGTTACCTTTCGGTCAATTATAAAATAGACAGAAATCCAGAGAGCTTTTGTAATATTTTTTAACCCTCTATACAATAATAAGTTATCTGTCCGTCTGTTCTCGAATTTATGAAGCGGTTGGACCTCATGCGGTTACCTTTCGGTCAATTATAAAATAGACAGAAATCCAGAGAGCTTTTGAAATATTTTTTAAACCCTCTATACAATAATAAGTTATCTGTCCGTCTGTTCTCGAATTTATGAAGCGGTGGGACCTCATGCGGTTACCTTTCGGTCAATTATAAAATAGACAGAAATCCAGAGAGCTTTTGAAATATTTTTTAACCCTCTATACAATAATAAGTTATCTGTCCGTCTGTTCTCGAATTTATGAAGCGGTGGGACCTTATGCGGTTACCTTTCGGTCAATTATAAAATAGACAGAAATCCAGAGAGCTTTTGAAATATTTTTAACCCTCTATACAATAATAATTATCTGTCCGTCTGTTCTCGAATTTATGAAGCGGTGGGACCTTATGCGGTTACCTTTCGGTCAATTATAAAATAGACAGAAATCCAGAGAGCTTTTGAAATATTTTTAACCCTCTATACAATAATAAGTTATCTGTCCGTCTGTTCTCGAATTTATGAAGCGGTGGGACCTTATGCGGTTACCTTTCGGTCAATTATAAAATAGACAGAAATCCAGAGAGCTTTTGAAATATTTTTTAACCCTCTATACAATAATAAGTTATCTGTCCGTCTGTTCTCGAATCTATGAAGCGGTGGGACCTCATGCGGTTACCTTTCGGTCAATTATAAAATAGACAGAAATCCAGAGAGCTTTTGAAATATTTTTTAACCCTCTATACAATAATAAGTTATCTGTCCGTCTGTTCTCGAATCTATGAAGCGGTGGGACCTCATGCGGTTACCTTTCGGTCAATTATAAAATAGACAGAAATCCAGAGAGCTTTTGAAATATTTTTTAACCCTCTATACAATAATAAGTTATCTGTCCCGTCTGTTCTCGAATTTATGAAGCGGTGGGACCTCATGCGGTTACCTTTCGGTCAATTATAAAATAGACAGAAATCCAGAGAGCTTTTGAAATATTTTTTAACCCTCTATACAATAATAAGTTATCTGTCCGTCTGTTCTCGAATTTATGAAGCGGTGGGACCTCATGCGGTTACCTTTCGGTCAATTATAAAATAGACAGAAATCCAGAGAGCTTTTGAAATATTTTTTAACCCTCTATACAATAATAAGTTATCTGTCCGTCTGTTCTCGAATTTATGAAGCGGTGGGACCTCATGCGGTTACCTTTCGGTCAATTATAAAATAGACAGAAATCCAGAGAGCTTTTGAAATATTTTTTAACCCTCTATACAATAATAAGTTATCTGTCCGTCTGTTCTCGAATTTATGAAGCGGTGGGACCTCATGCGGTTACCTTTCGGTCAATTATAAAATAGACAGAAATCCAGAGAGCTTTTGAAATATTTTTTAACCCTCTATACAATAATAAGTTATCTGTCCGTCTGTTCTCGAATTTATGAAGCGGTGGGACCTCATGCGGTACCTTTCGGTCAATTATAAAATAGACAGAAATCCAGAGAGCTTTTGAAATATTTTTTAACCCTCTATACAATAATAAGTTATCTGTCCGTCTGTTCTCGAATTTATGAAGCGGTGGACCTCATGCGGTTACCTTTCGGTCAATTATAAAATAGACAGAAATCCAGAGAGCTTTTGAAATATTTTTTAACCCTCTATACAATAATAAGTTATCTGTCCGTCTGTTCTCGAATTTATGAAGCGGTGGGACCTCATGCGGTTACCTTTCGGTCAATTATAAAATAGACAGAAATCCAGAGAGCTTTTGAAATATTTTTTAACCCTCTATACAATAATAAGTTATCTGTCCGTCTGTTCTCGAATTTATGCAGCGGTGGGACCTCATGCGGTTACCTTTCGGTCAATTATAAAATAGACAGAAATCCAGAGAGCTTTTGAATATTTTTTAACCCTCTATACAATAATAAGTTATCTGTCCGTCTGTTCTCGAATTTATGAAGCGGTGGGACCTCATGCGGTTACCTTTCGGTCAATTATAAAATAGACAGAAATCCAGAGAGCTTTTGAAATATTTTTTTAACCCTCTATACAATAATAAGTTATCTGTCCGTCTGTTCTCGAATTTATGAAGCGGTGGGACCTCATGCGGTTACCTTTCGGTCAATTATAAAATAGACAGAAATCCAGAGAGCTTTTGAAATATTTTTTAACCCTCTATACAATAATAAGTTATCTGTCCGTCTGTTCTCGAATTTATGAAGCGGTGGGACCTCATGCGGTTACCTTTCGGTCAATTATAAAATAGACAGAAATCCAGAGAGCTTTTGAAATATTTTTTAACCCTCTATACAATAATAAGTTATCTGTCCGTCTGTCCTCGAATTTATGAAGCGGTGGGACCTTCATGCGGTTACCTTTCGGTCAATTATAAAATAGACAGAAATCCAGAGAGCTTTTGAAATATTTTTTTAACCCTCTATACAATAATAAGTTATCTGTCCGTCTGTTCTCGAATTTATGAAGCGGTGGGACCTCATGCGGTTACCTTTCGGTCAATTATAAAATAGACAGAAATCCAGAGAGCTTTTGAAATATTTTTTAACCCTCTATACAATAATAAGTTATCTGTCCGTCTGTCCTCGAATTTATGAAGCGGTGGGACCTCATGCGGTTACCTTTCGGTCAATTATAAAAATAGACAGAAATCCAGAGAGCTTTTGAAATATTTTTTAACCCTCTATACAATAATAAGTTATCTGTCCGTCTGTTCTCGAATTTATGAAGCGGTGGGACCTCATGCGGTTACCTTTCGGTCAATTATAAAATAGACAGAAATCCAGAGAGCTTTTGAAATATTTTTTAACCCTCTATACAATAAATAAGTTATCTGTCCCGTCTGTTCTCGAATTTATGAAGCGGTGGACCTCATGCGGTTACCTTTCGGTCAATTATAAAATAGACAGAATCCAGAGAGCTTTTGAAATATTTTTTAACCCTCTATACAATAATAAGTTATCTGTCCGTCTGTTCTCGAATTTATGAAGCGGTGGGACCTCATGCGGTTACCTTTCGGTCAATTATAAAATAGACAGAAATCCAGAGAGCTTTTGAAATATTTTTTAAACCCTCTATACAATAATAAATTATCTGTCCGTCTGTTCTCGAATTTATGAAGCGGTGGGACCTCATGCGGTTACCTTTCGGTCAATTATAAAATAGACAGAAATCCAGAGAGCTTTTGAAATATTTTTTAACCCTCTATACAATAATAAGTATCTGTCCGTCTGTTCTCGAATTTATGAAGCGGTGGGACCATGCGGTTACCTTTCGGTCAATTATAAAATAGACAGAAATCCAGAGAGCTTTTGAAATATTTTTAACCCTCTATACAATAATAAAGTTATCTGTCCGTCTGTTCTCGAATTTATGAAGCGGTGGGACCTCATGCGGTTTACCTTTCGGTCAATTATAAAATAGACAGAAATCCAGAGAGCTTTTGAAATATTTTTTAACCCTCTATACAATAATAAGTTATCTGTCCGTCTGTTCTCGAATTTATGAAGCGGTGGGACCTCATGCGGTTACCTTTCGGTCAATTATAAAATAGACAGAAATCCAGAGAGCTTTTGAAATATTTTTTAACCCTCTATACAATAATAAGTTATCTGTCCGTCTGTTCTCGAATTTATGAAGCGGTGGGACCTCATGCGGTTACCTTTCGGTCAATTATAAAATAGACAGAAATCCAGAGAGCTTTTGTAATATTTTTTTAACCCTCTATACAATAATAAGTTTATCTGTCCGTCTGTTCTCGAATTTATGAAGCGTGGGACCTCATGCGGTTACCTTTCGGTCAATTATAAAATAGACAGAAATCCAGAGAGCTTTTGAAATATTTTTTTAACCCTCTATACAATAATAAGTTATCTGTCCGTCTGTTCTCGAATTTATGAAGCGGTGGGACCTCATGCGGTTACCTTTCGGTCAATTATAAAATAGACAGAAATCCAGAGAGCTTTTGAAATATTTTTTAACCCTCTATACAATAATAAGTTATCTGTCCGTCTGTTCTCGAATTTATGAAGCGGTGGGACCTCATGCGGTTACCTTTCGGTCAATTATAAAATAGACAGAAATCCAGAGAGCTTTTTGAAATATTTTTTAACCCTCTATACAATAATAAGTTATCTGTCCGTCTGTTCTCGAATTTATGAAGCGGTTGGACCTCATGCGGTTACCTTTCGGTCAATTATAAAATAGACAGAAATCCAGAGAGCTTTTGAAATATTTTTTAACCCTCTATACAATAATAAGTTATCTGTCCGTCTGTTCTCGAATTTATGAAGCGGTTGGACCTCATGCGGTTACCTTTCGGTCAATTATAAAATAGACAGAAATCCAGAGAGCTTTTGAAATATTTTTTAACCCTCTATACAATAATAAGTTATCTGTCCGTCTGTTCTCGAATTTATGAAGCGGTGGGACCTTCATGCGGTTACCTTTCGGTCAATTATAAAATAGACAGAAATCCAGAGAGCTTTTGAAATATTTTTTAAACCCTCTATACAATAATAAGTTATCTGTCCGTCTGTTCTCGAATTTATGAAGCGGTGGGACCTTATGCGGTTACCTTTCGGTCAATTATAAAATAGACAGAAATCCAGAGAGCTTTTGAAATATTTTTTAACCCTCTATACAATAATAAGTTATCTGTCCGTCTGTTCTCGAATTTATGAAGCGGTGGTGGACCTTATGCGGTTACCTTTCGGTCAATTATAAAATAGACAGAAATCCAGAGAGCTTTTGAAATATTTTTTAACCCTCTATACAATAATAAGTTATCTGTCCGTCTGTTCTCGAATTTATGAAGCGGTGGGACCTCATGCGGTTACCTTTCGGTCAATTATAAAATAGACAGAAATCCAGAGAGCTTTTGAAATATTTTTTAACCCTCTATACAATAATAAGTTATCTGTCCGTCTGTTCTCGAATTTATGAAGCGGTGGGACCTCATGCGGTTACCTTTCGGTCAATTATAAAATAGACAGAAATCCAGAGAGCTTTTGAAATATTTTTTAACCCTCTATACAATAATAAGTTATCTGTCCGTCTGTTCTCGAATTTATGAAGCGGTGGGACCTCATGCGGTTACCTTCGGTCAATATAAAATAGACAGAAATCCAGAGAGCTTTTGAAATATTTTTTAACCCTCTATACAATAATAAGTTATCTGTCCGTCTGTCTCGAATTTATGAAGCGGTGGGACCTCATGCGGTTACCTTTCGGTCAATTATAAAATAGACAGAAATCCAGAGAGCTTTTGAATATTTTTTAACCCTCTATACAATAATAAGTTATCTGTCCGTCTGTTCTCGAATTTATGAAGCGGTGGGACCTCATGCGGTTACCTTTCGGTCAATTATAAAATAGACAGAAATCCAGAGAGCTTTTGAAATATTTTTTAACCCTCTATACAATAATAAGTTATCTGTCCGTCTGTTCTCGAATTTATGAAGCGGTGGGACCTCATGCGGTTACCTTTCGGTCAATTATAAAATAGACAGAAATCCAGAGAGCTTTTGAAATATTTTTTAACCCTCTATACAATAATAAGTTATCTGTCCGTCTGTTCTCGAATTTATGAAGCGGTGGGACCTCATGCGGTTACCTTTCGGTCAATTATAAAATAGACAGAAATCCAGAGAGCTTTTGAAATATTTTTTAACCCTCTATACAATAATAAGTTATTGTCCGTCTGTTCTCGAATTTATGAAGCGGTGGGACCTCATGCGGTTACCTTTCCTGTCAATTATAAAATAGACAGAAATCCAGAGAGCTTTTGAAATATTTTTAACCCTCTATACAATAATAAGTTATCTGTCCGTCTGTTCTCGAATTTATGAAGCGGTGGGACCTCATGCGGTTACCTTTCGGTCAATTATAAAATAGACAGAAATCCAGAGAGCTTTTGAAATATTTTTTAACCCTATACAATAATAAAGTTATCTGTCCGTCTGTCCTCGAATTTATGAAGCGGTGGGACCTCATGCGGTTACCTTTCGGTCAATTATAAAATAGACAGAAATCCAGAGAGCTTTTGAAATATTTTTTAACCCTCTATACAATAATAAGTTATCTGTCCGTCTGTTCTCGAATTTATGAAGCGGTGGGACCTCATGCGGTTACCTTTCGGTCAATTATAAAATAGACAGAAATCCAGAGAGCTTTTGAAATATTTTTTAACCCTCTATACAATAATATAGTTATCTGTCCGTCTGTTCTCGAATTTATGAAGCGGTTGGACCTTATGCGGTTACCTTTCGGTCAATTATAAAATAGACAGAAATCCAGAGAGCTTTTGAAATATTTTTTAACCCTGTATACAATAATATAGTTATCTGTCCGTCTGTTCTCGAATTTATGAAGCGGTTGGACCTTCATGCGGTTACCTTTCGGTCAATTATAAAATAGACAGAAATCCAGAGAGAGCTTTTGAAATATTTTTTAACCCTCTATACAATAATAAGTTATCTGTCCGTCTGTTCTCGAATTTATGAAGCGGTGGGACCTCATGCGGTTACCTTTCGGTCAATTATAAAATAGACAGAAATCCAGAGAGCTTTTGAAATATTTTTAACCCTCTATACAATAATAAGTTATCTGTCCGTCTGTTCTCGAATTTATGAAGCGGTTGTACCTCATGCGGTTACCTTTCGGTCAATTATAAAATAGACAGAAATCCAGAGAGCTTTTGAAATATTTTTTAACCCTCTATACAATAATAAGTTATCTGTCCGTCTGTTCTCGAATTTATGAAGCGGTGGGACCTCATGCGGTTACCTTTCGGTCAATTATAAAATAGACAGAAATCCAGAGAGCTTTTGAAATATTTTTTAACCCTCTATACAATAATAAGTTATCTGTCCGTCTGTTCTCGAATTTATGAAGCGGTGGGACCTCATGCGGTTACCTTTCGGTCAATTATAAAATAGACAGAAATCCAGAGAGCTTTTGAAATATTTTTTAACCCTCTATACAATAATAAGTTATCTGTCCGTCTGTTCTCGAATTTATGAAGCGGTGGGACCTCATGCGGTTACCTTTCGGTCAATTATAAAATAGACAGAAATCCAGAGAGCTTTTGAAATATTTTTTTAACCCTCTATACAATAATAAGTTATCTGTCCGTCTGTTCTCGAATTTATGAAGCGGTGGGACCTCATGCGGTTACCTTTCGGTCAATTATAAAATAGACAGAAATCCAGAGAGCTTTTGAAATATTTTTTAACCCTCTATACAATAATAAGTTATCTGTCCGTCTGTTCTCGAATTTATGAAGCGGTGGGACCTCATGCGGTTACCTTTCGGTCAATTATAAAATAGACAGAAATCCAGAGAGCTTTGAAATATTTTTTAACCCTCTATACAATAATAAGTTATCTGTCCGTCTGTTCTCGAATTTATGAAGCGGTTGGACCTCATGCGGTTACCTTTCGGTCAATTATAAAATAGACAGAAAATCCAGAGAGCTTTTGAAATATTTTTTAACCCTCTATACAATAATAAGTTTATCTGTCCGTCTGTTCTCGAATTTATGAAGCGGTGGGACCTCATGCGGTTACCTTTCGGTCAATTATAAAATAGACAGAAATCCAGAGAGCTTTTGAAATATTTTTAACCCTCTATACAATAATAAGTTATCTGTCCGTCTGTTCTCGAATTTATGAAGCGGTGGGACCTCATGCGGTTACCTTTCGGTCAATTATAAAATAGACAGAAATCCAGAGAGCTTTTGAAATATTTTTAACCCTCTATACAATAATAAGTTATCTGTCCGTCTGTTCTCGAATTTATGAAGCGGTGGGACCTCATGCGGTTACCTTTCGGTCAATTATAAAAATAGACAGAAATCCAGAGAGCTTTTGAAATATTTTTTAACCCTCTATACAATAATAAGTTATCTGTCCGTCTGTTCTCGAATTTATGAAGCGGTGGGACCTCATGCGGTTACCTTTCGGTCAATTATAAAATAGACAGAAATCCAGAGAGCTTTTGAAATATTTTTTAACCCTCTATACAATAATAAGTTATCTGTCCGTCTGTTCTCGAATTTATGAAGCGGTGGGACCTCATGCGGTTACCTTTCGGTCAATTATAAAATAGACAGAAATCCAGAGAGCTTTTGAAATATTTTTTAACCCTCTATACAATAATAAGTTATCTGTCCGTCTGTTCTCGAATTTATGAAGCGGTGGGACCTCATGCGGTTACCTTTCGGTCAATTATAAAATAGACAGAAATCCAGAGAGCTTTTGAAATATTTTTTAACCCTCTATACAATAATAAGTTATCTGTCCGTCTGTTCTCGAATTTATGAAGCGGTGGGACCCTCATGCGGTTACCTTTCGGTCAATTATAAAATAGACAGAAATCCAGAGAGCTTTTGAAATATTTTTTAACCCTCTATACAATAATAAGTTATCTGTCCCGTCTGTTCTCGAATTTATGAAGCGGTGGACCTCATGCGGTTACCTTTCGGTCAATTATAAAATAGACAGAAATCCAGAGAGCTTTTGAAATATTTTTTAAACCCTCTATACAATAATAAGTTATCTGTCCGTCTGTTCTCGAATTTATGAAGCGGTTGGACCTCATGCGGTTACCTTTCGGTCAATTATAAAATAGACAGAAATCCAGAGAGCTTTTGAAATATTTTTTAACCCTCTATACAATAATAAGTTATCTGTCCGTCTGTTCTCGAATTTATGAAGCGGTGGGACCTCATGCGGTTACCTTTCGGTCAATTATAAAATAGACAGAAATCCAGAGAGCTTTTGAAATATTTTTTAACCCTCTATACAATAATAAGTTATCTGTCCGTCTGTTCTCGAATTTATGAAGCGGTGGGACCTCATGCGGTTACCTTTCGGTCAATTATAAAATAGACAGAAATCCAGAGAGCTTTTGAAATATTTTTTAACCCTCTATACAATAATAAGTTATCTGTCCGTCTGTTCTCGAATTTATGAAGCGGTGGGACCTCATGCGGTTACCTTTCGGTCAATTATAAAATAGACAGAAATCCAGAGAGCTTTTGAATATTTTTTAACCCTATACAATAATAAAGTTATCTGTCCGTCTGTTCTCGAATTTATGAAGCGGTGGGACCTCATGCGGTTACCTTTCGGTCAATTATAAAATAGACAGAAATCCAGAGAGCTTTTGTATATTTTTTAACCCTCTATACAATAATAAGTTATCTGTCCGTCTGTCCTCGAATTTATGAAGCGGTGGGACCTCATGCGGTTACCTTTCGGTCAATTATAAAATAGACAGAAATCCAGAGAGCTTTTGAAATATTTTTTAACCCTCTATACAATAATAAGTTATCTGTCCGTCTGTTCTCGAATTTATGAAGCGGTGGGACCTCATGCGGTTACCTTTCGGTCAATTATAAAATAGACAGAAATCCAGAGAGCTTTTGAAATATTTTTTAACCCTCTATACAATAATAAGTTATCTGTCCGTCTGTTCTCGAATTTATGAAGCGGTGGGACCTCATGCGGTTACCTTTCGGTCAATTATAAAATAGACAGAAATCCAGAGAGCTTTTGAAATATTTTTTAACCCTCTATACAATAATAAGTTATCTGTCCGTCTGTTCTCGAATTTATGAAGCGGTGGGACCTCATGCGGTTACCTTTCGGTCAATTATAAAATAGACAGAAATCCAGAGAGCTTTTGAAATATTTTTTAACCCTCTATACAATAATAAGTTATCTGTCCGTCTGTTCTCGAATTTATGAAGCGGTGGGACCTCATGCGGTTACCTTTCGGTCAATTATAAAATAGACAGAAATCCAGAGAGCTTTTGAAATATTTTTTAACCCTCTATACAATAATAAGTTATCTGTCCGTCTGTCCTCGAATTTATGAAGCGGTTGGACCTCATGCGGTTACCTTTCGGTCAATTATAAAATAGACAGAAATCCAGAGAGCTTTTGAAATATTTTTTAAACCCTCTATACAATAATAAGTTATCTGTCCGTCTGTTCTCGAATTTATGAAGCGGTGGGACCTCATGCGGTTACCTTTCGGTCAATTATAAAATAGACAGAAATCCAGAGAGCTTTTGAAATATTTTTAACCCTCTATACAATAATAAGTTATCTGTCCGTCTGTTCTCGAATTTATGAAGCGGTGGGACCTCATGCGGTTACCTTTCGGTCAATTATAAAATAGACAGAAATCCAGAGAGCTTTTGAAATATTTTTTAACCCTCTATACAATAATAAGTTATCTGTCCGTCTGTTCTCGAATTTATGAAGCGGTGGGACCTCATGCGGTTACCTTTCGGTCAATTATAAAATAGACAGAAATCCAGAGAGCTTTTGAAATATTTTTTAACCCTCTATACAATAATAAGTTATCTGTCCGTCTGTCCTCGAATTTATGAAGCGGTGGGACCTCATGCGGTTACCTTTCGGTCAATTATAAAATAGACAGAAATCCAGAGAGCTTTTGAAATATTTTTTAACCCTCTATACAATAATAAGTTATCTGTCCGTCTGTTCTCGAATTTATGAAGCGGTGGGACCTCATGCGGTTACCTTTCGGTCAATTATAAAAATAGACAGAAATCCAGAGAGCTTTTGAAATATTTTTTAACCCTCTATACAATAATAAGTTATCTGTCCGTCTGTTCTCGAATTTATGAAGCGGTGGGACCTCATGCGGTTACCTTTCGGTCAATTATAAAATAGACAGAAATCCAGAGAGCTTTTGAAATATTTTTTAACCCTCTATACAATAATAAGTTTATCTGTCCGTCTGTTCTCGAATTTATGAAGCGGTGGGACCTCATGCGGTTACCTTTCGGTCAATTATAAAATAGACAGAAATCCAGAGAGCTTTTGAAATATTTTTTTAACCCTCTATACAATAATAAGTTATCTGTCCGTCTGTTCTCGAATTTATGAAGCGGTGGGACCTCATGCGGTTACCTTTCGGTCAATTATAAAATAGACAGAAATCCAGAGAGCTTTTGAAATATTTTTTAACCCTCTATACAATAATAAGTTATCTGTCCGTCTGTTCTCGAATTTATGAAGCGGTGGGACCTCATGCGGTTACCTTTCGGTCAATTATAAAATAGACAGAAATCCAGAGAGCTTTTGAAATATTTTTTAACCCTCTATACAATAATAAGTTATCTGTCCGTCTGTTCTCGAATTTTGAAGCGGTGGGACCTCATGCGGTTACCTTTCGGTCAAATTATAAAATAGACAGAAATCCAGAGAGCTTTTGAAATATTTTTTTAACCCTCTATACAATAATAAGTTATCTGTCCGTCTGTTCTCGAATTTATGAAGCGGTGGGACCTCATGCGGTTACCTTTCGGTCAATTATAAAATAGACAGAAATCCAGAGAGCTTTTGAAAATATTTTTTAACCTCTATACAATAATAAGTTATCTGTCCGTCTGTTCTCGAATTTATGAAGCGGTGGGACCTCATGCGGTTACCTTTCGGTCATTATAAATAGACAGAAATCCAGAGAGCTTTTGAATATTTTTTAACCCTCTATACAATAATAAGTTATCTGTCCGTCTGTTCTCGAATTTATGAAGCGGTGGGACCTCATGCGGTTACCTTTCGGTCAATTAAAATAGACAGAAATCCAGAGAGCTTTTGAAATATTTTTTAACCCTCTATACAATAATAAGTTATCTGTCCGTCTGTTCTCGAATTTATGAAGCGGTTGGACCTCATGCGGTTACCTTTCGGTCAATTATAAAATAGACAGAAATCCAGAGAGCTTTTGAATATTTTTAACCCTCTATACAATAATAAGTTATCTGTCCGTCTGTTCTCGAATTTATGAAGTGGTTGGACCTCATGCGGTTACCTTTCGGTCAATTATAAAATAGACAGAAATCCAGAGAGCTTTTGAAATATTTTTTAACCCTCTATACAATAATAAGTTATCTGTCCGTCTGTTCTCGAATTTATGAAGCGGTGGGACCTCATGCGGTTACCTTTCGGTCAATTATAAAATAGACAGAAATCCAGAGAGCTTTTGAAATATTTTTTTAACCCTCTATACAATAATAAGTTATCTGTCCGTCTGTTCTCGAATTTATGAAGCGGTGGGACCTCATGCGGTTACCTTTCGGTCAATTATAAAATAGACAGAAATCCAGAGAGCTTTTGAAATATTTTTTAACCCTCTATACAATAATAAGTTATCTGTCCGTCTGTTCTCGAATTTATGAAGCGGTGGGATGCGGTTACCTTTCGGTCAATTATAAAATAGACAGAAATCCAGAGAGCTTTTGAATATTTTTTAACCCCTATACAATAATAAAGTTATCTGTCCGTCTGTTCTCGAATTTATGAAGCGGTGGGACCTCATGCGGTTACCTTTCGGTCAATTATAAAATAGACAGAAATCCAGAGAGCTTTTGTAATATTTTTTAACCCTCTATACAATAATAAGTTATCTGTCCGTCTGTTCTCGAATTTATGAAGCGGTGGGACCTCATGCGGTTACCTTTCGGTCAATTATAAAATAGACAGAAATCCAGAGAGCTTTTGAAATATTTTTTAACCCTCTATACAATAATAAGTTATCTGTCCGTCTGTTCTCGAATTTATGAAGCGGTGGGACCTCATGCGGTTACCTTTCGGTCAATTAAAATAGACAGAAATCCAGAGAGCTTTTGAAATATTTTTTTAACCCTCTATACAATAATAAGTTATCTGTCGTCTGTTCTCGAATTTATGAAGCGGGGACCTCATGCGGTACCTTTCGGTCATTATAAAAATAGACAGAAATCCAGAGAGCTTTTGAAATATTTTTTAACCCTCTATACAATAATAAGTTATCTGTCCGTCTGTTCTCGAATTTATGAAGCGGGACCTCATGCGGTTACCTTTCGGTCAATTATAAAATAGACAGAAATCCAAGAGCTTTTTGAAATATTTTTAACCCTCTATACAATAATAAGTTATCTGTCCGTCTGTTTCTCGAATTTATGAAGCGGTGGGACCTCATGCGGTTACCTTTCGGTCACTTATAAAATAGACAGAAATCCAGAGAGCTTTTGAAATATTTTTTAACCCTCTATACAATAATAATTATCTGTCCGTCTTCTCGAATTTATGAAGCGGTGGGACCTCATGCGGTTACCTTTCGGTCAATTATAAAATAGACAGAAATCCAGAGAGCTTTTATATTTTTAACCCTCTATACAATAATAAGTTATCTGTCCGTCTGTTCTCGAATTTATGAAGCGGTGGGAGATGCGGTTACTTTCGGTCAGTTATAAAATAGACAGAAATCCAGAGAGCTTTTGTAATATTTTTTAACCCTCTATACAATAATAAGTTATCTTCCTGTTCTCGAATTTATGAAGCGTGGGACCTCATGCGGTTACCTTTCGGTCACTTATAAATAGACAGAAATCCAGAGAGCTTTAATGTTTTAACCCTCTATACAATAAAAGTTATCTGTCTGTTCTCATTTTATGAAACCTCTTACCTTTCGTCATTTATAAAATAACAAATCCACTTTTTTGTAATTTTCTGTATTTTTCATGCCCTTTAATTTAAAAATAACAAGATCCAAATTGTAATTTGTAACCCTATACAATAAGTTTTCTGTCCTCTGTTCTTAAAAGTGGTTCAATTATAAAATGACAGTAGAGTTTTAAATATTTTTTTAATCTACAATAATAATTTATTCTCGAATTATTAGCGTGTCACGGAATATAAAATATAGACCTTTAATATTTTTAAGAACATAATAATATTTTCTTTCTCGTTTATAACAATTTTTTATATAAATTTAGGCAAAAGTAAATTTTTATCTGTCCGTCTTTAATTTAGAACTATATAATTATCTTATTTAAATAACTAAATATAGTAATTATTTTATTTACATGACTTTTTTCCAATTTATTTAAATATGAAATATATATCTTCTTTAAGGTTTAAGAAAATATAATTTTTTCATTTACGATATCTTATATATATATAAAATCTAAATCATATTACTTTTGTGTAACATATACAAATAATTATATGTATAATTGTAATATATTATGTATTAATAATAAACATAAATCCAAAGATTTTATAATATATTTGTATATATTATACAATAATAATTATATATATTTTATTTTATATACTCCTCATCTATGTAATTTATAAAAACATAAACATATAAATTTTTTTATTAAAATATTATATTTATATATATAATACTCTAGTATATTTATCTAATATAAATAATATAATTCTATATAAATAATATATTTTTACCATACAAATAAAATATATATTTACATATATATATACATATATATTTTTATATTAATATTTAAATACTATATATATAAACTATTTAATACATACATACCTTTTCATTACATATGATTAATAATATCTCAAAATATATATTTGTTATATATATATTTTATATCTATTCTATATATATATATATATATATTTTATATAATACATATATATATATATACATTATATAAAAAATATATATTATAACTATATATTTAATAATAGTATATTATAATTACAAATATTTGTATATTTTTACATAAGATTTTTATATTTATTTATATATAATTTTAATAATTAATATATATAAATATAAATAATATATTTATATATATATATAAATTTATTTATATATAAATTTTATATATAATTAATATATATTTATAACATACTATCTGTATATATTTTATAACTAAAATAGTTCTATAGAAATTTTTTATATACGTTAAGTAAAATATATATATAATTTAAATAAAATTATATATACATAATAAAAATATTTATTATATTCTTATATAATGCCCGTAACACATGTAACATACATATTATATATACATATTGTTATATATCATAATATATACCTAAATATATTTCTTTAATCTAAATATATATATTAATAGTATATATATACATTTATATGTAATACATATCTAAAAATAGTATATATATTTATCATATATATATATATATATATACAGATATATAAGTATATAATACATATTTATATATATATATATGTATATATATATATATATATATAGATATATATATAGTATATATATATATATATATTATAAAATATATATTATATTTATATATACTATATCATTATATATATATAATAGATATTTTTTATATATGATTTTTATTTATAGATAACATATACATAATTATCATATTGTAAATTTTTTATTTCAGTTATAATACACATAAAATTCACTATTAAAATCTAATCTATTTATAGGTTATATACATAAAATATTATTATTTATGATAACATTATAGAGATAAATTTTTTAACATTTGTTTATATATATAATATATAATATACTATTATATGTGATTAATATTAAATTAAATACTTTTGATAAATAGTGCTTCTATTACTATTAAAAATGTTCTAATAACATAATTTTGTGATTTGTAATATTTTATATTAACAGGTAATAATGGCGTCAATAGTTCTCATATTTCGATTATTTTAAATGTGCTATATTATTCAAAATAAAACAAATGCTTTCAAAAAATATCTAGAATGCAAATTTTTGCCACATTTGAATTGCCCTTGAATCGCAGTCAGAGGGTTTAATCCAACTTAATCAATGAAGATTATTATCACCTGTAATTAACAACAAACTCTTTTCATAAAAAGTTTAGGAGTTTATTTCACGGAATAATAAATATCTAGCATTTTAAGTTATATATCTTTGAAAATTAAGAAGTTTGTTCGTTTGTGTGTTTGATTTTTATACATAACCACACGGTTTGTAATCGATTAGTCAAATTTTGGAAATCATTCAGATATACCGCCAAATAATCACTGTCACTATTAAAATCTCTGCTGTCCATCCTATCATGTATTATGACAAGATAAATTAAAGTTGGCAACTAACATACTGCCAATAAAGTTTTTTACTGATCCCGTCATATGACGGGCTATATACTAGTCTGTAATAAGTAGCACTCCTTCAATTACCTGCACTCTAATTATAAGTTAGACGCCTGTTTCTGAACCCCCTAGCTTCTTGATTTATGAAAATGAAAGAAACGATGATTTTGTGATTTGTTATATTTAATATAGTATTTTTGATTATATGGAAAAAAATTAAGGACTCATAGTACCTTTTGATATTTAAATGCTTCACTATACCAGCCTTTTTTCGATTCCTCATAAAACAAAATGTTCTAACTATTTTAGAATGAATTTTTAATAACGCTTTAATTTAAAAAAAGTATTTAGTTCCATCTGTTTAAGAAGCATTTTATTATTTTTTCTAAAAAATAACACAAAAACAAACAGAAATGACAAAAGGAATTTTACTTACGTCAAGATAACTTTTCAAATTTTTATATTAGAAACTAAATTTTCGTATCAAATGAATGTAAAAGTCTGTTTTTTCCGTAAACAAACAAACAAAAAAAAACAAAAAAAAAGGTATCTAACGGATTATATAAGCTATAAATTAAAATATATTTCTATCATTACCATAATTAAAGTGCACAGCATGAGAAAAGATAATTAGCTTCTATTTGGTAAAAAAATAGTGTCTTATTTAAAATATTTGGTGGTAATTCGAATTCAACTTTTTTCTTTGGTGGGCATTTTTTATGTTTTAAAATGACATATAGGTTCAGGAAACAAAACTAAATATTTTTTTTATAAAATTAGAACATTATTGATGATCTAGGGAAAAATTTAGTTTAAACAGAGCAAGTGTTTTATTTTATAGTACTTTAAAAGTAGGTTGTTATTGTTGTTTGTAATGCCACTTGCACAAACTTAGCACTACTGAGCCTGCAGGCTCTCGTAATAAGGCCAACGGGGGGAGCCTTTTGTTTTAATGAGCACCATTAAGGTGAAAAACGATTTCGCTCAAGTAGGTCCTGGTAATTTTGAAGCAGGGAGTAAACAGAAGACCTATAGACTTGCCTGTCACCCCCAGAGGTATTAATTGAAAACTTGGAGGACATTGTGACCACGAACCTATTTTACGTGCCTCAGTCACCTTTAACGAACACGGCAGATGTTAGGCCGGCTTGTGTTCCGAACCCACAACTTTTCAGTTACGGGGCATTTGCCGAGTGAGCTACCGCGGATATTAAAAGTAAGTTATTATAGTGAGGACTTAAAGCTTGAATGGTACTATGTACCCTTAACAAAATGCTACGAAAAGTTGAGGATTCTGGGACAGGAGAGATCTGTGCCCAGTTTTCCAATAAATCACTCGCTCTCTTTAGTAGCTGAACTATACGTGACTGTTTGTGGGATCACCTCTACAAAATTGAAGTTGTAGATTGCTAGCCTAACGGTACCTCCCTACCTTTCGGTATACCTAAAACCCTGGACTGGGTTAAACTTATCCCGATTACCATGAATCCATGTTGTTATTAAAAAAGTAAACTGTATTAATACGCAGTCACATTTATTTAATTATTATAATAATTCATAAAAAATAATAAGATATCGCAATATGAAAAAAGTATATATAGTTAGAAAAAAATATAAGACAGCTTTATGGAATTAGTTTCTTAACAGTCAAGGTTTCTTACGAAATTCAGCCATAGTTTTGGCTAATTTTTCGGGACTTAAAATAGGTGTGAAAGGGATTTAAAAAAAATAAAGGTTGTGATATGTTTTATTATGAATTGAATATTTTATGCTGTAGTTGTTGCTGTTTCTCATACAACTTGGTTTAAACCAAGCATGAATGAGCCATACTCTACTCGTATGAAGCCAAAGGGGGAGCCTTTTGTTTTAATGAACATCCGTAAGGTGAAAACCGACTTTCAAGTGGTCCTCATAATTTCGAAGCATAATTTATTTTAAACAGAGCAAAATTTTTGTTTATTTTACAGTACTTTAAAAGCAGGTTGTTGTTGTTTCTCATGCCACTTGGACAAACCAAGCACGATTGAGCCTGCAGGCTCTCGTATTAAGGCCAAGGGGTGCGTCTTTCGTTTTAATGAGCACCATTAAGGTGAAAGAACGACTTCGCTCAAGTAGGTCCTCGTAATTTAGAAGCAGGGACCAAGCAGAAGACCCATAGACTTGGACTGCCACCCACAGAGGTATTGATTGAGAACTTGGAGGACATGAGGATTTGGATCTGAAAGAGATATGAAATGGATTTGAAAAAATTAAAGGTTGTAGTATGTTTTATTATCAAATGAATATTTTCTGCTGTAGTTGTTGTTGTTTATGATGCAATTTGGTTCAAAGCACGAATGAGCCATACGTTACTCGTGTTAAGGCAAAATGGTGCTCCTTTTGTTTTAATAAGCACCATTAAGGTGAAAGGATAACTTTGCTCAAGTGGATCCTCGTAATTTTGAAGCAGGAACTAAGCAGAAGACCCATAGACTTGGCCTGCAACCCCCAGAGGTATTGATTTAGAACTTGGAGGACATGAGGATTTGGACCTGAAAGAGATATGAAATGGATTTGAAAAAATTAAAGGTTGTAGTATGTTTTATTATCAAATGAATATTTTCTGCTGTAGTTGTTGTTGTTTATGATGCAACTTGGTTCAAAGCACGAATGAGCCATATGTATGTGTTAAGGCAAAATGGCCTTTTGTTAATAAGCACCATTAAGGTGAAAGGACTACTTTGCTCAAGTGGATCCTCGTAATTTTGAAGCAGGTACCAAGCAGGAGACCCATAGACTTGGCTTGCCACCTTCAGAAGTATGGATTGAGAATTTGGCGGCCATTGTGAACAAGAACATAGTTTACGTTCTTGGGTGAAAGAATGACTTTGCTCAAATGGGTCCTCATAAGTTTGAAGCAGACTTGTCCTGCCACCCCCAGAGGTATTGATTCAGAACTTGGAGGACATTGTGACTACGAACATATTTTAAGTGCCCCAGTCACATTTAACGAACACGGCTTATCCTAGGACAACTCGTTTTCCGAAACAGCAACTTCTCAATTACGAGATCATTGTCTTTGTCGAATGAATTTACTAATTTACTATTTTGCTTTACTAAAACATGATTGAGATACGTCTGTATTTTAAAATTTAAAATCATATATTTCAACTTAATGTGTTTAGGTTTGAAATTAATGCAAAAGAGGCGTAAAGAGAAATGATATTATGACATTTTGGTAGCTTTTCCATAATAAAGAAACTAATCCATCTCCTCAAGTGAGGTAAGCTTTTATACGAGACCACTGAAAATTAATCACTTCCCTTAAAGAAATTGTCTGTTTCCGACAGACTTTGTGTGGCACAAAGCTTTCAGTATATCTAATGCTGGTGAATATCCCCTAAAGAATTGTATTTTAAACATATGACAACCAAGCAGATAATTTTTAATGCGATATGATGGATATAAAGTTGATTTAGATGGATTGGTGCATATGCAAGATATTTATACCTTAGTTATAGCATTCTAAAATTTTACATATTTAGACAACTTTGACGTTTTGAATATTTGCAAGGACTAAACTCTACAATACAATTTAGGATCTTTTATATATTTATATATATATATTATACATATATATATACATACATTCTATATAAATAATATATATATCATATAATATATAATGTATATATATATATATAAAATATAAAAATATATATATATATATATATATATATATATATATATATATATATAGAATATTATATATATATATATATATAATATATATATATGTTACTGTGAAAGACCGAAATCTGAATGTCACTTTCATGAATGTCAACATTACGTAGTCGTTTGGTGTATGTCCGAAATATTTGCTAAATACCCTTATTTCTGACTTACACTGGTAAATGTCGACATTCACCATGCACTAATGGTGAATGTCGAACATGTCGGATATTTATATTTTCTTCTTATAATACAGTCAAAATTTATAGTAACAGCATATGTACTGTTGAACATAAAACAAACCGAACACTCTTAGAACAGATAATACCAATAACTAACATAAATGTAATTGACGTTATATTATCTTATTTGTTGCAACAATTTATACTACTATAGCAATTTGAATTGCACACGAGTCCCTTACATTTATTAATATTTAGTAACTAAACATTTCTTTTGCAATACATTTTATAGCCATGCGCTATAAATTAGCTTCATTCTCTCAGTATATTTCTTGAGAAGAAAATATCTATATAACTTTTCTTTACAAAAATATAAATATATATTTATAAAGCTGCTTGAATATTTTTTGTTTACTTATTTATAAAGTCGGATTTCATTCTATTAACAAAACAAAATACATTTAAGCATCTATACATCATCAGGGACTTGTATTACACAATGTCATCCATTTGAGCAGGACGAAATATTCTTTTTGATGTCTGTAACATATTAGTTGCATGCATTAGATTATCTTTTGCGGCCGCTTTTTTAATAGAAATAAACTTATATTTATCATGGCTTGATAGAAGGTGTAATATTGAAGCTCTTCTGTATTTTCCTTTAATGGATAAAACTTTTAATATTTCATGGTAATTGCTATTTTAACATATATATGTTTTAATAATAAAGTATATTTTAAAAACGTATATAATAAAAAAATTATTTTTCAACATATACATATATATTATAATACATATATAATATGTAAGAATATAATCAAACATTGTATTTTACCGATATTTGGTGTATTTACATTCATATGTACATTCTCCAATTTATTACAGTAACATATATATATATATATATATATATATATATATATATATATATATATATATATATATATATATATATATATATATATATATATATATATATATATATATATATATATATATATTTATAGTTTGAACAGTTCAAAATAAATTCTATCCAGTTTTGGGCTCTCACTTTTTTCTTACTTTTAGGAAATTTCAATAGAAACTTCAAAGGGGTTAGGATACCTTTGAACTTGTCAAAAATGTGAAAATGTTATATGTATTGTAAATGTTGAAGCAGATGTATTATATAAAAATTAAAAACAAACTGCTCTTAGATATAAAACAATTATTGTAGATTACATTATTTAAAAAAAAATAAGCTTTAAACTTATAAATTAACGTTAAAATTTTAAATTCAAAAATACATATAATTGTAAAAAAAAAGCAGAAACAAGTATGTCTTGCCCACATGATAAAATCTGAAAATATGCATATAAGAAAAAAATTATGATAAAATTATATATATATTAGTATATCATTTGAGTTAAAATCAGAATATTTGCAAAAAGGTTTGATAAAGTTAAAAAATTACTGTAAAATATAAAAAGTTTCAATTTTTTAAATATATTTTTAAAGGTGGAAAGCAAATAAAAATTTTAAATCTTATTTTTTTTCTATTTTTAGGTTGAATGTAGTACAGAAACGCTTAAGAAGTAATATTTTTAGAAGATTATAACATAGAGTTTTTAATAACACTGCAGACAAACTGAAAATTTGTCATTTTGAGTAAAAGTAGTTCAAAGTTTTTCCACCAATGTAGTCCGCAAATAAGTAGTCTTATTTAAACTGCTATAACACAAGAAGTAATTAAAAATTTTTAATGCTGTTTTTTGCATAGAGTTCATAAAGGGTTGAAAAATCAGAATATAAAAATTCTCAAAATCGATTTTTGAAATTTCAAGGTATGCTTCCCCTTTTCGGACGAGATATATTTGAAACATCTAGTCAGTCGTTTTACATACTCCAGATCTTTTAATTCTATAGGTCATTAAAGGCACTCCAGTGTATATATAGTGCCAAACATGATTATTTCCAGGAATAAAAAGAACAACTGCACTAAATATAGGAATAATTCAAGATTTATTCCCAGCCTTTACAGATGTATGATGTCTTGCTTACACAGCATACATCAATGAGATAATCCATTTCCTTTCAGAGCTTTATTAAATATGGTAACATTAAGGGTTTTCACAACACGTATGATCCTTTCACAACTTTTGTTTTTTCGTACGAGAAAGTATTTAGAAAACAAGGTCTTTTACTTAACAGCAAAAGAAAAAATAGTCATACGGTGTCAAATACGATGATACGATGAAGCCAAGACAAAAGATCATCTATGGAAAAATACTCAATGTCAAGGTAAATTTCTATTGATATAATACCTGAACTGTTAATGTATTCAAAGCAAATTATAGTGTATTTATCTTATTTCATCCTGTCAATTTATCTTAGACTTCTTTTAACTTGACGTGTAAGGTAACAATCAGTACCACTTATTCATTACCATTATTAAGTGAACTCGTGGCGTTCGACCTCCTTTTTATTATTGTTATTACTATTTTTAATTACTTGTATTTCTCATTACCCCTTCGTTATTATCGCATAGTACTCTATTTATTCTACTTTCTTCATAAATAGCCTGAAACACAGAAACGTCCCTACAGTAACATTGCTTTTTTTTCTGCTGTTGACGTCTAAAGTAATATTAACTGCCGATGCTTTCCTAAATAAATCCCCTTTGAAACCGGGATGGATTCGTTCCCCAGCAGCAATTGGAAACCGCACTCTGACAATAAGGGTAAGCTTCTCCATGTGTGCGTTCAACAGTACGAAAAATATGTATTCTACCTCTTCATCCCAAATCTAATCTTACAGTCTGTTTCATAAGAGCGTGTCGATCATAACTTCGTCAATAGATAGCGCACAGATACCGGCTTAATTGCACAAGCATTAGAGAAGAATGTTTTATGCTTATATTCTTTATTCTATTTGTTTTGTTGTGTTTAAATCAACAATTCCAAAATGAGTGCCGAGCATGCGAGCCGTTTTGAGGTAGTGTTTCTGTGTAACCATCCAAAAGGTTCTGTGTAACCATCCAAAAATGTCTTGTGCATCTGCAGCCCGGTACATGAGAAAGTCGGAGTTCGTCAAGAAGTGGTTAACACGTTATAAAGGGGTACAAAATGTTGCGACCTACCGGAAGGGGGCAAACGCCGGTCACCGTCAAAATCGAATGATAAAGTGATTCTTGCATAATTGATAATAATGGGGACTGGACATCTTATTAGGTGAAATGCATTTCAGTTTAATATGTATACTACGTGGTATAAATGTATTTTTAACTAATGTTTTTGTATTTTCAGAGACATAGACGACACGCTCATATACAACAGACTGTATATGGTGGAAATATCATTAAAGTGGCTAATTTTTCAAAAAAAAACCCTATAAATAAATTAACTTATTGAATACTAGCTGCAAGTATCCGGCTTTGCTCGGGTTTAAAATAAGGTTTTCTGTAGAAGAGTACAAAACTGTTTATTTGCATACAATAAAAAGGTACATTTATCTTAAAGCAATGTGATAGACAAGATTTTGGGTAGTTCCATTTGGAGTGTGTACAAAAAGATTTTCCTTTTTGCCCACTCTGGAGCAGGCCATATACAACATTGTGTTGAGGAAAGCATGGTGTCTGCAAATCTATACAAGCAATCCCAAGAGACTGGCCCTGTGACTTGTTGATTATCATGGCAAAGCACAGTTTCAAAATGGAACTTTATTCTCTTAAATTGTATGGTGTTGTCTGAGGGAATGATAGGTATTCTTGGAATGAAGAGATTCCCCACCCTTACCACACTGTGAGTATTGTGGCTTGAATGACATGTTGCATCAGCTTTTTCACAATTAAACTTTTGCCATTGCACAACCTGGATGAATCAATATTTCGGATCAGCATTATTGGAGCACCAACTTTCAGAATCAAGTTGTGGGCTTGCAAATTAGGATTCTGTACGTGTACCAAATTTCACATTATTTGGTTGTCTGGATCTTGGGTTATAAGGGAACAGACAAACAGACAACAAATGCGTCTTATATATAGAGAGATTACATCTATCTTACAGTTCCTCTTTGAATCATGTTTCCTAAAAAAAAACAGAAAATCCAATTACAACAAAAGTACAATTGGATACCCGTAATTGTGTGATATATAGTTACAAAAAAAAAGATTAATCTTGAAATTATTTATTAAAAACAATCATAAATCTCCACAAATTCCCACATGAGGCAATTTGCAGTCAATTTACGTCAATGAAAAATTCGGTTACGTTACATAATTCTAACACTAAATTAACGTTTTTAAGGAGCTTTTTAATTGCAATGAAATCATTAATACCAAACATTACACAGTTTTTTAAAGAGTAAATTTTAATATACAGATAGCAAATAATCTAATAATATATTTTCTAAATATATTTTGTATACAAAATCGTATGAATTTATTCTGAAAGCGGTACTAATTTATCTTTATTTTTTTATCACTGAGAGGGGGGGGGATATTGAACAAAATGAAATTAACAACAAAAAACGGCTACCGAATGAAATCATTATAGAAATTGATTTAAATATGGTTAAAAAAATCGTTGCTTAAAAACTTAATTAAAATCAAAATTGCAATTAAAGACTGTTATGCAGTAATATTATCACCGTAAAAGATATAATTGTGTAATTAGAAGAATATCATTGAATATTTCGGAAAGCCTTTTTTAAAATTTTACTAATATATATTAGAAATATCAAGTTAAATGTAGAGATAAGGAGTATTTTTATTGAAACTATTAGATTCTAGAATATAAAAATTTTAAACTGGAATAAATGTATCGCAAATGTTTCAAATTTATTGATTCTATTTAAAACCCTTTCTCGGATAAGCAATAGTTCGAGACCTCATATCGACGTCTCCTTTTCCAGTTTAATGTAATACAATGAGTATGGCATCCTGATGACAACTCCTATTGTGTTACTCTGAAAGATATATGACAGAGTGTTACTGACGCTTATTAACTGGCCTGATTTATCACTGCTATTGAATTTCTTCGTGATTGATTGACAAACTCGACTTGCTTTCCGTTCAACGGAAAATTTGGCGGCATTTTGGAGGTCATGTGAAAACGCTGCGACTAAAACTTATTGTCTATCGAAAACATTGGTTAGAAATTTCAGAATGCTGTCCCGGGAAATGACGCCGATAATGTCAAATTTAAGGAATTGCACTGTACAGAAAATTGATTTGCTGAGATAAGAATTTAAGTGTTACACTGTGTGAAAATGTTGAATACTGGTATAATAAAGTTTTAAACGAAATATGAAATGAGTTTTCTTTAATCTTATTAGATTTGGCTTAATTAGAGTACCTATAATTTATTTTACTTCTTAACATTACTCCCACTGCTGCCTTTCAGTAAATACAAACACAATAATTTATGATTTGGTTTGGAACCCTATGATCAAGTTTATGTTACACTAGGGGTATATCACATTGTGTGCGGGTACATTTTGCAACGGAATTGTACCGGGAGCGGGCGTTTTGCGCGTAAATTTAGTTATTCAGCTAAATCTCAATAGATAAAAAATATTTAATTTTTTAACCAACTTTTCGTATTTTATATTGAAATATATAAACAAATATATATATATATATATATATATATATATATATATACATATATATATATATATATATACATATATATACATATATACATATATACATATATATATATATATATACATATATATATACATATATATATATATACATATATATATATATATATACATATATATATATATATATATATATATATATATACATATATATATATATATATATATATATATATATATATATATATATATATATACATATATATATATATATACATATATATATATATATATATATATATATATATATATATATATATATATATATATATATATATATATATACATATATATATATATATATATATATATATATATATATATATATATATATATATATATATATATATATATATATATATATATATATATATATATATATATATATATATATATATATATATATATATATATATATATATATATTATATATATATAATATATATATATATATATATATATATATATATATATATATTATATATATATATATATAC
>CM063500.1:72483518-72506018 GCA_032207245.1 Pardosa pseudoannulata | reverse complement strand
CTAGAACTCTTTCCGCAGTCTAACAAAGAGAAATATATATATATACATATATATATACATATATATATATACATACATATATATATATATATATATATATATATATATACATATATATATATATATATATATATATATATATATATATATATACATATATATATACATACATAATATATATATATATATATATATATATATATATACATATATATATATATATATATATATATATATATATATATATATATATATATATACATACATATATATATATATATACATATATATATATATATATATATATATATATATATATATATAATATATATATATATATATATATATATATATATATATATATATATATATATATATATATATACATATATATATATACAATATATATATATATATAATGTATGTATAATATATATATATATATATATATATATATACTTATATATATATATATATATATATATATATGTATATATATATATATATATATATATATATATATATATATATATATATATATATATATAGTATATATATATATATCAGGCAGAGAGCGGGAGCATTGGAAGGGAAGGCTATGTTCCTACTGAATTTGAGCTTTAATATTTGGTTATTATTGAGCTTTAATATTTGTGGGTAATGGCCCTAAGACATTAAAATTATGATTTCTTGTGTTTAATAAACCTACTTAATTTGAGCTTTAATATTTGTGCGTAATAGCCCTAAGGCGTTAGTATTATGATTTCTTGTGTTTATTATGATTTCTTGTGTTTAATAAATCTTGTTATTTCACTTTGCCATGATCTACCAAAGAGTCTGTTTTAATTTTATATAGGGCAGCGTGATACAACACAAGTGGTCTGCTTTGAATGACCTGCAGAAGGAAGACATGATCATTTTTAAAGCTTGGAATATTATTCCTGACTCTTACAATCAGCTGAAAAGATCGCGTTTGTTGTTCTTTTCAATTGAATTCGATAAAAATGTTTTTTTTTTATTATAAATCCATAATTGCGCGCTTATTGATATTATTATAATGCCGCTTGAAACCTTTCGCTGCCAACGTGTTTGTGGCTCAGCGGTCAGTGCAACGGGTTTCTGTGATAGAAATCCCAATATCGAATTCCCTTACAGGCGATGTGGGAACTTTAATTAAATCTAATTACGTTTGTGATGACCTACGTATGGTAGCGTAAAGTGTTTTTAAAATATTTTTTTCCTTACTTTTCCATCAAAACATTCCAAATTATAATTTATTTAAAACTATTTTTAAGTTTTTGGATTTACAGTGTTAAAATAGGACAACGTCTGTCGGGTTGTATAGTATATATTGTAACAATAAGTTACATTCGGTTCAGGTTCCCGTGTGTTTTCGAAGGTGACATGCCGGGGCAGGACCGGTTTGAATGCAGAGAGACTTCGGACTTCTCCCAGCCAATAGAAGTGTCCTTTCGTTTGGGGAATTTTGACCCTCTTCCCCCGCCGTTCTGGAGTGGACTCTTTTTTTTTGTCTCCGCGGTGAGTCGGAAATGTTTTGAGGGACAGAGTTGGTTACGCAGAAGAATGAGAGGTGAAATGCTGGCATCCACGTTTGAGTGGGAGAACCCTTGGCAAAGAATTTTTAGCCATTTTTTTCTGAGGATGGACGCCGACTCGAGAGCAGTCTTCGATCTCCAAAGATGAGTTGATTAAACTATTTGTATTCCTTAGGCATTTATATATGTTTATAAAACCATTTAATCAAGACCTATTTTTCATGTGTTTCTTAATGAGTTTTAATTTCTTTCTCAAACACTAGGCCAACGTAACATGATTATTTTTACATATATATATTTATGTAAAAATTATTTCCTCTAGTCACAATAATTATGTAGCCCCATTTCTTTTTACTTTCCCTGTCTACTGGGCAAAGAGAAAGGTAATCAGCTAACAGTAATAACGATGGAGTCTGGCTACATTCAAGAGAGCGGCACAAGTCTAATTAGGACTTTATTTCAGAGCTGTTAAAACGGACATCTTTACGAGTCAACGACAGACAAGAGAAAGACACAAAAATCACTGTGCTCGAACAGAGGTGCACCTAAGAGCGAAGACAGAAGCCCCGTTTACATGTGCCAGTCATGTACCCTTCTTTTTACCCGGGTAAAGGGATTTTGCTAGGAGGGTCGGAGAAACAAGTTTACATGGTCAATTATTTCTAGTCTCCATTTCGCCGGTATCGTCGCTAGAACATACGGGATCATACGGGACGGCAATCATCTGTAAGCGCAAAGGATGATGGGAAAGGAGAGTAAACTCTGCTATTACCCGGGTAGAAAGGTGAGTTCTTTCTACCCCTCAAATTTTTCCCTAGCTAGGGATAATTCTTGGTTTTTGGTTTTTTGGTTTTTGGAGTGCTACGGTCTACTTTTTGCAACACAAGGGCTAATGAGACCGGGACCTACTGCTTAAAGCCGATTCCGAACGGCGACAAACACCCATGCCATAGTGGGATTCGAACCCACGAATTCCGGTTCCGAAGGCCAGCACCCTAACCATTCGGCCATCATTCGAGGATAATTCTTGAAAGGGGAGTACAATTCGCGTATCTACCCTGCATTCTACGCTGCTTTTGGCACATGCAAAACGGGGTTAGAAAGAATTTTCCCACTTCTCAGCGAATTTAAGTATAAGATCAGGAAAAACGCTGAGTCATTTGCAGGCGACAGTTGGGAAACGTGTTGAATAGACAAAAAAATTGCATCTAGAGGATTGAAATCATTGGGGAATTATCGAAAGAATTTTAAATCGAGGTCACTCCTATGATTAAGACAAGAGGCTGAGAAAAAATTTTAAGGAAATAGAATGGGAGAGAGGAGGTTTTTAAGGAAATATTAAAATTATATAATTTTGATATATTACATATATATATAAATAAAAACGAATTTCAACATTAAAACTTGCATCTTTCCTTTTTGTGATAAAAAGGACTTTTTCGCATTTATTACAGGTCCATTGAAATCTGAAACTGGAAATATTTTCCAGTCTTAATTTATCTACTTTTGAACCATCTTCAAGTTTGAAGCTGCGTGCAAAATTTATTTTACTTTCGTGAGAGAGAAGAAAGTAAAATTTCACTCTTATTTATTGGCTTCCTTTCGGCAAAATGAAACTCAAATCTTCTTCCACAAGAAGTCGTTTAAAATTTCTCCCTTTTATCACCATTTAAATCGCGGACAAAAATTCGCGGAGAACTTATGAGTATTAGAACGCTTCCGTTAAATCCAATTTTCTTTTGAGAATCGAAAAGAAGCAGAAAAAGAATAACACTTTAATGGATGGAGGAATTAAAATTTCTCGCCTGATTAATTACTCGGTGTCTCGAGTATCATTTTAAAATTGTTCGTCCTAAATGAATTCAATAATTCGAGAAATATTAATTGAATAATTCAATTGAGATTAAAGGGGGGAAAACGACACACAAACGCGGAATAAAGCAAAAGCGTGATGTATTATGTGGCGCAGAGACGCACTTGAAAAGACTGCGTTTTCGTTTCAAAGAGATAAGAAAATGGATTCGAAATGCCGTTGTTCGGAGGTGGTGGGAAAGCGAAAACATTTCGAGAAAAGGAAGTGTCAAATAACTTTGGGATAAAAGGCTGACGAAATGCGTATAGAAATGAAACGAAATTTTATCCCGCATACGTCTTTAATTAAAATTTGCTTATTCAAACATTTTAAGTGCAAATGGTATCCGAAAATGATAAACAATTTTTGGGATTAATTAGGAGCCATGTTTAAGAATCTCAAACTGTTATATTTGATTAAACAAAACCGTGTCTAAGTTTACAGTCAGTCAAAGTAAAATTCTTACGCTATTATATTCGTTCTCTTTTTTTTTTGTTCAATTTGAGATTTTAAGCGGGGAAATTTTGATAGAATTTTTATTTAAATAACAAATAAAGCTTATAATTAACACTTTTACACAAAGAACTTTTACACAAAATAATTTAAAAACTAGCATATAGCCCGTCATATGACAGGATTAGTAAAATTTTTAATTTTACAGAACTGTAAAGAACTTTATGAGGCAGTTAAAAATATGGCTTGTTTTTTGGGTGAGAATTATATGGTACACTCTGTCGTGTAGTTCTCGTTATATATTTAAGTATCAACCTGTGATCAAACGTATAGTGGGATTTATTTTAAATTGCGTTGTGTTAAATATTTGTTTTACTAAAATTTAACCACAGGTTATGAGCAACTACAGACATAAATATGAAGAATAAACTAACCTCTAAAATGATAGCAACTGAGACTAGCTTAATATAAAAAAGAGTAGATTTATTATAAAATGTTTATACATCTATTTACAAAAAACAGTAATAAGTAATAAGTAAATAATTAAGCTTAGTCAATCTATTCAAATTACTTCTGACAAATGTTTTATACACTTAGAAAAATCTTTGTAAGTAGAGAGAGGACCTAATCTCGATTTCAAAATGTAATGCAAAAAAATGGGTACCTTTGTGGGTCTAAAGTGTTGGGCCCGGAACACTTCTGGTTGAAGGGTATGAGAGGGAATCTTTACATCATCCGTTGATCTGTTACAGACATCGTCAGGGGCTTTCTCCTGAGTCTCTGGGGTGCAGCCGTACTACTTTGTGCAGGAAACTTTCTGGCGGACTTGGCTGGAGTATCTAGCAACTTCCTTTTGGGACCTCCGAACCAATCTCTTCTGGGATCTCCGAACCGAAATTCTCTTCTGGGACCTTCGAACCAAACTCTCTGGGTCCTTCTAATCCGACTCTAAGGGATCTTCTCATCCATCTCTCTGGGGCCTTCTAATCCGTTTCCTCCTTTTTTAGATTTTTCATATTTTATTGTCTCAAACTTAGTCCCCTCCTTCTTCTTGTCTTCCAATCGGGATAGTTGTCAGAAAGTCATTGGTCTCAGCAAACCCCACCCTGAGATCACCAACGTGAACAACCTTGTCCCCACTAATTGGGCCCTGTCCCTTAGGGACTCATAAATACTCCACAAAGGTACATTCTTTTTTAATGTCAAGTACGGAGACGGGATTCTAATCTGGGACTGGAATCAGAGCCCCGCCCGAGACAACCGTTACTTGACTACAAAAATCCGTTTTATCGAAATTTATGGCCCTTGGTCTACCTACAAAGGTGTGATGAGGTCAGATTTAGATCCCGAACATTTTACTTCTTTTATGAATGAAACAATTATATATCAGATCTAAATCACCTCATCACACACTCTAAATAATTTGTTTATCATTAGACTCCTCTAAAATCTTCCGATACTAGCCTATAGCCCGTCATATGACGGAATTAGTAGAATTTTTAATTTTCAGAATTTTAAAATACCCTATGAGACAGTTAAATATTGTTTGTTTTTTAGGCTGAGAATTATATGGTTTAAGCTCAATAATTTGTGTATCTTCAGACACCTCTAAAGTCTACTGATACTGGGAATGCATTTTAGAATCACGTTGAATACATTTAGTTAAATTGTGGGGTTATGTATAAAGTCTAGGTTTATAGTCCTTCAAAGTAAAAGTGTTATGCTATTATATTAGTTCAATTTCAGATTTCAAGCGTGGAAATTTTGATAAATTTTTATTTAAATAACAAATAAAACTTATAATTAATACTTTTACACAAAATATTTTAAAAACTAGCATATAGCCCGTCATATGACGGGATTGGTAAAATTTTTAATTTTACAGAATTTTAAAATACCCTATCAGACAGTTAAAAATATGGTTTGTTTTTTGGGTGAGAATTATCTGGTACACTCTAAATAATTTGTTTATCATTTGACTCCTCTAAAATCTTCCGATACTAGAATATAGCCCGTCATATGACGGAATCAGTAGAATTTTTAATTTTCCAGAATTTTAAAATACCCTATGAGACAGTTACAAATATTGTTTGTTTTTTGGGTGAGAATTATCTGGTACACTCTAAAAAAATTGTTTATCATTTGACTCCTCTAAAATCTTCCGATACTAGTATATAGCCCGTCATATAGATTAGTAGAATTTTAATTTTACATGAATTTAAAATATGAGACAGTTAAAAATATGTGTTTTTTGGTTTTTTGATCTTAAGCGAAAATTTTATAATTTTATTTATCATCTCTAAAATCTTCCGATACTAGTATATAGCCCGTCATATGACGGAATTAGTAGAATTTTTAATTTTCCAGAATTTTAAAATACCCTATGAGACAGTTACAAATATTGTTTGTTTTTTGGGTGAGAATTATCTGGTACACTCTAAATAATTTGTTTATCATTTGACTCCTCTAAAATCTTCCGATACTAGTATATAGCCCGTCATATGACGGAATTAGTAGAATTTTTAATTTTCCAGAATTTTAAAATAACCTATGAGACAGTTAAAAATATGGTTTGTTTTTTGGGTGAGAATTATCTGGTACACTCTAAATAATTTGTTTATCATTTGACTCCTCTAAAATCTTCCGATACTAGTATATAGCCCGTCATATGACGGAATTAATAGAATTTTTAATTTTCCAGAATTGTAAAATACCCTATGAGACAATTAAAAATATGACTTGTTTTTTGGGTGAGAATTATCTGGTACACTCTAAATAATTTGTTTATCATTTGACTCCTATAAAGTCTTCCGATACTATCATATAGCCCGTCATATGACGGAATTAATAGAATTTTTAATTTTCCAGAATTGTAAAATACCCTATGAGACAATTAAAAATATTGTTTGTATTTTGGCTGAGAATTATATGGTTCACGCTCAATAATTTGTATATCTTCAGACATCTCTAAAGTCTACTGATACTGGGAATGCATATTAGAATCACGTTGAATACATTTAGTTAAACTGTGGGGTTATGTATAAAGTATAGGTTTACAGTCCGTCAAACTAAAAGTCTTATGCTATTATATAATTCAATTTCAGATTTCAAGCGTGGAAATTTTGATAAATTTTTATGTAAATAACAAATAAAACTCATAATTAATACCTTTACACAAAGGACTTTTACACAAAATATTTTAAAAACTAGCATATAGCCTGTCATATGACGGGAATTAATTATTCTTTACAGAAATAAAAAGAACAAATGCACTAAATATAGGAACAATTGAAGATTTATTCACAACCCTTACAGATCAATGAGGTCTTACTTACACGGCATTCATCAATGCGATAATATATTTCCTTCTAGAGCCCCCATAAAATACCCATAATATTGAAGAACTAGCATATAGCCCGTCATATGACGGGATTAGTAAAGTTTTAAATTTTCCAGAATCGTAAAGTACTTTATGAGGCAGTTAAAAATATGGTTTGTTTTTTGGCTGAGAATATCTGGTACACTCTAAATAATTTGTTTATCTTCATACTCCTCTAAAGTCCTCCGATACTGTGAATGCAGTTTAGAATCACGTTGAATACATTTAGTTAAACTGTGGGGTTATGTATAAAGTCTAGGTTTACAGTCAGTCAAAGTAAAAGTTTTATGCTATTATATAATTCAATTTCAGATTTCAAGCGTGGAAATTTTGATAAATTTTTATGTAAATAACAATTAAAACTCATAATTAATACCTTTACACAAAGGACTTTTACACAAAATATAAAAATAATATATGTCATGACGGAATTAATTATTTTTACAGAAATAAAAAGAACAAATGCAGTAATATAGGAACAATTGAAGATTTATTCACAACCCTTACAGATCAATGAGGTCTTACTTACACGGCATTCATCAATGCGATAATATATTTCCTTCTAGAGCTCCCATAAAATACCCATAATATTGAAGAACTAGCATATAGCCCGTCATATGACGGGATTAGTAAAGTTTTAAATTTTCAAGAATTGTAAAGTACTTTATGAGGCAGTTAAAAATATGGTTTGTTTTTTGGGTAAGAATATCTGGTACACTCCAAATAATTTGTTTATCTTCAGACTCCTCTAAAGTCTTGCGATTCTGTGAATGCAGTTTAGAATCAAGTTGAATACATTTAGCTAAACTGTAGGGTTATGTATAAAAAAGAAACAAAAACACTTAGTTTTCAAAGATATGTACCTTAAACGTTAGATATTTATTAGTCCTTGAAAGAGACTCATAGATTTCTACGAAAAGAATTTGTTGTTAATACCGGTGATAAAATTTTCCTTGTAACAAAAATTAATCAATGATTAAATTTAAAATTTTCATATATGTACCGAATCTATTATTTATGCCAAATATAAAAGAAAATTATTTACGTAATATCTAAATTCAGTAATAAAATGTATGAAAATAATGCAGACCATAATTAAATAATTTAAAATAAGAAATTATTAAAAGAGATGGCGTTAAAGAAATGGCGTCATAATAATAGAAAAAATGTTATTTTTATCTATTTACTATGTGATAAACTTAATAGCCTGATCTTAACCGGGGAAAATAGGGCTTGAAATAAATTGATTAAACGCTCGAAAAGGTTGGGAAGAGGTAGATTTGGAACGTTTTTGAACTCGCTTTGAAGTTTGCTAACCTTTACTCATCAAGAATCCAATATTGTTTCCTCTATCCATTGCAGGTCCAACTGCTTCATAAATTCGAGGACAGATAACTTGTACTGTTATTATATAGGGTTACATCTCTTATTTAGATGGATATAAAAAACGGTGCCAAAGTTAAACGTGTAATCTATGCAAAACTCTCAAATTAACATCTTAAAATCATGAAATTTTCAGTTTAATATTTCTGTGCATGTCTCCTAATTTTTTTTGTACATTTTCTAACTTTTACTTTTAAAATTTTAAATTAAGCAAAAAATTTATGATGTATCTTCTTTATTTAATATTTTATCTGTAGTCTCTCAGAAATTGTGGTTTAATTTAAAACTTAAATAATCTACACAATTCAATACAAATAAAATTTAGTCTTAAACTAACAAAATATTGACCATTATAAATTGGTCACAGGTAAATACCTAAATTTAATTAGAGAAACATAGACATATTTTAATGAATATATTTTAGCGAACAATTAGCTTATAACAATTTTATGTTATTTTTAAACTGATCTAATGGATCTTCACTGCTTTTAAATGGAATTAATTATAAGTATTATAATAGAAATTATACAACACACGAAAAAAGTGAAATTCACTTATCAACAACATAGCGTTTAAAATACGTAAAGCATGAAATAAATTATTTATCGAAATGAAGTAAATTTACAGCTTTACTCTATAAACCATTAATTTAAATTTAAATGTGTGAAAAGTTTAAATCAATTACAATCTGTTAATAAACTGAAAATTAAAAAAAATAGCCTTTGTTATGCTGTAAAGCAAAATATAATTATAATTTTAATCTAATATCTCAGTTTCATTAGTGAAAAAGTTAATTATCTGCTATGTAATATAAAAGTTAATTTCAATTTTAATTTTTATTTTGTGAATAAGAATTTCTTTTATTTTTCTATTAGTGTGTATACTGTATACTTTTTTAAAAAATATGTTGTTTTACATAAAAATTTATAGAAGTTTCGGAGAGGCATTTTAATGGCAATTCGACTTCAAAGATTTTTTTTCTTTTATAACAAAGCTGATATCGCCGTAATATTATTCTTTTACGACGTTTGTTTAAACGTAAGTCCTTGTTTATACAAGGTATTTGTCGTTAATCTTAATTTTAGTACTCATCTCTCTCTCTCTCTCTCTTTATATATATATATATATATATATATATATATATATATATAACAATATTGTTATATTATAACATACACAGTGTCTTGTTCCATTATGGGTTGTTGAGACTGAGGAATTAATTAAATTATTTTTAAAATTGAAAGTAACAACGAAATTAAACAGGAAGTTTTTGTTACTAGGTTTGCAAAAGTTGAAACCCAAGTAAATTTTGGAAAAGAATTCTGAATTTTTAAAATACAATATTGGAACAGGGAAATAATACAAAGGTGTATTAGCCTTAAATGCACTTTTATTATGTCTAACAATGCTTAAATTAAAGAAGGAATATTTATATGGAACTCTAATTGGTTGATTAACAAAGCGAAGAGATTCCGACTGGAATCTGGATTAATTAAACAATTTTTCTAACGATCTTTTGCTTTAAAATACAAAGATGTATACGTCTTAAATGCGCTTTTATTATGTCTAACAATGCTGAAATAAAAGATGGAATATTTATATGGTTCTCTAATTGGTTGATTAACAAAGCCAAGAGATTCCAAATGGGATCTAGATTTATCAACCAATTTATCTAATGATCTTTCGCTTCATAATACAAAAATGTATCCGTTTTAAATGCACTTTTATTATATGTAACAATGCTTTAATAAAAGATGGAATATTTATATGGTACTCTAATTGGTTGCTTAACAAAGACAAGAGATTCCGACTGGAACCTAGATTTATCAAACAATTTATCTAACAATCTTTCGCTTCATAATACAATGATGTATACGTGTTAAATGCACTTTTATTATGTCTAACAATGCTGATATAAAAGAAGGAATATTTATATGGTACTCTAATTGGTTGATTAGTAAAGCCAAGAGATTCCGACTGGGATCTAGATTTATCAAACAATTTATCTAACAATCTTTCGCTTCATAATACAAAGATGTATACTTTTTAAATGCACTTTTATTATGTCTAACAATGCTAAAATAAAAGAAGGAATATTTATATGGTACTCTAATTGGTTGATTAACAAAGTCAAGATATTCCGACTGGAATCTAGATTTATTAAACAATTTTTCTAACAATCTTTCGCTTCATAATACAAAGATGTATACGTCTTAAATACACTTTTATTATGGCTAACAATGCTTAAATAAAAGAAAGAGTATTTATATGGTACTCTAATTGGTTGATTAACAAAGCCAAGAGATTCCAACTGGAATCTAGATTTATGAAAAAAATTATCTAACAATCTTTCGCTGCATATTATTACAATTCATTTTTTAATACTAAATAAATTAAAATCGAAAGTGATATGAGTTAACATTGAAAATCCATTATTCCCCTTTGGAGTTTACTGACAATTAATTTTAAAGTAAATATCACTACAAAAGACAAACTGTTTATAGGTTGAAGTTTTATAGTATCTTTGCGAGTTAAAAAAATCTTAGATCTTTTATAAAAAACATGAAAATCCAATAAACAATAGTCTTAGAGCAAATCCACTGATTTTAAAGGGAATAATTAAGATTTGTTTTTTGTCAGTATAAAAGTATTTATCAAAATTTGCAAATCATTCTTAAACCTGCCCAAGTACTTTCTGGACAAGACAGAATAAATGAATATTTTATTCGAATTTAATGATATTGCTTCTAGGAGCAGTACCTGCAATCGTTTTCGAATACAAAGTGTGGACAGTATCCCTTTGAGTTTTCCATTAACGAAGAATACCACAGTATTGTATACATATTGTATACCAAAGTATTGTATACATAAAAAATCGACAGGACTTTAATATATAGGATATTAGATATGTTTTAAATATATCGCATTGTTTGCGGATACATTTTTAGTGGAATTGTACCGGAAGAGGGCGTTTTCCGCATAAATTTAGGTATTCAATTGAATCTCAAAAGATTTAATTTTTTAACCAACATTTCGCATTTTATATTGAAATATATAAATAAATATGTAAATAAACAAATAAACACACATACAAACATTTTATAATATATAATAAATATATATATATATGTCCTATAAAAATAGTTAAATTACGTAAGTTATAAATTTAAAAAATTATTTATAATAATAAAATAAATGAAAAGCTAAGCTTTTAGGATAATCCGGTCAGGCAGAAGCATTTTGGAAGAGTTGATGAGTTTGCAAACAGATAACAGCAGTTAGCGCATGGACATGGGGCGATCAACAACTTTTCCACTCTTAGCTCCGCCACGAAAAATGAAAATGGCGCAAGTTGCTTTCAAATAGAACTATGATTTAATAAACTTATTATTATCAAGAATGACTGTTTTCCATTCGTCTTAACAATGGAGCACGATATATATAAATACAAATATATATATATAATTTATAAATAAATATATATATATATATATATATATAATATATATATATATATATATATATATATATATATATATATATATATATATATATATATATATATAAATATAAATATATATATATATATATATAATTTATAAATAAATATATATATATATATATATATATATATAATGTTAATTTCGCAAGGATAAATGAAAAGTTAATTTTAAGTTTAAATTGATTTTTTTAATCAACCTTCCAGTTCTGTGGTTCCGCATCGACTGATGTAAAAACTAGTTTTTATTTGTCTAAATTTTTCCAGAATTTATGAAGGAGACAAGAACATTCTGCTTCGTTTTCCTGTATATACCGTTATTTTTGTACCCTCAAACAAGCCATGTCGTTACACTAACCCGTACTAGTATAGATAGCTCAAGTATCAATCATCGTGTCCCACGCTCAAGTATCAATCGTCATAAAACGTACTAGTACGTGACCCGCGCTCAAGCATCAATCATCAGAAAACATAATTATATGTGACTCATGCTCAAGTATCAATCGTCAGAAAACTTACTAGTACCTGTCCCGCATACAATGTGATATCTGAAAATAAAAATTCTGATGTGGACACCACGTAACTTCTTTTATTATATTATAAATGTTTTTGCTCTAATTTATTTTATCTTATTTGAATGTAAGATATAGTAATTTATAGATAGTTTCTATACAAGGTTGTACATGGACTTAAATGAATTTTGTCCGTCCTATGTTCTTCTTTATGGTATCACTTTACTTACAAAAAACGTGAAACAATATTTAATAATGATTTAGACAGATCTGAAAACAATCTTGCAATGCCGTTTGTCAAATAATCACGTTGTTAACTAGAGAGTCAGTATCAAAAGGACACCCCCATAAGAAATTCTAATGAAATTAAATCTCATCACACTTGCTGTTTTCCCAGTCGCGAATCAGAATTTAGAAGTTATAGATAATAGATATGTTTTAAATATATCACATTGCCTGCAAGTACATTTTGCAGTGGAATTGTACCAGGAACGGCCATTTTGCGAGTAAATTTAGTTATTCACTTAAATCTCAATAGATCGAAAATTATTTAATTTTTTAACCAACTTTTCGTATTTTATATTGTAATATATAAACATATATAAAAATAGACAAATAAACTTATATATAAATACAAATTTATATATATATAATATATAAATATGTATATATATAATATTATTTTCGCATGGATAAATAAAAAGTTAATTTTAATTCTAAATTGATATTTTTAATCAACCTTCCCGTTCTGTGGTTCCGCATAGACTTATGTAAAAACTAGTTTTTATTCGTCTAAATTTTTCCAGAATCTATGTAGTAGACAAGAACATTCGGCTTCGTTTTCCTGTGTATACCTTTATTTTTGCACCCAGAAACAAACCGTGTTGTTACACTAACCCGCACTAGTACGTGACCCGCGCTCAAGTATCAATCATCAGAAAACGTACTAGTAAGTGTTCCGTGCTCAAACATCAATCGTTAGAAAACGTACTAGTACGTATCTCGCACTCAAGTATATATTGTCAGAAAACGTACTAGTACGTGTCCCGCACTCAAGTATCTATCGTCAGAAACCGTACTAGTACGTGTCCCGCGCACAAGTATCAATCGTCAGAAAACTTACTAGTACGTTTCCCGCATACTATGTGATATCTGAAAATAAAAATTCTGATGTGGACACACCATATAACATCGAGAGCGTTTTTATATTATAAATGTTTTTGCTCTAATTTATTTTATCTTATTTGAACGTAAGATATAGTAATTTATAAGTAGTTTTCATAGAAAGTTGTACATGGATTTAAATGAATTTTGTCCGTTCTACGTTACCCTCTATAGTATTACTTTACTTACAAAAAACTGAAACAATATTTAATATTGAATTAGACAGATCTGAAAACATCTGAACGATCTGAAATTTATATATATATAATATATAAATATGCATATATATATATATATATATATATATATATATATATATATATATATATATATATATATATATATATATATATATATATATATATATATATATATATATATATATATATATATATATAATATTATTTTCTCATGGATAAATGAAAAGTTAATTTTAAATCTAAACTGATTTTTTTTTTTTTTTAATCTACCTTCCCGTTTTGTGGTTCCGCATTGACTGATGTAAAAAGTAGTTTTTATTAGTCTAAATTTTTCCAGAATTTTTGCAGTAAATTAAAATATTCGGCTTCTTTTTCCTGTATATACCGTTATTTTTGTACCCAGAAACAAACCATGTTGTTACACTAACCCGTACTAGTACGTGACCCGCGTTCAAGTATTAATCATCAGAAAACGTATTAGTACGGTTCCAGTGCTCAAGTATCAATCGTCAGAAAACGTACTATTACGTGTCCAGCATACAATGTGATATCTTAAAATAAAAATTCTGATATGGACACCAAGCAACGTCGAGAACGTTTATTATATTATAAATTTTTTTGCTCAAATTTATTTTATCTTATTTGAATGTAAGATATAGTAATTTATAGGTAGTTTTTATACAAAGTTGTACATGAACTTAAATGAATTTTGCACATCCTACGTTCCTTTCTATGGTATTACTTTACTTACAAAAAACTGAAACAATATTTAATATTGAATTAGACAGATCTGAAAACAATCTTGCAACGCCGTTTGTCAAATAATCACGTTGTTAACTAGAGAGTCAGTATCAAAAGGATACCGCCATAAGAAATTCTAATGAAATTAAATCTCATCACATGTGCTGTTTTGCTAGTCGCGATTCAGAATTTAGAAGTTAATCTTTAATTCATGACATTTATCATTAGCGTCACATAAAAGCTGATCTCAACTGCAATACTGCGAAGAGATTAAGAACGTGTTACATATTAAAGTTTAAAATATTAAAGGCTGACTTTTAGATTCATGTGCAGATTCTGACTTTTAGAAACTGTATATTTAAACTCCATTTAAAATTATGATTTTGTTACCGTTTTCGTATACATTTGCTCTAATGATAATTTATGCTAACTATAACATATAGTTTATTTTATATTTTACTTTGTAATTCGTTTTAGTTCTCATTCTTGATGCTTTACATTATTATTAATAACCAAATTATTTTCTTTATATCATATTAAAATATTCGTAAATGAATTAATAGATTTTTATTGTAGGAAAAGTAATTTAGGTTTCATACAAACTGTTTTTTAAGTAGAACATTAATTAATCTTATAAAATATAATTGCAATTTTTTTTTTATAATTTACAAAATTTCTTTAAAATATACAAAGAATTATAAGAATTGGGTATGTACTAACATAAAAAGATCAGATTAGTTCATAAAAATAGTGGCTTAAAATACTGCGTTATTACTACATATTTATGTACATCAGGCTACACAACAAGCAATACATACTTTTGGTTTGCCCCTTTTTTTCCACATCCTTCTATTTCTTGTTTATGTATGACTTGCCTATTTTTAAGCGTGTAAATTACAGTTTTGGTTTACCAATGATAGACATAGAAAATTATTGTAGCCTCAGACTTTCACTAAATTTACACACAAATTCAAGATACAGTCGGGGCAAAAAGTCTATTACGTCTCTTTTTTATGTAAGTGGAACTTAGAACAGCCTTCACCACACGTTCTTATAGCACCAGATCTGCCATCCAAGCGTAATCAATCCTCTTTGTAATCTTCGAGCAAGAATCATGATAACTTCTTTTGTATTATTATGGCACAGACACTGTGTGCTAGAAATACCAGATGGTGGTAAAAGTCACTCTAGGTAGAGTTAAAGTCCAAATGAATAGCCAAGATGGATCGTATTGAAATATGAAAAGAATTGCAAGTTAACAGTTTTACAAGGTCTGTTCTACAAATAATAAAAAAATAAACATACTTACAAAGAAACACAGTTAGTAATCTACAAATTAGGACCTTTGGGCAGAAACACAACGAATCCAGCGTTTCTGCCAGCAGTTAGAGCTTTCATCGAACTCATTTTGTGAGAGGTTGAGGAGCCTTGTAACGGCTTTTCAGTCATCTTGGAGTGTGTCAAAAGGGAAATCTTTCATGTCCTACCTAAACAATGAATAAAAATCACAGAACGTAAGGTGTAAGGATCTGGACTTAGGCTGTTTTAAGATCCAGAGTTAATCCGATTAACCCAAATCGGAAGCACAATGGACAAAAGTTTTTAGTTTTACAGAGTAGCAACAGGAGAGCTGTGGAACGTGCTGGTGTGATGGTAGAACGTGGCAGCTGATGACGGACAAAAAAGAAACGTGAAGAATCAAATGCCTAAATGTTTTTTTATTCTTTTCATTTTTTGTTCAGTGTTTTGTTAAGCGTTAATAAATATTCCGTTTATTAATAAGGATGTTTATTTACAATAAATGAGTTGTCACCACCTAATTCCTCACACAGTGGGGTTGAAATGATTTTTACTCCAGGTATGATCAATAGGGAAATTAAAAAAAATAAATAAATAAGAAATGATTAAATGAAATGGTTAAAGGAATGACTTCCTAATGCTAGAAAAAAAATGTTATTTTTATCTATTTATTATGTGATAAACTGATAAATTTAATCATCAGCTGTTAACTGGGGAAAATAGGGCTTGAAATAATGGCATTAAATGCTAGAAAAGGAAGGAAGGGGTGACTTTCGAATGTTGCTAACCCTAACTCATCAAAATCCAATAGGGATACTTTTATCCATAGAGCGATTTCATGCGACGTCATTAACGGCGTTAATGCCCTTTCCATTCATTTTCATATTTACGATAACCAATAGGCAACCAATAAACTGCCCTTCCGTTTGAAATTAAAGCCAGACTTGTCATAAGTTGAGATATGCACTACTGCATGAAATCGCCCTCTTGCAGGTCCAACCGCTTCACAAATTCGAGGACAGACGTTTAGATATCTTAGGCTATTATTATGTAAGGGATAATTGAATTTACTGGAATGGGACGTATTTTGTATTTTGAAACAAATACGGCAATATATTATTTCTTAAAAAATATATTATCAATATTTATTCATTTTTGTCGTTTTTTTGTACCAAAAACGGTAACAGCTATCGTTAAAATTAGGATGTACTCGATCTCATGTAAAACTACTGATGGTTAAAGTAAAAGAATTCCGATTTTTGAAGTTATCTATGTGCCTTAAATAACTTTTATCTTATCGATTAAAATGTAACAAAATAATTTACGAATAAAGAATTATGTTAATTATTTTACATTACACGTATATATACAATTTGGTTATACAAATACATTTGTCTCTAGCACTTTGCGTTTCTTGACGAACGTGTAAGCATGCACTTATAAGTCCAAAAGTGATTTTCAAGGACTTAATAATATAAAATTCTTTCCATACATAAAATATGTAAACAAAGAAGTAAGAAACATTCATATATATTACCACAATGGAAGGAATGCAGAGATCTCTTAATAAAGAATTCTTATGTCTCACTCGCAAAAAAGTAGAAAATATACTTCTAGAGTAGACATAAACGACTCTGCAGAGGCTAAACATAATTGTCAATGAATGTGAGAAACTGCAAATGAACCTCCCTTACTACCTTCGAAATCGAGAAAGAAGATGGAAAAAAAGAAAATATTTTGTTAGTATTCTTTCTTTAGCAGTGGCGAAGAAAATAGAAATGCTGTTTTATGCTTACGTAATGGAGATTTTCTTAATTAGGACGACTTACACCGAAAACGAATTTTTTTTTCACATTCTTTCCTGACAGTAGGGAAGTGATGTTTAAATTCACGTTTTCGAAGAGACTGATATTTGAATTAAGGCCATGCAGTTCGCAATTTTTCGGTAGAGTTACATTTTTACTTTTTTAATTTCTTGTACGGATTTATAAATGTATTCTAATCGTAGAAAATTTTTATTCTTGGAGTCGGCTTCTATTAGATTCTTTTTAAACCGAGATTGCTTGGGACAACTTTAATTGAAGATTCCAGTCAATTGAAGCATGGTGGAGACCTTTCTTTCTATTTTACAATTCGTCCCAAACGACGCCGATTACGATCTTGGTCCCTTTTGTCGGACAACAATAAATATTTTGGATTAGGACTGCGGTGTTTGTGTCCAACTGTTTCTACACAGATTATCCGAACCGAGATGGGTTGCTACGATCTTGGTTAAAGGCTTTTATCAATTGAAATACGGAGAAAACACTTTTCTGTTTTACAATTTATCTCAAACGATGCCGATTAGGAAATTTTGATTCCTCGAGTCGGTTTCTATTAGATTCAGTTAGAACCGAAATTGGTTGGAACAAATTTGGTTCAAGGTTTCAGTCAGTTGAAGTATGGAGGAGTCTTTTTTTTTCTATTTTACAGTTCGTCCCAAACGACGCCGATTACGATCTTGGTCCCTTTTGTCGGACAACAATAAAATTTTTGGATTAGGATTGCGGTTTTTGTGTCCAACTGTTTCTACACAAGTTGTGCGAACCGAGATGGGTTGCTACGATCTTGGTTAAAGGTTTTTAGGAATTGAAATACGGAGAACACACTTTTATGTTTTACAATTTATCTCAAACGATGCCGATTAGGAAATTTTGATTCCTGGAGTCGGTTTCTATTAGATTCAATTAGAACCAAGATTGGTTAGGACAACTTTGGTTCAAGGTTTCAGTCAGTTGAAGTATGGAGGAATCCTTTTTTTTTCTATTTTACAGTTCGTCCCAAACGACGCCGATTACGATCTTGGTCCCTTTTGTCAGACCACAATAAAGTTTTTGGATTAAGACTGCAGTTTTTGTTTCCAACTGTTTCTACACAGGTTGTCCGAACCGAGATGGGTTGCTACGAACTTAGTTAAAGGTTTTTGACAATTGAAACACGGAGAAGACACTTTTCTATTTTACAATTTATCTCAAATGATGCTGATTAGGAAATTTTGGTCCCTGAAGTCGGTTTTAATTAGATTTAGTTAGAACCGAGATTGAACAATTTTGATGGAACAATTTTGGTTGAAGGTTTCAGTCAATTGAAGTACGGAGGAGACCTTTTTTTTCTATTTTGCAATTTTTCCCAAACGACGCAGCTTACGATCTTGGTCTGTTTAGTCGGACCACAATAAGTCTTTTGGATTAGGACTGCGGGTTTTGTTTCTAACTCCTCTTAGAAACGTTGTCCGCACCGAAATGGGTTGCGACGATCTTGGTTAAAGGTTTTTGACAATTGAAATCGGGCATTTTTCTATTTTACAATCTGTCGGAAACGACGCCGATTACGACCTTGGTCTATTTTGTTTGGACCACTGTTAGTCTTTTTTGATAAAGATTGTGTTTTTTATTCCAAATGTTCCAACCAAGTAGTCTTAATTGAGGTAAGTGGGGATAATCTTGTTTGAAGATTTTTATCAATTGAAATACGGAGAAGATATTTTTCTATTTTACAATCTGTCCCAAATGACGTCGATTACGACCTTGTTCCATTTTGTTTGGACCACAGTTAGTCTTTTGGATAAAGATTGCCGTTTTTGAATCCAAATGTTCCAACCAAGTAGTCTTAATTGAAGTTAGTGTGGATAAACTTGGTTGAAGATTTTTGTCAATTGAAATACGGAGATATTTTTCTATTTTACAATCTGTCGGAAACGACGCCGATTACTACCTTGGTCTATTTTGTTTGGACCACTGTTAGTCTTTTTTGATAAAGATTGTGTTTTTTATTCCAAATGTTCCAACCAAGTAGTCTTAATTGAGGTCAGTGGGAATAATCTTGTTTGAAGATTTTTATCAATTAAAATACGGAGATATTTTTCTATTTTACAATTTGTCCGAAACGACGCCGATTACGACCTTGGTCCATTTTGTTTGGACCACAGTTAGTCTTTTTGGATAAATACTGCCGTTTTTGATTCCAAATGTTCCAACCAAGTAGTCTTAATTGAAGTCAGTGTGGATAAACTTGGTTGAAGATTTTTGTCAATTGAAATACGGAGATATTTTTCTATTTTACAATTTGTCCGAAACGACGCCGATTACGTCCTTGGTCCATTTTGTTTGGACCACAGTTAGTCTTTTTGGATAAATACTGCCGTTTTTGATTCCAAATGTTCCAACCAAGTAGTCTTAATTGAGGTCAGTGTGGATAAACTTGGTTGAAGATTTTTGTCAATTGAAATACGGAGATATTTTTCTATTTTACAATCTGTCGGAAACGTCGCCGATTACTACCTTGGTCTATTTTGTTTAGACCACTGTTAGTCTTTTTTGATAAAGATTGTGTTTTTTATTCCAAATGTTCCAACCAAGTCTTAATTGAGGTCAGTGGGAATAATCTTGTTTGAAGATTTTTATCAATTGAAATACGGAGATATTTTTCTATTTTACAATTTGTCCGAAACGACGCCGATTACGACCTTGGTCCATTTTATTTGGACCACAGTTAGTCTTTTTGGATAAATACTGCCGTTTTTGATTCCAAATGTTCCAACCAAGTAGTCTTAATTGAGATCAGGGTGGATAATCTTAGTTGAAGATTTTTGTCAATTGAAATACGGAAAAGACATTTTTCTATTTTACAATCTGTCCCAAACGACGCCGATTACTACCATGGTCCATTTTTTTGGACCACAGTTAGTCTTTCTGGAAAAAGACTGCCGTTTTTAATTCCAACTGTTCCAATCAAGTAGTTTTAATTGAGGTCAGTGTGGATAATCTGGGTATAAGATTTTTATCAATTGAAATATGGAGAAGATATTTTTCTATTTTAGAATCTGTCCCAAACGACGCCGATTACGATCTTGGTTCATTTTGTTTGGACCACAGTTAGTCTTTCTGGATAAAGACTATCATTTTTGTTTTAAACTCCTCCAGCTAAAGTAGTTTTAACTGAGAACGGTGTGGTTAATCTTAGTTGAAGATTTTTGTCAATTGAAATGTGGAGAAGATATTTTTCTATTTTACAATCTGTCCCAAACGACGTCGATTACGATCTTGGTCCATTTTCTTTGGAACACAGTTAGTCTTTTAGTTCTTTTAGTTTAAGACTTTTTGTTTCCAACTGTTCCAACCAAGATAGTTCTAATTCAGATCGGTGTGGTTAATTTGGATTAAAGATTTTTGTTAATTGAAATACAGAGAAGACATTTTTCTATTTTACAATATGTCTTAAACAGCGCTGCTCACGATCTTGATCAACTTTGTTTGGACTACAGTTGCGTCTTTTAGATAAGGACTATGGTTTTTATTTTCAGCTGTCGAACAACTTCAAAATGTCTGCTTTTGAAAAACCAGTGATTTCTGCTGTCTTTGTAATCATGAATCCTGTTATATAAGGGGACTAAGACTGATGAAAGATGTATTTTTCCCTGTTCTGTAGAATTTAACTTGAAATGGATACCTTACTTTTAGGATCATTCCAAAGATATTTCATCCCCGCCATAAAGAGATTTCGTATGCACATGTCACTATCATTGGCCAGTGTATGTATATTTCTGCGTACAAATGAACAAATATATTACTGAAATATGCCTTCCTAACATTTGTATAAACTATTTAAAATTAGAACAGGTATTTTGAAAATGTTTTAAACAAATATTCAATTTTAATTTTTAAAGGTGGTTTAAGAAAATTTACTATTTGAAATCAACAGAAATATCTCTTTTGAGCACGAAAATTAACCAATACTTTTAAATTCTTTTCTATCACCAAGAAATATAAAAAGGTAATTCAAATTTAAAATTGGCATGATTTGGAAACATATTTTTGCACTGCTTTTATATTTAAAATTTGGAGTTTTGAGGATGGAAGTAGAATGGAAAAACAGCTTAATACTACAGACCTAATAGCTTTTGTTCGATTTAGTGAGTTAAAGAATTAATGTTTGTTGCAGAAAGGTTCATGAGCCCAGGATTTACAGCTTAGAGCCAATTTCAAACTGTTATGAATATTTATACATCAACAGGATTCTGAATGGGATTAAATCATTGCCCTATGATTACGCTACTGCCTGGTTCTAATGTGCCGAGAAGTCTTGAATTTCAATGGGAAACTTATATGTCTGATCTGATTACAAATTCAATTTTGCATTTGTCACACTATAAATGTATATGCATCAGGCCCATGTCGATTCTTTTAATTTACACAGTATTTTAAACAGTATGTCAAAAAATTTAAACTTTTTCAGGCTTTTTGAATATATTGTACGTTTTTAATGAACTATGACTAGCTTAATTTTTGTATCAGTACATTAAAAATTCATAAAGGAGATTTATCACTGTTTTACCTGTGAGCAAAATTTCATTTTTAAGAGTTTATCTTATTTCTTCTTTACATTTCAAAAGAAGTTTTCTTCCTTCATTTACCAAATCATATA
>CM063500.1:72473518-72478518 GCA_032207245.1 Pardosa pseudoannulata | reverse complement strand
ATATATATGTATGATGCGCTTTTACAGATTTTCGGGAATCTAGGTTTTCCACGCGAAGTTCAATGTGATAATGGATCTTCGTTTACAAGCCACTTCGCAACGGAATTTTTCAAACGGTTTGAAATAACAGCTGGTGCTGCAACAGATAGCTACCGTGTGGTTAACAAACCCGGCACAGATAACACTAATGAAGATGCATTAAGTCGCTGCATCATGTAAAATGTGGTAAGAATGTAACCTGTACATACTTGCATATTGTCTTTTGTGTTTGTAATTAATTAATGTTATTATTTAGTGTATTAAGCCAAAATATAGTTTAGTGTTATGTTGTATTATACTGTATATTAAGTATCTGAGTGACTGTTGGTTCCTTACGAGGAAGATCAGAGTTGCAGTTCTCCACGAGAATTGTCTGCATAATCGAGATCCACCCTGTGGAAAATTCTTATGCGAGGGGGGGTGTAACGATCCGTTACATGACCCCAAAACGAACAAGGAGCCCAAAAGGTGACCTTTCGTCGTGGACTCACGATTAGCCTATAATAGAACCAGGTGGTCTAAACGCCGTAATTGAAAACTGTTCTGTGCCGGCTCCAATACGTCTGGCCATTGTAACCTGTTGAATGGAACTTTACTGTGTACGTAATTGAGTGCACCTTGCCGGCCATTAGCGGTTACAAAAAGGCCATTAAGTTGGTTAAGTTGATGAATCTGAGAACTGCCACATCTGGAAACAGGACAGCTGATCGGAGACTTGGGAGTGACCGCAAGATTGCGTCACCCTGGCTCGGGAAGTTTCTCGAAGGACCGAGAAGTGAGGCGAGTGCTGGATATAAAAGAAAAGGACCGGACTAGAACGGGGGCTTTTAGCTTTTTGTTCTTCTCTCGAGGCTTCTACCTGCTAGAGCCTGGTCGATCGAGGACCGATCGTATCTCCGTGTCTGGAGTTTGTTTTTTTTAGAGACCGCCAGCGTCTCCGTTGCTAGATAGTCGAACATTCGACTTGGGAATTCCTTCCCCGTTACCAGCTGATTGATAGTTAACTTCTTGCATAGAAGTAGTCAGTCGAGAGTGACTTTGCACTCTAATTTTGGATCGACTTGCATCCTGTGTTTTCTTCACGAATCCCAGCGTGATACGCACTCGGAACCTCCGAACTTGCTGTGAAAGCCAACCGTGCTAATCGGCAGACGGAGTGATCGTGTCATCATTAGTCCCGGCACTAATTAGTTTCCAGCTATTGTGTTTTAAAGCCCTAGCCATACTGTTCCGGTATCCCACGCATCCTTGTATGTGCATATTATCTCTGTACGAGATCCCTGAATGTTATCGTTTATTGAATTTGTACATATCTGTACATAGATTATTCTATTGAATAAAATATTTAGTCAAGAATACCCTAATCTCTAGCCTGTTTCATTGAAGGCCTCGCCTACTTTATTTCCAGTACGTTACAGGCTAGTGGTATTCTAAATATTGGTGGCAGCGCTGTTACGGTAAACAGTGAAGGCTAGGTGAAGAAATTTTCGCGGGTGAAATTGTGCAGCCAGACATCAGATGAGAAATTTTGCGTTCCGAATCTGAACCTGCATTAGTGAGACCTTTTTTTTGTGATCCTGTGATATTGAGAGTCAACTGTGAGACTTTTTGTGTGACCCTGTGATTTGAGAGTCAACAGTGAGATTTGGTGTTCAACCGTAAGACGACGCTAGAGACTGATGAAGCAAGCATCAAAAATCGTGAGTAACCAATTCTGTTCTCTTGTATCGAACCAACAGTACATTGAGTATAGGTTGTGCTAGGAAGTTAGATAGATCAGAGTATAGTAAATTGTGTGGCATTGTGTTTAAATTAGATGTATATCAATTGAAAGAAATCTTAAATTGGTATGCAAATATTTTGTAGAGTGATAGAAATAATTTCAAAGATAAGAATTATTGACTAAGGTATATTAAAGTTTTGAATTAAGAGTAAAGTTGAATTAAGGAATTTTGTGTAATAGTATTGTGCATAAATTTGAATTTTAAAAGTGTGTATAAATTATAATTGTAATTGAATATTAATTGGAATTTAACTGTTCATAAATAAGATTTTAAACTGTGTATAAATCAGAATTTTTTTTTATATCGATTATAATTCGGAATTTTGAAATTGCATAAATTGAAAATTTAAATTGTGTACGATGGTGTTTGATTTAAATTGTTAATAAGATAAGAAAAATTAGTGTGTTGAGAACATTGCTTAAATTAAATATATTAGTTATTTAATTATCATAATTTGAACTTAAGAAAACTGTTAGCACATTATAAGAGAATATTGCAAGTATTTATTTTGTATTGTGTGCATTTGTGCTAGGAAAATTCATATTGTTTATTGTTTTGGTTTTCAAGTGATTATTGCTGTGTTAATTTGAAATTTTGGAAATTGGGTTAAACGTTCTAATATCGAGTAGTATTTGTATTGTGTTAGTATTGTATTCACTAATTGGTTGAGTAGTCGTAAGTTAATATTGTGAAAATTGAGTAGTAAGTTATTAAGGATATTATCTCATCATGAGTTATTTAAGTAAAGGGCGTAAGGCAGATCTCGTCGAGTTAGCCAAGGAAATTATAGGTGGAATAGACGAAACCTTAACAATGAATCAAATAAGGAAATTAATTGAGACATCGGAGGATTACGATCCAGCTTTTGTAGAAGGATGTCTAGATACTATTATTGAGGCCCGGTTAGAGAAAGAGCGCCTAGAAAGGGCGGATCGCGATAGTGAGAGAGAAAGAGAGAACAGGCAAATAGAAATAGAGAGAGAAGAGAAGGAGAGGGAGAGAGCGTTCGAATTAGAAAAATTAAGATTGAACCAGGAACGTAGGAGCGCTAATGAACTGTTAGAGGTGCCAAGACCCTCAGGGGCATCTTTGCGGAACCGGATGCCACAATTTAATCCGGATGAGACGGACATAAGTTTGTACCTTTGTCTTTTCGAAAGACAAGCAGAATATTTGAAAGTACCTGAAATTGAGATGGCAGGGGAACTTATTTCATTATTACCGCTTTCAGTGTCCAATATTATTTTAAGGGAAAAGGCAGAAGAAACGAGGCATTATAAATTTGTAAAGAAACTCCTCTTAGAACGCTATAAATTATCGGCGGAAGCCATGCGACAAAAATTTGTACAACATGTACGGAAATCAGGAAATCTATGGAAGGATTACCTTTTTGAGATACGCACCTATTTAGAAGGTTGGGTATCCAGCTTAGGAGTTACAACATATGAAGGTCTACTGGATTTAATGCTAGTAGACCAGCTTAAACGGAAAATGGGGAGCGAATTCAAGGAATTCCATCTCAAAGAATGGGAAAGTTTTGTCTCACCCGACACCGTAGCGGACTTAGGAGACAAGTATGAATTACTTAAAGAGACCCGGGAGGTCCCAAACGCAAGGAAAAAAATTTCCGGATTCTCGCACCCCTGATTTTCACAAGTATTCAGTACCATTCAAGGCAGAAAATATCAGACCCCCTCCCCGGGAACATACAAACACACACATATATATATATATATATATATATATGTGAGTGTGTGTGTGTGTGTGTGTGTGTGTGTGTGTGTACTATTGAAATTACATTATCTTAACTTTGTACCTACAATTTAAAAATTTAGACACTGCAATATTAAAGTTTTAGTATTATTATTATTTATAAATTAACAATAGATAATTAAACATTTACATCTACAAAGAAGTTTAAATAATATTAATTTTATTATAATCAGCGTGCTAAATGTTTCTACTATAAATTTAGGAAATATATTTTGGTCTATATAATTAATTATACGTAATGAGCCGCTACTAAAAATTTAACACTCAACAATAATACACATTTAGTATTATTATTGTACATAAATTTACAATGGATGATTAATCTGTCATATCTGCATAAAATATGTCAATAATAATTAATCAAATAATCGAATAATACTATATTTATTACAGTGAGTGTGCTATTTACAGGAAAAGATAAATTTCAAGTATTAAATAATTAATAATTTGAAATACAGCTTAGTGTTTATGTTCTTATGTTAACTTCCTTAATATAAATATATTTCTAATGACAGTTAATCTTCTGAGACGAATTATTTAAAAAAAATAACAGTCCGTTTCGATAATCTGCAATCGCTTTAAATGATAATTCTATTGAATGTTGTTAGTTGGCCTTTATTAATTTATTAATAAAAGTACAAATGCGTGTATAAAAGTATTAAGTCATTCTTATTCCGTGAACACTATTATCTTTTCTAATCATTAGCATAGTTATTAAAGCAAGTGAGATCTTTTAAATGCAATTTATACATTAATTTAGAAGTAACACCTAGATACCAGACGGTATATTTGAAACGGAACTATATTTCCATGAAAAGTCATTATAAATTTCTTTAAAAATCTATGTAACATCGCTTTAAATAATTCTATTGAATGTTGTTAGTTGACCTTTATTAATTTATTAATAAAAGTACAAATGAGTATATAAAAGTATAAAGTCATTCTTACCCCGTGAAGAGTATAATCTTTTCTAATCATTAGCATAGTTAGTAAAGCAAGCGATCTCTTTTAAATGCAATCTAAAATATTACTTTAGAAGTAACATCGAGATACCAGACGGTACATTTGAAACGGAAATATATTTCCGTGAAAAGTCATTATAAATTTCTTAAAAAAGCTATGTAACAAATACACCATGGAAAATTATAAATATAAGAAACGTGAAAAGCAAAATGCGAAATCCATTAAGTAAATACAATTTAAATGAGTTGTTAATGGAATTATAGTTTAAAAAAATCTATTTCAAAAACTTTTAAAGGAATACAAATTATATTCTTATTTAAACAAGAAATTAGTTCTAATGTAAAATGATTACGATTTGTAATAAGATTATTTAGGATAGAATAACAAGATTATTTAGTTATATTGTTTAATTAAATTAAGTGTTCTAAAATTTGAAATTCA
>CM063500.1:72453518-72468518 GCA_032207245.1 Pardosa pseudoannulata | reverse complement strand
AAAAATACAGCCGAAACAGTGCAAGCGAAATAGAAATCAGATTGCCCGTACGCCGTACGGGCAAATCAGTAAAGGGCCCAAACCTGTACCCGTACGGCGTGCGGGCAAAACATTGAAGGAGTTAATAAATAATAAATAAAACAAGTGATAAAATACCATATTCTATATATAAAAATGCTATTTGCCATCTGTTTTGATTGTTTTTCGTCATTCTAGTAAGCTATGATTGTCGCGAACTCCAGATTGATTCGGCTGCTTTTAGTTTTTCAGGGATTGGCAACGTAGGAAGAAATGGAGTTGAAAATGGAACGGAGGTAGCCGACGATGTCGAATACATTTTTGCTCAAGAATAAAAGACACTTCCTTTAGAATCGAAACTGACCTCACCTTCACGTTTAAAACTTCTAAATGTATATATGTGTGTGTACTCCAGTCTGTGAATAAACACTAAAAAAGCTCTCTCAAAGACTATTCATTTACAGTAAAGAACAAAAATGTCCGCTCTCTCTTCTCCTTCACCCGACAGTTTTGACTGCACAGAAGATAATGCGGATTGAAATTGTTGAAAATTGTCTTTAGTGGACTGGATGTAATGTTCACCCAAATTCTTTGACTTCCATTATGAGATTATCCGAATGTAGATAAACAGTTCAATGTTCGGCGAACCATCTTTCATTGACTATGGCCCCAATCTTTCTCCTAGTGGTGATCACCTGTTCTTGCATCTGGAAAAATTCCTGTTCAATTACCAGAAACGAAAACCTGGAGACATTTGAGACAAGTTGGTTACATTCCCAGGCGGCAGACTTTTATCATGCTGGAAAACAAAAACTTATCATATGTGATAAATTTTTGATGGTATGGAAATTATTACAATGACATGTTGCTGTTGTTTCTGATGCCACTTTCACGAACCAAGTACGATTGAGCTATACGCCACACGCATTAAGGCAAAGGGGTGCCCTTTTCGTTTTAATGAACACCGTTAAGGTGAAAGAATGACTTTGCTCAAGTGGGTCATCACAATTTTGAAGTAGGGATCAAGCAGAAAACCCATAGATTTGGTCTGCCTACCCCAGAGGTATTGATTGAGAACTTGGAGGATATCGTGACCACGAACATATTTTATGTGCCCCAGCCAATTTTAACGAACTCAGGGGATCTTAGACACTCTCGGGTTCCGAACCCACAAACTCTTAGTTACAAGAACGTTGAATTTGTCCACTGAGCTACAGCGGCTCGACAGTAATATTATTATGCTGGATAGTAGCTGAAATATTGCTGTAGCTTTTGCAATAAATGTTTCCAGGTAATAATATTTATTTTAGTTAACGATCATTGATAATCTTATTTTCTGCATAAACATAGTAGTATTACCTTAAATTAAATGTATTCCTTTTCTCTTTAAATGCTACCCCAATTACATATTTTTCATATAATTTGCTACAATTCCTGGCTTTTCCAACTTAACACCATTTGATTTATTTGAAATCGAATTCTTCTCTATTAAACCGAAACTAGAAGCACTGATTGCAACCACAGTGACACGGTGAGCCCTCTCAGAATTTCACCACACAACTAATGAATACATATTGGCTATTACTGAAGTAAGAAAAATACAATAGGCAATGGGTGTTTGATTTTGTGCTAAAAAGAATAATAAAAATACAGAAGAGAATTATTTTAAGTATTAAACGTTATTAATTTAAGTATTAAACGTTAACGTTAGCGAAAAAATCCTGAGTTAAGTATAGTCTAAGCTAGAGAATGTACTTTGCAGATTAAGTTGAAACTTTTAAGTTGCATTTTAATAGAATAGTTATGATTATATATTTTTTTCATTAAAACAGATTGCAACCGTTTTCTAAATTATTTTATACATCATCAAATTTTAAAATAACAGTGGTAGCTATTTCTACTGATTGCACAAAAATATTTTCGTAGCTTCAATTTGGACACAAACGTGTTTTAAGAAGCATTTTGAAATCAACTCTTTGATTCTACACGAGTGATTTGGCTTTGGACAGTGATTCAGATTTCGATCTGCTTAATTAATAATTTTACGAATTTCAGTTATATTTATTTCAAATTTTATATTAGTTTTTACTATATTACACGTAAGCAAACAATTCGAAAATAATACAACTCATTTACAAAAAATGAATAGCTTATTTTAATTTAATTTATTTTTTGGTATACTTAAGGAATATAAACTAAAGAATTAAGCTTAATATATTTAGTGGTATTTACCTATTTATTCTTATAATCAGCTAAAAATAAGCATCCATATTGGATTTTTGATGAGTTAAGTTTAGAAAAATGAATAGCGAGTAATATATATCTTTTCTTAAGCTATAGATCCGATTCTAAAATAAATTTATTTAAATAAGCTTCGTATCACAGAGAAAAATACTGTCACCTTTAAAACGTTCGAAATCCACCTCATCCCCTTTTCGACCGTTTAATGTCATTATATCAAGCCCCATTTTAAGAGGAGGTGATTAAATTTTATCTATTTATGACATAATAAATATGTAAAAATAACACTTTTTTTTCTAACATTATGACGTCATTTCTTTAATTCTTAATTTGGTATTGTATGCTGTGCCATACAAACGTAAAAAAAATAAAGTGTTAAAGAAATATTATAATTTCAATATAACTATTAATATTTATTCTCATAAACTAGTCACACTTTATGAAAAAAAAAATGTTTTTGAGTGTTAGCAACACTCAAACATTTCTATTTCAGTATTTGTTTCAATTCAGAATGTTTATTTTTTTGCCAAATAAAGGGTTAACCATCTCATTTATCATTTATTTTAGATCTTTTAAAAATCTTCTGCATTATTTCTATAAGTTTTATAACTTAGATATTACGTAAATAATTTTCTTTTATATTTGGCTTAAACAATAGATTAGGTACATATGTGATAATTTTAATCTGTTATTTTTGTTGAAAGATAATTTTTAGGCAAAAAACAAACCATTTCTTTTACCTTCTCATGGGGTACTTTACAATTCTGGAAAATTAAAAATTTTACTGATCCCTTCGTATGACGGACTATACTTCCAATATTTTATTCAAACACATGTTTAAGAAATTAGAGTACACTTTTGAAATTTTACTACACAATTTTGTCGATAGTTTAGACAAATCCACTTCTTCCGATTTTAAAGCAAAGTGAATGCAAATATTTCCGTCGTAAACAGAAATTTTTGCATTACGCGTGTAGATTTTTTTCATTTAAAATAGAAAAATCGACTTGAAAATCTAACTTTCCGTGACAGCCCAATTTATTTGCTAAAGTGGAATTCAAGAAGTTTTAGCGTTGATTGAAACATATCCTTATTTCCAAGGGGTGCTCGTTTATCAAACAGATGTTAAAGTGTCAAACGGAGAAAAAAAAGATAAAAATCGAACAGCTTGTTCTTTCACTCTCTATTCCTTCTTGCTTTAGGGAATTTACTTGGAGGATTCGTGCTTTAATTTACACACAATGTGATGATTTCATTATATCCCTCTTCTATCATCTGTGTATATACCATCGGTGTATATGTCATTTTAAACAAATTGAATAAAATGGTACACAGATATCAGTACACAAAACATTTATTTCTTTTCTTTCCCATTACGTTTATTTCATCATTATGAAGAAATTATATCGCCAAATTTGGTAACATAATTGGCTCCTATTTTACGTCCCATATTATATATTTTTGTAATACAATTTTCTTAATACAGGTGATCCAAAATATGGCATATCTTTATATATAAAATTATGTCCATGTGTTTGTAATAGAACACCTCCTAAATGGCTGGACTGCTTTTGATGAAATTTTGTGTATGTAATTAAGTTGATTCGAGAATGGTTTAGATTCACAATTTGATCCGATAAAAATGTTTTTTATTATAAATTCAAAATTGCATGCTTATTAAGATTATTATAATGCGTCTTGAAACCCTTCAGTACCAACGTATCTGTGGTGCAGTTGTAGCGCAATGGACTTCAGTACTCGAAATCACAGAATCGATTTACCGTACAAGTGACATGGAAATTTTAATTTAATATAATAACGTTTGTGATGACTTTATACGTGGTGGTGTCAAGTATTTTTAAACTAATTTTTTTTCCCAATTTATAACTTATTTAAAAACATTTTACAAGTTTGGATTTACATCGTTAAAACAGGACTACGTCTAACCGAGTTTCGATTAACCGAGGTTTCTGTTAACCGAGTCAAAAGGAAGTCTAATTTTTTTTTCTCCTTTCCAAAATGAGCTTGAAAAAAATTATACACATTTCAGTTCGTTGTCCGTGTTACAGGCCCTTCTTCCCCACAAAAGTACTCAACTTCCAAGAATTATTACACCTTTTTTAAATATTTTTAGCTGTGAAACATAAGTTCATATATGTTGATTTTTATTACTTAAAGAACGTTCTATTGTTTTTCACTTTAACAGTTGGCAAAATTCGCAAGCACGGAAGGGTTTTATACAGGTTTTCTATTAACCGAGATTTCAGATATCCGAGGTACTAGCGGTACTAATTAGCTCGGATAATGGAGGTTCTACTGTATATATTATATATATATAATATATATATATATATATATATATATATATATATATATATACGCACTCAACAGCCAAAACATTATGAAAACTTGCCAGTAACGAGTTGGCCCACATTTGGCGAGCAACAGAGCTTCAACCCGCCTTCGTATGGATGCCATAAGTCCTTAGTAGATGGCAGAACACAGATTTTACCAGATGTTTAAGCAATGGTTACGAAAATACGAGATATTGAGAACTGGTGGCGTTTGAAGTCGGAGTTGCCGACCCATGACATTCCAAATGTGTTCTATCGTATTGAAATACGATGAGTTAGGCGACAGCATCATGTTCAGCATTATGTTCCTGGAACCACTCCAACACAATTTTTTCCTTGTGACATGGGGTGTTGTTGTGTTATAATATTCCACTTCCAGGTGGAAAAACAAAGGCCATGTAAGGGTGCAACTGGTCCGCAATGATGTGTAGATAACCTGTAGCATTCATGGTCTGCTCTACCACAATCATGGGTCCCAGAGAGGCCCAAGAGAACGTTTCCCAAAGCATAATACCACCACCAAGCTGACCAAGCGATGACGCTTGGTCAGCAAAGGCACACGAATGGGACGTTTGCTGCGTAGCCCCATATCCAGCAGTGTCCGCTGAACAGTGTGCTCCGATACTATTCTACTTGGCCCTGCATTGTATTGGGTCCACTGAGCCACTCTCTGGCTCTTGTTTTGTTTCAGTATGCTAGACAGTCTCCGACGACCTTTTTCTTTGATACCGTGTGGAAGTCCAACACCATGTCGTCTACTGCTGGTTTCACCTTCATTCATCCACTTTGCATAAGTACTAACAACTGTAGATCGCGAACAACCCACTAGTCGTGCAGTTTCGGAAATACTTGTTAAAAGCCTTTGAGCCATTACAATCTGCCCTCTATCAAAATCGCTCGATCCGCAGCCTTTCCTATCACACACAGAGGTAAGTGAAAGAATGATTCTCCAGACTCTTTAGCAGCAGTTAAATACCCCTTACACTTGATCACGTGCCTTCCACGTCATCCAGGCTAGTTCATTGCAAAATGTAGTGGGTGGTCATAATGTTTTGGCTGTTGAGTGTATACATATATATATATATATATATATATATATATATATATATATATACATAATTATGTGTTTTAATTCGAAATTCCCCTTTTATTGCATTTTAAATAAACGAAAAATTTTTAAGAACAAATAAGCATAGTGCTGTTATTCCATTTACCAGTGCACTAAAAAATCTGTAATTATTCCCTTTTTACAATGATTTACGTCTATGAAATCTATTATACCTTCGTATTCATCTTGTAGAATTTCGAGAGCTGCATGTTGCTCTTTGGTTCCTTAAATGCGGCTCAGGCACAAATATCCACGGAAGGCGTAATTTTTCATTAAAAAAAACTTGGTAAGATAAAAGTACACTTTATTTTGATAAATTAAAATTCTTCTATAAATCTAGAATATGTATTATTTTTTGTTTAAGTTAAAAGATAGATAGGTAATTAATTTGTGGTGTGATGTTGTAATTATATTGTGGTAAAAGTACGTAACGAACATCCAGTTTAATTGTATTAGTTTTCTTAAACATTAACATAAACCATGTACAATTGTTCGTATGTTTTCGGCGTACTCCGGTGTGATACAAAGTACCACAAACATGCGCGCGCATACTTTTTCTAAAGTAGTGGGAGGTACAAATTGGCATCACAGACCAGCAGTTGCAGTGTGAACAATTTTGTCTTATCTACAATTAATAAACATCATTAATAAATATTTATTAACTACGAAATTTAGTTTTATTTAGTGTACTACTTATTTAGTGTAATAAAAGTTTACTAAATAAGCAAATTTGGCTCACAATTTTTTTAAAATTGTTGTAATATTCATATTTGGATCTTTGGCTAATAAGTTTGCCAACTGCTTGTTTAGGAGAAGATAAATTTTATTCGGTTTGAATTTTGATAACCCTAACTCCTTAAGAATTTAATATGGATACCTCTATCCGTTCCAGGTCCAACTGCTTCAAAAATACGAAGACAAATAACTTAGGCTGTTATTATTAGGTTGGTGAAAAAGAAATCCATTATTTTTTCTTGAAATTAATGACTTTATTTAACATGTTTCGAATGGCCAATTTGGGTTAAATATGCACCGTTTTGTTGTATAATTTGTTACCATTTTAAATGTAGCTTCATAATGCCTCTCTTATAGAAGTCTTAATCGTTATTGCGAAAAACTCTAGTAATCGATTTTCACAATCTTCTCTTGATCCCAATTTCTTATCACTCAGGAAGTATTGCAATTCGAGAAAAAGATGGTAATCGCTTGATGCCAGGTCCGCAATGTATGGTGGATGCATTAAAACTTTTCACCAAAGCTCCCTGAGCTTCTGGCGAGTCATTACAGACGTGTGTGGTCTGGCGTTGTTCTGATGGAACATAACACCTCTTCTACTGCCCAATTCTGGCCGTTTCTGGTCAATCGCTAGCTTCAAACGGTCCAGTAGTTGACAGTAGAGATCTGAATTTAGTGTTTGGCCATACGGAAGCAACTCATAATAAATGATTCCCTTCCAGTCCCACAAAATACACAGTAGAACCTTTCTGGCCGTTAGTCCTGGTTTGACCACAGTTTGAGCTGCTTCACCGCGCTTTGACCAATATCGTTTTCACACAATATTGTCGTATTGGACCCATTTCTCCCCCCAGTCAACATGCATTTAAGAAATGGGTCGATTTCATTCCGTTTGGCCAAGGCTTTGCAGACGGAAATTCGATCCATGATGTTTTTTGGTGTTAATTGGTGTGGCACCCAAACATCGAACTTCTTTTTGAATCCAACTTTAACAACCTTCTTTTTGATATATATATGGTTTCATATATATGGTATTCATGGTTTAAAACTATTTTATGGTCAATCTTTAGCTCGTGGGCCATGCTGCGACTACTAGCATGCCTGTGAACTTCGATTATTTCTGTGATTTTATCGACATTTTCGACGACGGTCCTGCCTGTGTGAGGTGCAACTTTAACATCCAAAATGCCCGAACGGAATCAACTAAACCAAGATTGCACGTAATTAGCGGTTACAGCACCATAAACACTATTCACAATTTTTGCCGCTTAACTTGCATTTTCACCTTTATCAAAGAAAAACTGTAAAATGTACCGAATTTTCTCTTTGTTCACTTCCATTTTTAACACCCTGTAACTTACAACTGAATGGACCAAACAAAAAACAGTAAAAAAAAATTTTAGTGTGAAATGTCATCTTGACAACGACCATAAATTTGAAATTGTTTGATCGATACTTTACGAGATATCGATCACTACAGCCATCTAACGATAAATAATGGATTTCTTTTTCCCCAACCTAGTATATAGGGGATAATTGATAAATCCTCTGAAATAAAGTACAGTTTATTAATGAAATTACCTTATGATTTTCTCTACCATTAGAACTCTTAAAATAGATATCTTGTGTGACTATCGGTTTGTATAACAGTGTGTCTAATTAGGATTATGAACTACTGGGATTGATTTATAATTTCTGTAATTACAGTTGAAAGAAATAAAAGAGACGATCCAAAATCCCCGGATGAAACATTCCTTTAAATCAGTCACATTTAGCAGTCTCATCTTAAGTAGTCGTAGCTAAAAATAACAACGTTTTATCCCTTGAAAATGCAGTGTCATAAACTACATAATTAATTCTGTTTTCGTAAACTAATTATGAGAGTGTAGAAGATACACTCCTGATACTCGAGTACAAAGCTTACTCATTAGAGTTGCTTGTTCAGTACGGATATACGAGACTAAAAGTCGTGTAACGTATGTTCGTGTGTTTAGAGTGTTAAAGACGTTTAGTAAGAAAATTAATTAGAAATATTTACTCAACCTATCCCGAGACAAAAACCTGTAAATACGATGTAATCCCTTCTCTCTGTTCTTCAATAAATATTTTAAAAGAAGTACTCACATGTCGACATTAATTCATTTTAACGCCGCTTTTCTCCCAGAAATAACTAGTGAAGAAATAATTAAATAAGCTCATAGCTGACTGGTTAAATAATTACTTCGCTTCGTTTGACTACATCAAGGCTTTTATGTATTAGAGTAAACGCCCGAGTTTCAGCCATTTAATTTAGAAGATAATGAGCGAGAAAACGTTCTACGAAATGTTCCTTTATAAAGATATTTTTCAAATATTTATTCCCTTAGAACTTTAAAAAAAAATTAAAAGCACAAATTTTCTCTTAAATGCTCTGTGGAGAATTCTAATTGAAAAATTTCACTATACAAATCTTTACCTTTGAATTTATAGCTGTATTTTTTGGGGGGAAATAGATTTTATAACATTCTTTCCGGATATTTAAATGGCATCAACAGGTTGCTTTGTTTGCTTCCCGTCGTTAAAATGTTCGAAACGTAATTATAAGTTGTTGATAAATGAAAAGAAATTATATATGAAATTATGGGATATGGAAAAGAAAGTATGAAAACAATGCCCATTCTCTTGTTTTTTAAATTTTTCTTTATCTAGATAGTCTAAATTGTGCACTGTAAACAAAGCAAACATTCTTTCCGGATAATTGAATGGCATCAACATGTTGTTTTGTTTGCTTACCGTCGTTAAAATGTTTGAAACGTAATTATAATTTGTTGATAAGCGAAAAGAAATTATATATGAAATATAGAATATGGAAAACAAAGTATGAACACAATACCCGTCCTCTTGTTTTTTAAATTTTTCTTTATCTAGATAGTCTAAATTGTGCACTGTAAACAAAGTAAAAATTCTTTCTGGATAATTGAATGGCATCAACAGGTTGCTTTGTTTGCTTCCCGTCGTTAAAATGTTCAAAACATAACTATAAGTTGTTGATAAATGAAAAGAAATTATATATGAAATTATGGGATATGGAAAACAAAGTATGAAAACAATGCCCATTCTCTTGTTTTTTAAATTTTTCTTTATCTAGATAGTCTAAATTGTGCACTGTAAACAAAGTAAACATTCTTTCCGGATAATTGAATGGCATCAACAGGTTGCTTTGTTTGCTTCCCGTCGTTAAAATGTTCGAAACGTAACTATAAGTTGTTGATAAATGAAAATAAATTGTATGAAATTATGGGATAAGGAAAACAATGTATGAACACAGTGCCCGTCCTCGTGTTTTTTAAATTTTTCTTTATCTCTATAGTCTAAACTGTGCACTATAAACAAAGTAAGTCGACATAAATTACCGTAAAATCAATTTTACTGAATTTCGGCTTGAATATGTTGATTTATGATTTTTATCATTTCATAGATAAAAAATGTGAATTATGAAAATATTATAATCGTCAAAATTTCAAAACAGAGATGTTAATTTGTAGTATGGCATGGAAAGGAACATAAAAGTAATAGGCTTGAACCAATAAATGGCTATTGCCAAGGATAATGGTAGGTGTGGAAAACTTGGAGAGTCGTTTTTGGCCTGCAACAGGCTTAAAAATAAGCATAACATAAATAAGAAATTAAAAGCAATTGATGAGATGTTTTGACTAATGAACAATTTATTAATTTTATGAGAACTTGAGGGTGATGAACAATTTATTAATTTATGAGATGTTGGTACTGATGAACAATTTATTAATTTTATGAGAACTTGAGGGTGATGAACAATTTATTAATTTATGAGATGTTGGGACTGATGAACAATTTATTAATTTTAAGAGATGTCGAGGCTGGTGAATAATTTATTAATTTTATGAGATGTTGAGGCTGATGAATTATTTATTAATTTTATGAGATGTCGAGGCTTAGGAATAATTTACTAATTGTGTGAGGTGTTGAGGTTGATGAACAATTTATTAATTTTAAGAGATGTTGGGACTCATGAACAATTTATTAATTTTATGAGATGTTGAGGCTGATGAATTATTTATTAATTTTATGAGATTTCGAGGCTTATGAACAATTTATTAGTTTTATGAAGTGTTGAGGTTGATGAACAATTTATTATTTGCCACTGTGGGATTCGAACCAACGAACTCCGGTACAAAAGGCCAGCCCCCTAACCAATCGCCCATCGTTCGGCTAGATTAAGTTTGAAAGCTTTTAACAACGGAAAACCAGCATAGCAAACTGTTCATGTAATTCAATAACTGCTTATTTGGAGAAAGATTTATAAAATTAGTATTCCACAAAGAAAACCTCTAAACAAATTTAAAGTTTTACGATTAGTGTAACGAAATGTTTCTCACAAAAATGTTTTAAAGTTTCTAAAAAATGAGATATATGCAAAACATAGGTTTTCTATTAGAGCACAAAACATTCTATGCATAACTATTAAGGGCTAAACATAGCTATGCATCAAAATCTCGAATTTCAATTTTTAAAGTATATAAAACTTCATGTTTTCTTTACATAGAAAATAATAAAAATCGTAATTATATACATTGAAACCTAGGTTAAACAAAATTCATCTTAGTTTATCTCGAGCAATTTTGTCTGCCGTGTTAACTTTTTACAATATAGAAAGAAGAAACAAACCCAAAAAGAGCTATCGTAGTGTAAATAATTTCTTTTCCATTTTCCATATTCTCATATCTTAATTACTTATCACTATATCAAGAACCTCTAATTACGCTTCAAAATTTTAGCGACGTGCAACAAACAAAAGCAACCTGTTGATGCTGTTCAATTAGTACTTATACGTAGAAAGTTTTATAAAAGTAGAATTCCCCAAAAGAAATTCCATTATGAATTTCAACCTTTAAGGTTCATGTAACGAAATTTTTCTCTTAACAATCAGCTCAGAAACTTTTCAGAGCAAATTTGTCCGTTTCCCATTTCTTTTTCGAACAAATTTCTAAGTGAATTAATATTCGAAAAATAACTTCGTAAAGAAAGTTTTCCCGAAACGGCAAGTTTTCGGAATCTCATATTCTAAATTAAAAGCCAGATTCCCGCGTGTTTACTGCAGTATATAAAAGAATCGCTATAGTCCAACAGAGCAAAGTAATTATTTAACCAGTCATCTATGAGCTTATTTAATTATTTCTTTACTAGTTGCCCTAAAATGAAAGGCAGCTTAAAAATGAGTTTGGACCGACATGTGAGTGTTTCTTTTAAGTTATTTATTGAAGAATGGATAGAAAAGATTGTTTCGGTCTTTCAGGTTTTTGTCCCTGAAAAGGTTGAGTAAATGATTCTAATTAATTTCCTAACTAAACGTCTTTTACTCTCTAAACCAGAGTATTCAAGTTTTACATTTTGGAGAACATTTTGAGCTTACCGGAAAAACTTATAAAAACCCTTTGAAGCTTTAAACACGTATTCATTATAGTTAGAACAGTATAAATTGCAATTAAATAATAAGAGTTATCAATTAATATAAAAAACAAATTACACTCACTTTTACGTTTGTGTATGGTGATATTTTACAGACAAATTCAGGTCAACAGAACTGTCCTTTTTGGTTTGGAAGTACGGAATATATGCTGTAGTCGGCTTTATCAAAGGTAATCCAAGCGAATTGGTATCTTCGGTTTGGTTTGGTTTGGAATACTACATTCTACATTTTGCAACAATAGGGTTAATGAGATTAGGACCTACTGCTTAAAGCCGATTCCGAACGGCTATGAATCCATATCATTATGGGATTCGGACCCACGAACTTCGGTTCCGAAGGCCAGCACCCTAACCATTCGGCCATCGTTCGGCACTGGTATCATCGGAAATAAGCAAGAAGAACGGAGAATAATATGAAATGTAATGTGTCTCGATTAATGTATTTGAAGCAGGTGACTTTTATGAAATTTGAAATTTAAAATTTTATTTTACTCGTGAAATATTTATTTATATTTAATTTAACAAGAAAATAGCCTTTAAGAATTTCTTTTTTATAAAAATTAAAATTTTACTAAAATTTTTACGCTTTAACTAAGCAAATAGTTGATTGCGTGTGGAGCCTAGATCTAGGGATCAATAGGTTTCCGCGGAACCTAGGCTCTCAATGGAAGTTGTATTTTCCCACATTGGACGTTAAAGCCTTATATGGGAGGGGCCTATTGCCCCTCCCATGTAAAGCTATGAAGACAATAGGGGAAAATAAAACTCCCATTTCCTCAAAATTCAACAATAGGGGACAACTTTTCTCGCCTTAAAAGACTATAGGAACGAAAATGTAATCAAGGGGTGATAATGGTGTGCTTTCCTATTTCAGAAATTAATAAAATACTTAGAAATATACCAATTGTTTTTTAAGTAACGGTTATACCGAGATATCTAAAACATTTAACTTATTTTTTACCGCGTAAATAAACATAAAAATTTTCAAATTAGCATTGTGTATGCGTATATCTAATTCGTTTTAGTATAGTCGCTTACAACCTTTCGAAGATTTTCATGCTGATATTACAAAGCGACTTTAAAGACTTTAAATATGAAAATATCGTGTTTGGTTTTGAATCCTTTCTCAAATACTCAAATAGAAGAAAAATCATCAAATTTAGAAGAACTAGAACCCAAAAATAAAGAAGAATTCAAAGAAAATACAGAAATATATACCAAGAACTATTGCTTCAAATATTAGTACCAGTTCTCTCCTTGTATTTATCTGAACATGGATTTAGCGCAGTAGCTAATTTACTGTCTCAGAAAAGAAGCAAACTATTCATAAATGAACATGAAGATTTGTGAATGATGTCAACGAAACTGTAAGCCAACATTAACAAATTGTCAAAGACAAAATTAATAAATTGTTCATCACCCTCAACATCTCATAAAATTAATAAATTGTTCATCAGCCTCAACATCTCATAAAATTAATAAATTGTTCATCAGCCTCAACATCTCATAAAATTAATAAATTGTTCATCAGCCTCAACATCTCATAAAATTAATAAATTGTTCATCAGCCTCATCATCTCTTAAGATTGATAAATTGTTCATGAGCCTCAATATATCATAAAATTAATAAATTGTTCATCACTCTCAACATCTCATAAAATTAATAAATTGTTCATCAGCCTCAACATATTATAAAATTGATAAATTGTTCATCAGCCTCAACATCTCATAAAATTAATAAATTGTTCATCAGCCTCAACATCTCATAAAATTAATAAATTGTTCATCAACCTCGACATCTCATAGAATTAATAAATTTGTTCATCAACCTCAACATATTATAAAATTAATAAATTGTTCATCAGGCTCAACATGTCATAAAATTAATAAATTGTTCCCCAGCTCAACATCTCTTTAAAAAGTAATAACTTGTTCATCAGCCTCCAATATCAGCCTCGACATCTAATAAAATTAATATATTGTTCATCAGCCTCATCATCTCTTAAGATTGATAAATTGTGCATTAGTCCCGACATCTCATAAAATTAATAAATTGTTCATCAGCCTCATTATCTCTTAAGATTGATAAATTGTTCATCAGCCTCAACATCTCATAAAATTAATAAATTTTTCATCAACCTCGACATGTAATAAAATTAATAAATTTGTTCATCAACCTCAACATATTATAAAATTAATAAATTGTTCATCAGCCTCAACATCTCATAAAATTAATAAATTGTTCATCAGCCTCAATATCTCACAAAATTGATAAATTGTTCATCAGCCTTAACATCTCATAAAGTTAATAAATTTTTCATCAGCCTCAGCATCTCATAAAATTAATAAATTTTTCATCAGTCCCAACACCTCATAAAATTAATAAATTGTTCATCAGTCCCAACATCTCATAAATTATAATTGTTCATCGCCCTCAAATATCTCATAAAATTAATAAATTGTTTATCAGTCCAACATCTCATAAATTAATAAATTGTTCATATCAATCGATTCATAATAATTATAAATTGTTCATCAGTCCCAACATTTCATTAATTGCTTTTAATTTCTTATTTATGTTATGCTCGTTTTTAAGCCTGTTGCAGGCCAAAATCGACCCTCCAAGTTTTCCTCACCTACCATTATCCCGGGCATTAGCCCTTCATCGGTTTACGCCTATTACTTTTATGTTCTTTCCCCCCTATACTACAAATTAATATCTCTGTTTTGAAAGTTTGACGATTATACTGTTTTTTACATTTTTTTTATATATGAAACGATAAAAATCATAAATCAACATATTCTAGTCAAAATTCAGTAAAATTGATGTCTTGTTAACTTATCTCTACTGACTTTGTTTACAGTGCACAATTTAGACTATCTGGAAAAAGAAAATTTTTAAACACAAGAGGACGGGCATTGTGTTCACATTTTAATTTCCATATCCTATAATTTCATATATAATTTCTTTTCGCTTATTGGTAACTTATAATTACGTTTCAAACATTTTAACGACGGGAATAAACAAAGCAACCTGTTGATGCCATTCAATTATCCGGA
>CM063500.1:72446018-72448518 GCA_032207245.1 Pardosa pseudoannulata | reverse complement strand
GTGGTAGGTTCCGAACTGTTACTTAAGTTAAAATTTTAATAAATAGGCTGTGATATTCTCGGGGCCACCACAATCATCTTCTATTACGTTTTACACTCATGTCCATAAATTAAGGATAATGAAGTTCAGGCAATGAAAGAGACAAAAGCAAAACAAATTTGACTTATTTGTAAAGTCTATTTATTAAACAAAAGGTAAAGAGCAAAAAAGATGCTATATGTTTGACATAATTAATAAAAATTGCGATTTTTACTCCCTGGAGAAAATTTCAAAAAAGAACCTATTTACAGAAAACAGTATAACATAGTTAGTATGATGGTTAATACGGAGTATGTCTCCCGGACGATGCAATACAAGCGTTACAACGCCTACGCATGCTGAGTATCAGATTATCAATCTGATCTTGGGGAAAATTACACCTCTCATCAAGCAATGCCCTCCGAAGTTCCGATAGACAGTTGGGAGGGGGTTGACGGGCTGCAATTCGTCGGCCAAGCATGTCCCACACATGCTCTATTGGATTCAAGTCAGGTGAGTATGCTGGCCAATCCATACGGGTGATATCCTCCGATTGAAGGCATTCGTCTACAATGTTTGCACGGTGAGTCGGGCGTTGTCATCCATATACAGAAATTCAGGACCCATGGCGCCCCGAAACAAACGTACATGTTGTTCCAGAATGACATCCCGATAGATGTGGCCTGTCATCGTTACACTCTGAACATGCAGGTCAGTTCTGGAACCAAGAATAATTCTCCCCAAACGAGCCATCCTGCACCACCGTAACGGTGTCGTTCAATGGTGTTCTCTTGGTGGTAACGGGTACCTGGCTCTCTCCATATGAAAGTCCGGTGAGAATCAGAATGTAAACTGAACCTGGACTCGTCGGAAAACATCACACAAGACCACTGTTGCGGTGTCCACAATGCATGCTCTCTAACCCAGCATAATCGCAGGCGACAGTGAGTTGCGGTAAGGGGAACACATCTGACAGGCCTACGAGCATATAGACCAATGTTCCCTAAGCGCCTGTACACGGTCTGCCTTGAAACTCTCGTACCGGTAGCTGAAGAGAGCTGACGATACAGGTCTGATGCTGTGCTCCGTCTGTTTCTTTTGGCAGTAACTGCCAAATACCGGTCATCATTCAGCGTAGTAACTCGGAGGCGACCTGTGCTGTAACATCTACTCACATTACCATCATGTTTGAATCGTTGCCAAAGCCTGGAGATGACACTCTGGGCGATTCCAAGTTCCTCGGATACTTCCAGCTGGGTACGTCCACATTCCAGTCGTCCGATAATTCTACCACGTAAAAAATCATCCAAATGCTTCCTTTGTGCCATAACTATGCGGTTATTGCACTGAAAGGCTTTTAAAGCGCTTGTGAACAATTTTACTTCTTTGCTACCATTCCTTATATAGCCCTTTCATACACTCTCGTCATTGTGACGTACTATCCGCGCCATCTGGTGGTTTCCTACAATTTGCATATTCTTCTTCAATATGTGTGTGATAATTCTACAGGTGAAATTTTTATTTTAGAGCTCAATTTCTGTGTGATTCTGAATTATCCTTAATTTATGGACATGAGTGTATATATACTTGAATATGAGTACCTAGGCAAGGATTCGACCTTTACCTGAATTTCAAGATAAATTTTTCTATACTTTGTAAATAAAACTATTTTATCATCATCTATTTTATTTGAAACAAAGATAGTAGTAAAAAGACAATGATGAAAGTCTCTTTTTTTCTAAAGCAGAGATCCTAAAAGTGTCATATTTATTAAATTGTTGTTACATTTACATAGTTATAAACTTCCTAGTCTTTGTGCAAATTATCAGTTGAGACCACTGTTAGCGATGATTACCCATTTTTATTCTTTATAAATTTCTTTAAGATAAAAAGAGAGAATCCCTGCGTATTTGGTTAGAGTTCTCAGGAGGTACTTCACAACAATGAAAATGTCAAGAAAGCTCCCAGTTTTTCCCTTGCACTTGTCTCTCGAGTATTACATTCCATTAAGACTGGTTTTATCTCTACTAACAGAGTCATTGGATATTGAATATTCCGCTACTAATTTTTTTTCTTTTTGTGTGTTTTATGTTTCACAAACTCATAAGCTATATTGTGTGTTTGTATATGTTAAGCAGTAAACCAGTGGTAAGGAATCTTTTAACTGTGATGGGTGACAGAACAATTCGTGTTGCAGAAAAATATCTTGTTTCATGGAGACTTATTATCGAAAAGATTGTATATATATGTGATATATATATATATATATATACATATATATATATCACACACGCATATATATATATATATGTATATGTATATAAATATATATATATATATATAAGTATGATTTTTACTACTTCTAACCTACGGAAATAAAAGCATTACCATTTTATATTAAACATTTATTTAATTATAATACTTTTGATTTATACTGGAAAGTTGCTGGAAACTACCCCATTGTCCCTAGACCAAAACTGTA
>CM063500.1:72408518-72431018 GCA_032207245.1 Pardosa pseudoannulata | reverse complement strand
AGTTTTTAACTTTTGTGTGCCTTACTATTAAGCTTTCGGAATTGCTAATAAAAAAGATCTACATTTCATAACATGCATTTTCGCAATTTTCTCTGAATATTTTTCTTAGAAAAAGATACTTTTAATTTATTCGGGCATCAGAAATCCAGTGCTTGCGCATAAACTTTTGCATTTTTATTTAGTTTTTGTGGTTATAGAAGAGAAACTATCAAAAATACATCGTTATTTGATTAAAATGATGAAATATAAAGACGTGACTTAAGTTTTTAACTTTTGTGTGCCTTACTATTAAGCTTTCGGAATTGCTAATAAAAAGATCTACAGTTCATAACATGCATTTTCGCAATTTTCTCTAAATATTTTTCTTAGAAAGAGTTACTTTTAATTTATTCAGGCACCAGAGACACAATGCTTGCGCATACACTTTTGCATTTTTATTTCGTTTTTGTGGTTATAGAAGAGAAACTATCAAAAATACATCGTCATTTGATTAAAATGATGAAATATAAAGACGTGACTTAAGTTTTTAACTTTTGTGTGCCTTACTATTAAGCTTTCGGAATTGCTAATAAAAAGATCTACAGTTCATAACATGCATTTTCGCAATTTTCTCTAAATATTTTTCTTAGAAAGAGATACTTTTAATTTATTCAGGCACCAGAGACACAGTGCTTGCGCATACACTTTTGCATTTTTATTTAGTTTTTGTGGTTATAGAAGAGAAACTATCAAAAATACATCGTTATTTGATTAAAATGATGAAATATAAAGACTTGATTTAAGTTTTTAACTTTTGTGTGCCTTACTATTAAGCTTTCGGAATTGCTAATACAAAAGATCTACAGTTCATAACATGCATTTTCGCAATTTTCTCTAAATATTTTTCTTAGAAAGAGTTACTTTTAATTTATTCAGGCACCAGAGACACAATGCTTGCGCATACACTTTTGCATTTTTATTTCGTTTTTGTGGTTATAGAAGAGAAACTATCAAAAATACATCGTTATTTGATTAAAATGATGAAATATAAAGACCTGATTTAAGTTTTTACTTGTGCATTACTTTTCTGCTTTCGGAATTGCTAATAAAACAGATCTACAGTTCATAACATGCATTTTCGCAATTTTCTCTAAATACTTTTCTTAGAAAGAGATACTTTTAATTTATTCAGGCACCAGAGACACAGTGCTTGCGCATACACTTTTGCATTTTTATTTAGTTTTTGTGGTTATAGAAGAGAAACTATCAAAAATACATCGTTATTTAATTAAAATGATGAAATAATAAAGACGTGATTTAAGTTTTTAACTTGTGTGTGCCTTACTTTTGCGCTTTCGTAATTGCTAATAAAAAAGATCTATAGTTCAAAATACTTTTAAAAATAATATTTTAAATGGTCCGGAATATATATTTAACTCTTAATAAAATTTGTTTGGTAACATAAATTTGTCGTTCATCATCATAAGTAATTATGTGGGTATCTAGCTGAGAAATGTTGACAGGGCTTTAGAGACCCGGCGTGCATTCTTTGAATCTGGGAAATACTCTTAATTTAATCGGGCATCAGAAACCCAAAGCTTGCGCATATGTTTTTGCCTTTTTTATTTAGTTTTTGTGGTTGGAGAAGAGAAACGATCAAAAATTCATCGTTATTTGATTGAAATGATGAAATATAAAGACGTGATTTAAGATTTTAACTTTTGTGTGCCTTATATTTGTGCTTTCGGAATTGCTAATAAAAAGGATCTACAGTTTAAAATAATTTTATAAATTATATTTTAAATAATCCGAAATATATTTTTAACTTTTAATAAAGTTTGTTTGGTAACATATTTTCGTTCTTCGTCAGAATTTTGTGGGTATCTGGCTGAAAAATGTTGTTCAGTGTTTTAGATACCCAGTGTAAGTTCTTTGAAGATCTTTAATTTAATGATAAATGTAATATTTTTTGAATTAAAAAAACAAAAAATTCACGTTATTTATTAAATGATAAATATAAATGAAAGAAACTTTTGTTCCTTACCAGTATAAAAATTAACAGTTTAAAATAATTTATAAATTATATTTAAAATGAAAAATTTTTAACTTTTAATAAAGATTAACATATTTTCTCATGTAATTACTTAATATGTTCAGTAAGATAAGGTAAGTGAATTGGGCCATAATGTAATCGATTTTATTTAAGATAAATTAAAAAAAAAAACTAAGCTTCACGTTAAAAATTCGTAAAATCTCATAATTAACCAGTATAGATTTTTCAAATATTTATAGAAATGAAATGAAAAAATAAAATTTTTGCAAGATTAATCATTTAATTATGTAATAATTATTATGATGAATATTTAACAATAAAAGGAAAAATTATTTATATATTTTAAATTATTTGACATTAATGCAAAAACATTTGAATTTAATCAGAAAAATGTTAAAACATCATAATATTTTATAAAACATCAAATTTGTTGCATTTATGAATTATTTTGTTTATTTAATGAATACAAGCATTGGAACTCCTGTCATAATTTATAGATTTATATAATATTTGGCAGAAATTTCTTCAAACTTGTCTTGAAGGATCTTCTTAAGCTACTGCTATAAAATCATATATTTAAAAGCAAAATTGGCTGTATTTAATCTTATTGTCCTTTTTATTGCAATACGTTAAATGAAATGCAAAATTGGCGGACCTAGCGGGTTAATAATAAAAATTAGCAGCATTAGCTTTAGAATTTTCTTATTTCCGCCGGTACTCAGTTTTAATCCTAGATTTACGGACCGAGCCAATTTGAAAAAATTTGAAAACAGATCGAGCCAAAAATTTCATCACTATATATATATAAAACTTTAATATCACTTTTCAAACACATATGTTTGTTTTTCGTTAAGTAATAAAATATATGTAAACTTTCATTCCTCTTCCCCGCAGACCCCTTCATTTCGCATTATCAAATGTGGTATACCTATTTTCACGGTTGTGAGCCAATTTAACTCGTAGAATGTATATAAAATTAAATAAATATATTAAAAAATATAGTATAAAGTAAATATAAAGTATATAAAATATAGTATGAAGTAAATATAGAGAAGAAGTCGAAAGCCCTCCCATTCGAATGACAGAAATTCATGCTACTGACGCACGGTAGAATTGTGAAGTTCAACAATCATGCAAAAGAAACAGATGTAGAAACCATTGTGCTAAATGTAACAGAAATGTTTGCGGAAAATGTAAATTTTATATGTAAAAAATGTTTTCCATGAATTTTTTGATAATAAACATTTAATTTAAATTAATTTGTAACTATTTTCTTTGCAAAAAAAATCCATTTTCTTGTGTGAGTCAAATTGGTTCACTTCAGTAAAAACAGGTATACGATCAACATCCGTAAATCTAGTATTAAGAATAACTACAGTACAAAATATATCAACCAACTTTTATCTTCAGTGGCACTACTATACGACTAAGAATCAGTATGACAATATATGAATTATTCGAGTACTGGATAAGAGTTGGTAGCTGAAGATTGAAAAGATAATGTCTCAAATTTGAAAGAAAGGGCAAATACAACAAAGAGAAATAACATTTTGCTTGCCTTTGTATTTTATGTAAGTGATTTTCCTTTGTTTGTGAATCTCTTGTGGGAGTTCTCGCCAACAGTTGGCAGCGAAGATTGAAAACTTGTTGGAAAAGTGTAAATAACAAAAAGAAATGCATATCTTATTTGTGCTTGTATGCTCAAGTGTGTCATTTCTGTTGATTTGTAAATCTCGTGTGTGAGTTCTAGATGAAATTGGTAGCTAGAACAAAATTTGAAATTGTTGTTGGAGATTAGTTCAAAAACTGTATACAAAAAAGGAGTAAAGTTTTACATTATATATAAATATATATATATTTATATATATATTATATTCTATATTCTATTGTAAAAAATTTTAAATAATGAATCCATATCGTTCAAATTATATATAATGAAATATATATACAACAAAGAAAAAATTATTTTTATATTTATTTATATTATATATTTTATATTCTAGATGAAATTCGTAGGTGAATTTTGTATGTTGCAGATTCGTTCAAAACTATACAAAAAAGGAAAAAAATTTTTTTTGTACTCTGATATGTGTGATTTCTGTTCGGCTGTATTCTATGTATTTATTGCTAAAGTTGTAATTTTATAATGAGATATCGTTTATTGAATACAACATTATTTTGATAGTATTTGTATTCTATGTTCTAATTTGTCCGTCGTGAGTTTTGTGTGTGAGTCAATAGCAGTTGCTAACAAGATATTTTATCAACTATGATGTATTATGTACGAGAGTAAAACGATGTATTATATATTATGTTCGAATTTGTTAATCTCATGCATATCTACATTTCTATTTTCTACATTTCTACATTTTCTTGTATGAGTCAAATTGGCTCACTTCAGTTAAAATAGGTATATGATCAACATCCGTTAATCTAGTGTTAAAAAACGTAAAAATATGTGTAATATGTAATTTGTTAATAAATGCATATCTCTTTCACATTAGATTAAATTTCTTATGAAATATTTAGTTGTTATTACTCACAAAACTACTAAATAACTACACAATTCTCAGTCGATATGTAGGGGGTAGATAAAACTGTCTATTTACACAGATAAACAAAGGGAAAGATAAGACAGAGGTTTTATCTGAAACCTTTGAAAACGTGCCACTCCGTCAAAAACCTTTTCAAAAATCTTAAGCGATTCGAAGCTACGGGAAAGGGGAAAGGTGCATAATATATATTCCGTTCGATTCGGGGGAAGCATTTCTCTTCTCGAATTCTTTCCATTAAACGCGCGAAGTAAATCTTCACAAAGTTCTCTTTTAATGGTCTTCACAGCTGAAGTCTGTAATGAGTTTATACCGAGATCAGAATGTTTGACATTTCTCATGGGACTTGATCAGGCTCGGAAGTAATTCAATTGATATATGTTCCTCGAGCGTGGCGATCCTTTATGAACAGAGAAATTCGGGGGAAGTTTAAATTTCTATTGCAACTGCAGTTTTGAGGTAAGTTGGGATTCTGAAGATTTGCGTCGGTCTTCAGGGAAGGTTGGTGCTTTTTCCGGCTAATTTTGAGCTAATAAAAGTGTTTGAAAATGGCTAATATAACAATAAGGGAAACGTGTACTATAATACATGGATTTAAGGAAAATTTCTACGTCTAAACATATTGCAATGAGATTAAATACAGACATTTTTGCTTTCAAATCTATGATTTTATGGTAGTAGATTAAGAAGGCCTGGAAGAGATGTTTGATGTAATTCCTAAAAAATAAAATATAAATCTATAAATCATGAGAGGCGTTACAATATTTGTATGCATTTATATAAACAGAATAATTCCTAAATGCAACAAACTTGATACATTTCTATATCTAAACATATTACAATGAAAGGTGCAATGAGATTATATATATAGCTATTTTTGCTTTTAAATCTATGATTTTATGGTAGTACATTAAGAAGGTCCTTGAAGACATGTTTGATGAAATTCCTGCCAAATAAAATATAAATTTGTAAATCATTAGAGGCGTTACAATATTTGTAGGCATTTATATAAACAGAATAATTCCTAAATGCAACAAACTTGATAAATATATATATCTAAACATATTGCAATGAAAAATGCCATGAGATTAAATAAGCCATTTTTGCTTTCAACTCTACGATTTTATGATAGTAGTTTAAGAAGGTTCTTGAAGACATGTTTGGCGAAATTCCTGCTAAATAAAATATAAATCTATAAATCATGAGCAGCGTTACAATATTTGTATGCATTTATATAAACAGAATAATTCCTAAATGCAACAAACTTGATAAACTTCTATATCTAAACATATTGCAATGAAAAGTGCAACGGGATTAAATACAGCCATTTTTGCTTAAAATCTATGATTTTGTGATAGTAGCTTAAGAAGATCCTTGAAGACATGTTTGATGAAATTCCTAAAAAATAAAATAAAATCTGTAAATCATTAGAGGCGTTACAATATTTGTAGGCATTTATATAAACAGAATAATTTCTAAATGCAACAAACTTAATAAATTTCTATATCTAAACATATTAGAATGTTAAGTGCAATGAAATTAAATACAGCCATTTTTGATTTCAAATCTATGATTTCAGGATAGTAACTTAAGAAGGTCCTTAAAGACATGTTTGATGAAATTCCTTCCAAATAAAATATAAATCTGTAAATCATGAGAGGCGTTCCAATATTTGTATGCATTTATATAAACAGAATAATTCCTAAATGCAACAAACATGATAAATATCTATATCTAAACATATTGCAATGTAAAGTGCAATGAGATTAAATACAGATATTTTTGTTTCAAATCTATGATTTTATGGTAGTAGCTTAAAAAGGTCCTTGAAGACATGTTTGGCGAAATTCCTGCCAAATAAAATATAAATTTATAAATCATGAGAGGCGTTTCAACATTTGTATGCATTTATATAAACAGAATAATTCCTAAATGCAACAAAGTGGATTTTTATAAAATATCTCACCATTTTTACAGCGTGTTTGTTTATTTCTAACTTCTAATTAAATTCCATGTTTTTTTTGCTATAGTTAATAGCAAATTACGTTATAATGTCTTTTAACCCTTTTTATCCTGACTGCACTTATAAGTTTTGCTTCAATGAATCACCTATATATTCCTAATAAAGCGGTCTTTCCTGACGAATGAACGATGTAGTTCCTACAACAGAAAAGAAATGAAATCACCAATCAGGAATCCTTTTTATTCTCATAGTAGGGATTTTATAATCGGACGTGCTGTGTTCGAAGGTCATTTTGTGGTAGAGTTGATACATATTGTACCGAAGTACTTTCCCACGATGGTCAGCACGTGCATTCAGAGCTGTGGAAGAAATTTCCAAGAAATTAGATGTAGCTGTTGACTTTGAGTTTTAAGGACCCCTGCGGAGAAGTTATAGATCACGGAATGGCACAAGCGTAACGGTCAAGCTCTCACAGAGATGTAACCGTGAGCTTTGGGGGCAGGGGCTAAAATTAATGTCAGCTTTCATAAAAGGGGCTATTTCAACTGCACTCCTGAAAAGGGTGCAGATGTGGGAAAGCGATTGGCAAAGAAGAAAAAGGGGCGTTAAAACCGAGGTGATAAGTTGGAAAGAGAGTGAAGAAAAAGGAATCGAAGTAAGGATTGAAGAGTTGCTGAACCATCCAGAGAGCCCGGACCAGCAATCGAGTCCCGAACCCGCATACCAGCATAGACGTACACCAAAATAACGGCTGCTACGCCAGTACCAACGCCCTTTTACTCCCTTTACATCCTGATGAAAGCCCGAGCCCTGTAATGTCCGGAGGTAAATAGATTTAACATATTTATGTGACAGTTATTTAGGCCTCAGTTAGTAATTCAACATTTTGATTAAATAATGACGTATAACAAAAGAGAATTGTAATAATTTTTGCTTAATGATGGATATAAAATCTAAATATTTGCTGGTTATGTTATATGGTGATCAAGTAGTGTAGCAATTTGTAAATAGTGTACAGAACAAACGTCTTAATCCAAATATAAGGTATTATATTTTTACTGTGCTTCACCTTTGTAAACGAATACTGGTGTTAGTGTTGTACGTACATTACAAAATACATATTGTTCAATTGAGAAAATTTAATAGTTTATTACCAGTTATTTGGTACTATTATTTTTTAGAGACTTCCATAATTCGGAGTTAAGAATTCCAATTGTCTTATTCATAATTTAATGTTTTATTTTCTATTACAGAGTCAAAATCATATGTTGGTACTAGAAAGTACCAGCTTCAAAGTTAACTACTAAAATACAGTAAAAATTAATTTTATTTTTTTTATGATTATTCTCCATTAAAACTTATCTAATGATGCTAAAATCCAGTAAGAAAGTTGATGGTAAATTAATTCAGGATAAAAAGGGTTAAGATCGGCCTGAATTTTTCTTTTTACCTTGTTAAATTCAGTTCATCAATAATTACTTTATTATATGACAGTGAAACGCTGATTAATCTTGCAAAAATGTGCAGATTTTTTTATTTTATTTCTAAAAATATTTGAAACGATATTATTTACCCATTTCAAGATTATGAGAACTTTGAGATTTTTAGAATTGATACAAGTGTTGTTCAATTGAGTAAATTTAGTGGTTTATTACCAGTTATTTGGTACTATTATTTTTTTGAGACTTTTATACTTCGCAGGTAAGCGTTTCATTTGTTTTATTCATAATTTAATGTTTTATTTTCTATAATAGAGTCAAAAATATATGTTGTACCAGAGAGTATTAGCTGCAAAATTAACTACTAAAATACAGTAAAAATTAATATTCTTTTTTCTATGATTATTCTCAATTGAAACTTATCTAATGATGCAAAAATGCAGTAAGAAAGTTGATGGTAAATTAATTGAGGATATAAAGGGTTAAGATCGGCCTAAATTTTTCGTTTTACCTTGTTAAATTGAGTTCATCGAAAATTACTTTATTAAGTGACAGTTTAACGCTGATTAATCTAGCAGAAATGTGCAAATTTTTCTTTTTATGTCTAAAAATATTTGAAACGATACCTTTTAACGGTTTCAAGATTATGAGAACTTCGAATTTTTACGAATTCTTTTAACTTGAAGCTTTTTTTTTATTTTATCTTACAAAAAATCATTTACATTATATACTCCCAGATTCAAATAACTGTGTGTAGAGGTACAACATATTTTGAGCTAAAATGCTTTAGGAAATGACTTAGAAACTAACAGGAATTAGCAAGCAATAACTGAGAGAATTTGAAAGCGAATTTATGCATTTGGATTTATCTTAAGTATTTCGATAATTTACATACTTTTTTTTGTTAAGATCAGCGTAAATTTTTCTTTTTATCTTGTTAAATTCAGTTCATCAATAATTTCTTTATTATATGACAATTAAACACTGATTAATCTTGCTGTAATGTGCAGATTTTTTTTTATTTCTAAAAATATTTGAAACGATACCATTTACGAGTTTCAAAATTATGAGAACTTCGAGATTGTACGAATTTTTAACTTGAATCTTAGTTTTTTAATTTGTCAAACAACAAATCATTTACATTATTTATTTCTAGATTCAATTAAATGTAATTAGTGGTACAACATATTTTGAACTAAAAGCTTTAGAAAGTGACTTAGAAACTAACAGAAATTTGCATGCAATAACTGAGAAAATTTGCATGTGAATTTATGCATTTGGATTTCGCTTAAGTATTTCGATAATTTACATAATTTTTTGTCTGTTATGATCGGCGTAAATTTTTCTTAATAAATTGTTAAATTAGGCGATTTCACCCAGCAGGGTACATCTCAACTTATAACAATTCTGATTCTTGTTTCAAACGGAAGGGCAGCTTATTGTTTGCCTTGACTGTTGTAAACATGCAAGTGAATGGGAAGGGCATTGAAATAATTTGTGACGTTGCATGAAACTGCTCTATTGAGTTCACCAATAATTATTATATGACAGTTAAACGCTGATTAATCTTTCAGAAATGTGCAGATTTTTCTTTTTATTTCTAAAAATATTTGAAACTACCATTTACAGGTTTCAATATTATGAGAATTTCGAGATTTTACGAATTTTTAACGTGAAGCTTAGTTTTTTAATTTATCTTACAAAAAATCATTTACATTATTTGCTCCCGGATTCAAATAAATGTGTTTAGAGGTACAACATTTTTTGAGATAAAATCTTTAGAAAAGGACTTAGAAACTAACAGGAATTAGCAAGCAATAACTGAGAGAATTTAAAAACTAATTTATGCATTTGGCTTTAGCTTATATTTCGATAATTTACATAATTTGTTTTTGTTAAGATCGGCGTAAATTTTTATTTTTATCTTGTTAAATTGAGTTTATCAATAATGACGTTTTTATATGACAGCTAACCGATAATTAATCTTGAAGAAATGAGCAGATTTTTCCCTTTATTCCCAAAAATATTTGAAATGGTACCATTTAACGGTTTCAAGATTATTAGATTTCCGAGATTTTACGAATTTTTGACTTGAAGCTTAGTTTTTTAATTTATCTTACAAAAAATCATTTACATTATTTGCTCCCGGATTCAAATAAATGTGTTTAGAGGTACAACATTTTTTGAACTAAAAGCTTTAGAAAATGATTTAGAAACTAACAGAAATTTGCATGCGATAACTGTGAAAATTTGAATGCAAATTTATGCATTTGGATTTAGCTTAAGTATTTCGATAATTTCAATAGGTTTTTAAAAAAGGATTTAACACGCAATGACACAGTTAATGACAACAAATAAAAGTAATTTTAAATAAAAATCAATGTTTTAATGTTTGTAACTTATAAAGCTATACTGTTGAGTCTCAATATTAATCTTAAGAATTTTACGTAAGCTAAAACTTAATTCCTTTGATTTAATTATTTTTATTGAAAATAAGCTACGTAATTTGCTTTTAGATTTATAGAGATTATTTTAAAATAATGACTAATTTTGTGCTAATGCAAGCGAATGAATATTATAAGTCAGGGAATTACGTATGTGAATTTACATGTTAATACTTAGACATCTATAAAAAATATAAATAACTTAAATGGAATTTTAAAAATTCACAAAAAAGACAGTGAAACAAAATACAGTCAATCTTTAACACAACTTGATGTTTCAATATAAGGGACGTATGAATGGTTTTATTGAGTTTATGAATTTATTTTAAGCTTACTAAGGAACAGATGTATTATAGACGCCGGTCATGTTCGCCAAGTTTTTTTTTGTGTGGACCAACAGAAAAACGCGTGTTTTGAAAAATCGCCAAGTAGAAAAACATGGCGGCGGTACGCTTTTACTGAAAAAAAATGGCGGCGATCACATGGCATATATTGAAACACAACATTGACAAAACTAAACTTAAAAAAAAAGATTAACAACTTAAAGCCTTATTAAAGTAATATTAGCATAATAATTATCAGTTTTTACGTTATTTGAAAAATAAATAACAGATTAGTAATATTTATGATATATAGCAACAGAATAAACACAATATATAGCATTTTAATAAGCACTAATATTATAAAAAATCTAACGTGTGACGGGGGTTCCCCCCTCAACCCCTCTGTGTAATAAAAGAAATGCAAAATAAATTTATTAACAGATGAAAACTGGAAAGGATAGCGCCAAAAACATTCTTCAACACTCCTACCTTCCTTAAAAAAACTTTGAAATAATTATTTTTTATTAAATACAAAAAGAAAAAAAACCACCTCAGATTTGGAATACCGTTGTTCCCACACACTTGGAGTTTATAATGAAATGCAGAACCCAAGTCACAACTAAGAATATCCTAATATTTTTTAACAATTTAAAAAATAGTAAGAACTGAAATATCTACATCCACCATACTAAATCTGCTAAATCCCAGAAAATAAGAACAAAACAAAAATGTTCCAAACCAAAGCGTCTCGTTTGATTTAGAATATCCTGACACTTTTTAACAATTTCAAAAATAGTAAGAAACGAAATAACTTCACCCTTCATAACTAAATCACAGAAAATGATAAGAACAAAAACAAAATTACTTACTAAATCTCTGAAAATGATAAAAAAAAAAACAACCCTGACCTCGGCGACTGTAAACCAAAAGAAAAGCTAAGCACATTTCTCGAATACTGCCGGATACTGACGTCAGAAATCACGTGCAGCAGTGGGGTGCAAGAACACATTTGAGCTACTGTATAGCACCACCAAAATCAAGGGAAACACACCAACCCACTTATCGCCTCGTAAAATTGCCAAAAGATCGCCAAATTTGGCGACAAAAAAACACGGCGTCTCTAATGCATCTGTACATATACTAATGATCAGCTTTCTGTACTACTGAAGAATAGGGTGCTCCTTGGAAATTTTAGCGAAACTATTGGCGATGTTTACTAAAACACAAAGGTATTTCATCCGAGCAACATTGTATCTCTTGCTATTTGGGAGACTTTAATTGATGTAGACTGCACTATTGTAATAGAATTATATTACATTTTGTTAATTGACCCAAACCATTGAGAAAATAGGTATTTACATTTATGGGTAAATAATCTCACAACCGTTTACAAAGCAACACCTTCAAATTATTAAAAATTAGCCATAGTAAACATTTTATGGTTCATTATATCTAATATTTTTAAGCTTTACTCGCATATAATATATAAGAAGTGGGTTCCACAAGAAGAGCTGGATACAAATATAATATAAATTAAAATATAGATACATACTGATTGGACACGGCAAGAACATATGAAAATGTTTGGCTACCATGTTCAGAGCTTTATCGCCAAGTTGACAGGGGCACCCTGTTCTTCGGTCAAGACCAGCTTTCCAATTAATCTTATGGGAAGCTTTTTATGTAATTCTTTTCCAGATTCACAAACACATAATTTTAGAAGTACGAACTTCTCAACACGAGGTGTGGGGGAATGATGAATATTCCAAAGCATCCATGAATTTCAGAATAAAGATAAAAGCATAATACAGGACAATAATTAAGCATACAGTTTTAATGCAATATAAAACAGTGACATTGAAAGATATATTATGTTTTTTGTAACAGAAATGTAGGTGACTGTTTCAATTTCTGTTTTAGAAACAGTCTCTGATATTTTCTGTTTGCACTCTTAACACATTGTATGCTTGACTAGAACTAGCCCGTTTTCTGACGATTGATACTTGAGCGAAAGACACGTACTAGTACGTTTTCTGACGATTGATACTTGAGCTCGGGTCACGTACTAGTAGGGGCTAGTACAACAATATGGTTTGTTTCTGGGTACAAAAATAACTGTATATACTGGAAAACGAAGCCGAATGTTCTTGTCTACTACATAGATTCTGCAAAAATTTAGACAAATAAAAACTAGTTTTTACATCAGTCGATGCGGAACCACAGAACGGGAATGTTGATTAAAAAAATCAATTTAGATTTAAAATTAACTTTTTACTTATCCTTGCGAAAATAATATATATATATATGTATATTTATATATTATATATATATTTGTATATATATATATATATATATATATATATATATATATATATTTGTTTATTCGTCTCTTTATATATTTGTTTATATATTTACATATAAAATTCGAAAAGTTGGTTAAAAAGATGAAATAATTTAGATTTATTGCGATTCTATTATTCTGTTGAGATCTATTGAGATTTCGATCTATTGAGATTTAACTAAATAACTAAATTTACGCGCAAAACGCCCGCTCCCGGTACAATTCCGCTGCGACATGTACCCGCACACAATATGTTAATAGAACATATTACATTTCGAGACTTTATCATAACAGGCTTTACTAGATTAATCATTAAGTATACTGCTTTGAGTCCTTTAGAATGAACTATAAGTTGTTTAATATGTTGCTTTAAAAAATTATTAAATTTCTCCAATATAAATGGTATATATATATTATATATTTTTAAATAATATAGTTTTTTTCTGTATACAATTTTTGAACGAATCTGGGATATCATTTTTCAAATTTTGCTCAACCAACAAATTTCATCTAGACCTCTCACACGAAATTTACAAATCAACAGAAATGAAACACTGAAGCATACAAGCACAAATAAGATATGCATTTCATTTTGTTTTTTACACTTTTTCAACAAGTTTTCAATCTTCATTGCCAACTGTTGCATAGAATTCCCATATGAGATTCATAAGCAAAGGAAAATCCCTCACATCAGAATACAAACGCAAGCAAGTTATTTCTCTTCGTTGTATCTTTTCATACAAATTTGGGACATTATCTTTTCAATCTTCAGCTACCAACTGTTCTCCAGTACTCGAATAAGTCTGAATTGTCATACTGATTCTAGGATGTATAATAGTGCCACTGAAGATAAAAGTTGGTTGGAATATTTTGTATTGTAGTTATTCGTAACACATTGTGTGCTGGTACATTTCGCAGGGGAATTCTAGCGGGAGTGGGCGTTTTGCTAGTACATTTAGTTATTCAGTTAAGTCTCAATATGTTGAAAATTATTTGATTTTTTAACTAACTGTTCGTATTTTATATTGAAATATATAAACAAATATATAAATAGAATTATATAAATAACAACCATAAGATTTTTTGTAAACAAAAATTATATTTTTAGATGTTACATTTATAATAGTATCATAAATATAAAAAATGAAATAAAAATAGCAGTATATAGTTTTAATTTTTTCGAATTATGTTATGTATAGACATTTCTACATTATAAAAAAAAGAGCAGATATAAAACTAATAATATAAAAACTAATTTTTATTTGTCTGAATTTATACAGAATCTGTGTAGTAGACAAGAACATTCGGCTTCGTTTTCCTGTATATACCGTTATTTTTGTACCCACAAACAAACCGTGTTGTTACACTAACCCGTGCTAGTACGTGATCCGCGCTCAAGTATCAATCGTCAGAAAACGTACTAGTACGTGTGCCGCATACAATGTGTTAATAGGACATAATACATTTCCATACTTATAATCTTTATCACAACAACCTTTACTAGATTCACATTAAGTATACTGCTTTGCGTCCTTCATAATAAATTATAAATTGTTTAATATGTTGCTTTAAAACATTAGTCAGTTTATCCATTTTAAGTGGTATGTATATATATTTAAATAATATAAAACTTTACTCCTTTTTTTATATATTTTTTGTACGAATCCGGGATATCAGTTTCATATTTTGCCCTATTAACCAATTTCATCTAAACCTCACACACGAGATTTACAAATCCACAGAAATGACACACTGCAACATATAAACACAAATAAGATATGCATTTCATTTTGTTTTTTACACTTTTTCAACAAATTTTCAATCTTCGCTGCCAACTGTTGCCGATAACTCCCACATGAGATTCACAAACAAAGGAACATCACTCACATCAGAAAACAAATGCAAGCAAAATGTTATTTCTCTTGTTGTATTTACCCTTTCTTTCAAATTTGAGACATTGTCTTATCAATCTTTTGCTACCAACTCTTATCCAGTTTTCGGATAAGTCGGAATTGTCATACTAGTTCTTAGATGTATAATAGTGTCACTGATAAAAGTTTGTTGAAATATTTTGTACTGTAGTTATTCTTAAAAAAATAGATTTCGGTTAGCGCCATAGTTATTTTTTAAGGACCCATAGTACCTTAAATTAAGTCTTAAAATGTTCGATATATCATTTTTTTAATTGTTATAGTATTTATTGTTCTCTCTGTATTAATTAATCCCTTAATGCACAATTTTAAAAAAGGCGGGCCAAAAATATTCAATTTTTGATTATAAAAAACACAATTTAGAACGTTGTCTTGAAAAGAAAATTACAAAATTACAAAAAAATCCAAATTTTAGTATATTGGATAATTATACAATTGGTATGATTTCTAAATTTTAGATTATTATTATTCCAGATTCAAATACATAATTTTAGAAGTTCGAAGCTTCTCAACAGGGGGTGTGGAGTGATAATAATGATATATTCCAAAGCATCAATACATTTCAGATTAGAGATAAAAGCATAATACAGGGAAATAACTAAGCATACAGTTTTGACGCAATATAAAACAGTGACATTGAAAGATATATTACATTATTTGTAACATAAATTAAGGTGACTGTTTCAATTTCTCTTTTAAAAACAGTCACAGATATTTTCTATTTGCACTCTTAATAGGAAACAATACATTTCCAGACTTATAATCATTATCACAACACCCTTACTCAATTCACATTAAGTATACTGCTTTGTTCCCTTTAGAATAAATTATGAGTTGTTTAATATGTTGCTTTAAAACATTAGTAAGTTTCTATATCTTTAAATAATGTAGATAATTTTATGTATACAGTTTTGAACCAATATGGGATATCAATTTCAAATTTTGCCCTACCAACCAATTTCATCTAGACCTAACACACGAGATTTACAAATCAACAGAAATGACACACTGCACCATAAAACACAAATAAGATATGCATTTCATTTTGTTTTTTACACTTTTTCAACAAGTTTTCAATCTTCGCTGCCAACTGTTGCCGAGAACTCCCACATGAGATTCACAAACAAAGGAAAATCACTCACATCAGAATACAAACGCAAGAAAAATGTTATTTCTCTTGCGTTGTGTTGTTGTACCTTTTCTTTCAAATTTGGGACATTATCTTTTCAATCTTCAGCTACCAACTGTTCTCCAGTACTCGAATAAGTCTGAATTGTCATACTGATTCTAGGATGTATAATAGTGCCACTGAAGATAAAAGTTGGTTGGAATATTTTGTATTGTAGTTATTCGTAACACATTGTGTGCTGGTACATTTCGCAGCGGAATTCTAGCGGGAGTGGGCGTTTTGCTAGTACATTTAGTTATTCAGTTAAGTCTCAATATGTTGAAAATTATTTGATTTTTTAACCAACTTTTCGTATTTTATATTGAAATATATAAACAAATATATAAATAGAAATATATAAATAACAACCATAAGATTTTTGTAAACAAAAATTATATTTTTAGTGGATACATTTATAATAGTGCCGTAAATATGAAAAATCAAATAGAAATAGCAGTATATATTTTTAATTTTTTTGAATTATGTTATGTATAAACATTTCTACATTATAAAAAAAGAGAGCAGATATAAAACTAATAATATAAAAACTAATTTTTATTTGTCTAAATTTATCCAGAATCTGTGTAGTAGACAAGAATATTCGGATTCGTTTTCCTGTTATACTCTTATTTTTGTACCCACAAACAAACCATGTTGTTACACTAACCAGTGCTAGTACGTGATCCGCGCTCAAGTATCAATCTTCAGAAAACGTACTAGTATGTGTGCCGCATACAATGTGTTAATAGGACATAATACATTTCCATACTTATAATCTTTATCACAACAACCTTTACTAGATTCACATTAAGTATACTGCTTTGCGTCCTTTATAATAAATTATAAATTGTTTAGTATGTTGCTTTAAAACATTAGTCAGTTTCTCCATTTTAAGTGGTATATATATATATTTAAATAATATAAAACTTTACTCCTTTTTTATACATTTTTTGTACGAATCTGGGATATCAGTTTCAAATTTTGCCCTACTAATCAATTTCATCTAAACCTCACCCACGAGATTTACAAATCTACAGAAATGACACACTGCAACATACAAACACAAATAAGATATGCATTTCATTTTGTTTTTTACACTTTTTCAACAAGTTTTCAATCTTCGCTGCCAACTGTTGCCGAGAACTCCCACATGAGATTCACAAACAAAGGAACATCACTCACATCAGAATACAAATGCAAGCAAAATGTTATTTCTTTTTGTTGTATTTACCCTTTTTTTCAAATTTGAGACAATATCTTTTCAATCCTCAGTTACGAACTGTTCTCCAGTACTCGAATAAGTCTGAATTGTCATACTGATTCTTATATGTATAATAGTGTCACTGAAGATCAAAGTTGATTGAAACATTGTGTACTGTAGTTATTCTTAACACTAGATTTACAGATGTTGATCATATACCTATTTTTACTGCAGTGAGCCAATTTGACTCATAGAAGAAAATGGAAGTTTTTTTCAAAGAAAACAGTTCCAAATTAATTTAAATAAAATGTTTATTATCGAAAAATTCATGGAAAACATATTTTACATTTAAAATCATTTTTTAAAACACATTTTCGGCAAACATTTCTATTACATTTAGCATATTGGTTTTTACATCTGTTTCTTTTGCAAGATTGTTGAACTTGACAATTCTTCCTTGCGTCAGTAGAAGGAATTTTTGTCATTAGAATGGAAGTGTTCTCGACTTCTTCTCTATATTTGCTTTATACTATACTTTATATATTTTATACTATATTTATTTATTTTCATATACATTCTATGTGTCAAATTAGCTCACAACCGTGAAAATAGGTATACCACATTTGATAATGCGAAATAAAGGAGTCTGCGGGGAAGACAATGAAAGTTTACACATATTTTATTACTTAACTAAAAACCAAAGTATGTTTTTGAAAAGTGATATTGAAGTTTTATATATGTAGTGATCAAAATTTTAATGAGTCAAATTGGCTCGGTCTGTAAATCTAGTGTTAAATATAATAGATTTAATTTAGCGACATACTTATTTTTCAGTACCTTTCAAGGCTTAAAATGTTCGATATATCATTTGTTTCCGAATTGTTATAATATTAAATGTTCTCCCTGTTTCAATTAATCCTTTAATGCACAGCTTTTTTAAAACAAGGCCAGCCAAAAAAAATCAATTTTTTTAAATGTAAAAAACACAATATAAAACGTTGTCGTGCTAAGAAAATTACAAAAATACAAAAATAATCAAAATTTGAAATATATTGGATAATTATACAATTGGTAAGATTTCTAATTTTTAGAATATTATTATTATTGTTGAAAGAGTGTACTGTTCAGTTGGTAGGCAATCTACCAATTGACAGTAGGATGTATCACCCTTGATGCGTTTGTATAAAATATGAAACCCTTATGTTTGATATCTCAAGATTAAAGTATATGAAGTGACGCCTCGGGTCAAAGATGTTTTTACAGAGCTTAATAAAATAGTAATAAAATAGTTAACAGTTATCTTTTATTTTGCATTATATTTTAGTAAAATATATATTGACAACGGGGGAATCAGAATCTGAATCTGAATACGCTGTTGGAAAGTGGCTCACAAGAAAGAGATAAGTGAAAAGGAGAAAAAAAATTATATATTTTATGCTTGAATAAGTAAGTGTTATAGCTTACAATTAAATATAAATGATAAATATCAATAAAAAAAATGTTGTTTTATTTTTGCTTTCACATTGTTATCTTCAATTCTCGACTGCATTCGAATGTGAAAAATTATAGCAACATAAAGTACGACGCCACTCGAATTATCTCGAGTGTGCACCGTTTGGCCAGTTTAGCACACTCGAGTTAACTCGAGCGTGCACTTAAAGGGGTTAAATATTCTCTATTTTTATTTAGGGCCGGTATCACTAAAATCGTTTAACATCTAACCGTGATTAATCTCTGTTTAAACGAAGAATTGAGTTCTACCATTGGTTGGCGCCATAGGTTAATCGTGGTTAACTGTTAAACGACTTTGGTTCAACCGGTTTAATTATTCGGTCTCTTTTACAATGAATTTTATAAAATTTTTTTAATTAAACTCTAGTTTTAAAAATAATCTAGTTCTATCATTTTAAGGAGTATATTTTTCAGGTAATTGTATAAAAATATACGCCAATGAAAGAAAATTAGATTAACTTAAAATATGTATTTAATAAGTAATAAAATATGTGTAACTTTTAAAATATGTATATTAGAAATTATTTTTTATATCAGATGAGTAAAATGACTTTTTTAGTCATTAAATCCAAAACATTAGAAGTATATGACATTAAAACAAAATAAATAACAATAGATTTTATGTGATATAAAGAATTATTTTCTAATTTCTAAATGTCCAAATTTTATTTTGCAGCTAAGTGAATCTCTATTTTTTTATGATTAACTTTATGAATTTTAAAGAATTTTAGCTTCATATAACAAAACTAAATAATTTTTATAATTTTAGACTTTATTAATTTTCAAGAAAACATTTTATTCTTAAAAGGCATTGATAAAAGATTTTATATTGAATGAAAAAAAAGCTGTTTTTATGAAAAGCTTTCACTTCGATAATACTGAATCTCCTCTATTTTAAAAATTTCAAGATTAAATTATATTTATGAAAATCAATATAACTAGTCTTCCTTACATCGTACAATACTTAAATAAATTTCCACAAAATTTTATGTTATGCAGATGTAAATTTTAATATATATGGACATAATTTTGATAAAACTGTTTATACAGTCATAATACATTAATTTAATCTTAAGAAATATCCCGTAAAATCCTTTTAAAAAAGTTAATAGGAATGCTTTCTTTTCTAATGAATATTTTTATTATTTTAGCTATACATTTAATCAAAATTTTGATGGTTTTACAGAAGTCTAGACTATAAAATGATTTTTAAACTACTGTGAATCACTTTTTACAGTAATTACGGTTTTAGTTTTAATTACCTAACTTTTTAAAAGATTATAATTTAGATTAGGCATTTTTCTTTAAATTATAATTGCCTTACTTTAATTACAAATAACGTTCAATCAAATGAAACGTGTAATTAATAAAGAATATAAGAATGATTATACTAAATAGCAGATATATTTTAAGTATGGATTTTAATTAATGAAATCATTTCTTAAAATAACAGTCTTTAAAATTAAGAATGAATAATGTTAAATGTTTAAAGACGGCTGTTTTCTGGTGATTTAATGTGTGTTTTTTATTATTATATTATATTAGAAATAGACTATATTTTTATAATATTATACTAGAAATTATAGTATAAACAATTTACTACACGTTATATTAAGTTTAGTTTTAGCTTGGAGAGATACGTTAAACAGTTTTTACATTGTACCGAAAGATTAATCCTTTAGAGTACAGTGATAGGCACAGCAAAACCTCTTGTTAAACATTTTTTTCTTTAATTTTTGGAGAAATATGAACGTTTTTTTCCGATTTTTTTATGTTTTTGACATTTAAAACTTACAATAGATAATAGCATTGTATTTAATTTTTTTTTTAATTTTTTTCTGAATTTAATCTATTTTTCTTTTTGTATTTATACTTGCTGTAGCTGGAAAGCTAGTAATTCCATTTTTTTTGCCTATGGCCCCACACAAAAACATATATTCCAACAACACTTATAAATTGTTAAACTATTTATTTATTATACTTTTTTAAGAACACTTAATTATTGTTCTTCCAATATAATTAAAATTTTAAAAAGTATTGTGTTTAAGCTATACAAGGGAATGGGTTTTTGACATTTAAAACTTACAATAGATAATAGCATTGTATTTAATTTTTTTTAAAATTTTTTTTCTGAATTTAATCTATTTTTCTTTTTGTATTTATACTTGCTGTAGCTGGAAAGCTAGTAATTCCATTTTTTTTGCCTATGGCCCCACACAAAAATATCTATTCAAACAACACTTATAAATTGTTAAACTATTTATTTATTATACTTTTTTGAGAACATTTAATTATTGTTCTAACAATATAATTAAAATTTTAAAAAGTATTGTGTTTAATCTATACAAGGGAATGGGATTTTGACATTTAAAACTTACAATAGATAATAGCATTGTATTTAATTTTTTTAAAAAAATTTTTTCTGAATTTAATCTATTTTTCTTTTTGTATTTATACTTGCTGTAGCTGGAAAGCTAGTAATTCCATTTTTTTTGCCTATGGCCCCACACAAAAATATCTATTCAAACAACACTTATAAATTGTTAAACTATTTATTTATTATACTTTTTTGAGAACACTTAATTATTGTTCTTCCAATATAATTAAAATTTTAAAAAGTATTGTGTTTAAGCTATACAAGGGAATGGGTTTTTGACATTTAAAACTTACAATAGATAATAGCATTGTATTTAATTTTTTTTAAATTTTTTTTCTGGATTTAATCTATTTTTCTTTTTGTATTTATACTTGCTGTAGCTGGAAAGCTAGTAATTCCATTTTTTTTGCCTATGGCCCCACACAAAAACATATATTCCAACAACACTTATAAATTGTTAAACTATTTATTTATTATACTTTTTTAAGAACACTTAATTATTGTTCTTCCAATATAATTAAAATTTTAAAAAGTATTGTGTTTAAGCTATACAAGGGAATGGGTTTTTGACATTTAAAACTTACAATAGATAATAGCATTGTATTTATTTTTCTTTTAAATTTTTTTTCTAAATTTAATCTATTTTTCTTTTTGTATTTATACTTGCTGTAGCTGGAAAGCTAGTAATTCCATTTTTTTTGCCTATGGCCCCACACAAAAATATCTATTCAAACAACACTTATAAATTGTTAAACTATTTATTTATTATACTTTTTTAAGAACACTTAATTATTGTTCTTCCAATATAATTAAAATTTTAAAAAGTATTGTGTTTAATCTATACAAGGGAATGGGATTTTGACATTTAAAACTTACAATAGATAATAGCATTGTATTTAATTTTTTTTAAAATTTTTTTTCTGAATTTAATCTATTTTTCTTTTTGCATTTATACTTGCTGTAGCTGGAAAGCTAGTAATTCCATTTTTTTTTGCCTATGGCCCCACACAAAAATATCTATTCAAACAACACTTATAAATTGTTAAACTATTTATTTATTATACTTTTTTAAGAACACTTAATTATTGTTCTTCCAATATAATTAAAATTTTAAAAAGTATTGTGTTTAAGCTATACAAGGGAATGGGTTTTTGACATTTAAAACTTACAATAGATAATAGCATTGTATTTAATTTTCTTTTAAATTTTTTTTCTAA
>CM063500.1:72393518-72403518 GCA_032207245.1 Pardosa pseudoannulata | reverse complement strand
AATTACGACAGTTTTTGATATTCTATTTTAGCTTTGTAAGTAATAAAGCTATTATATATGAATTTTGAAAAATAAATTGTTAAATATCTTTTTGCGGATTTAAAATGCAGAATTGTAAAAAGAATTTCTAGTGTTTCTAAAGATACAAATGAAGGAATTTATAATGAAATTATATTGTAACATAATGCGGAGGATACGTATTTCATTCTAAAAAATTCATACCAGTCATATAAGACAAATGTTGAAAGCAAATGAAAGTAATACAAATAATATAAATAGTTTATTAAAGCTAAAAATATAAGAGATTTAGAGAAGAAAATTTGTTATTGCTTCGAAGTAGTATCATTAAATAAAATATATATGTCCGTGCAGTCTATAAAACTGCATGAGACGTTTTGAAAACGTCTTTCTTGTGAAAGGGTCACACTGTACACGCTCACATACATATGCATTAAGCTAAAAACATAAAACAGTGTTACTATTATACACACTCTGGATAATGAATTACACTGCTGTGCAAAACTTAAGAAACAGATAGGGATTTTGAAATAACTCTACGAGAAATCTTATAAGTTCAAAAAACATTTATTGCTTTATAAATGTTTACTCTTTAAAAGCCATTTTGGTTCATAGACTTTATATTGTACCAACTATTTCTGATTTCCTATTAAAATTTGTCTTCTTGTTGAATCAGGGCTCGTTAGAAGTGATTTGTACTGTATTAACATTAATACATTGGTGTGCAAAACTCAAGAAACAGGTGGGTTTTTTGCCATAACTCCACGAGAAATCATCTGAGAGACATGAAATTCAGAAATGAGGGCGAGTAATATGTACGTAAAGGATGACGAAAGCATTTGCGCTGAAAAAGGAATGCAATGCATACGGTATGGAATCAAACAAAAACAAGCTTTATTGAACGCATAATATCGTGACTCATGATTGTCTATCCAAGAGGAAGAACAACAAAAAGATGTTCATTAATATGGGATATGGCCTAACCTAACTGCAATGGTTGCTTTGTACCTTCTCCGCATACTCAGAACCATCTGGTCAAGCATTTATTTTCAGTAGTAGTGCCCATTCCACAATCAGCATCTGTTTGAGTTGTTGGGTATTCTCCGGAGGATGTAAACGTGCTGCAATTCATCTTTCCAAAGCGTCCCACATATATTCGATGGGATTTAAATCGGGAATACGCTAGCCAATCCATTCGAGTGATATCTTCACTTTCCAGTAGCAACAGCAAGTCCGATGTCCTCGTGCATTGTCATCCATAAGATGAGGTCTGGGGCAATGACGGAGCAGACGCATATGAGGAAGGAGTACCTCCTAACAATAGCGATCCCCGGTTACAGAACCTCTGTGAAAAACATGAAGCTCAGTTCGGCCATTCAGCATAATGCCTTCCCAACAAGAACTCCACCACAAGAATAGGACCACCTTAACGGTGTCTTTCTATGATTTTTAGGATAAAATCGGGTCCTGACCTGTCTTTCCAAATCAAAACCCGTTGAGAATCGCCTCTGGTACTGAACCGACTCTCCTGCGTAAAGGACACCACTCCATTGATCAGTTGTCTAGTTTTTGTGGTCTCAGTACCACTGTAAACGGTGGCATCGGTGGCTAACTTTCAATGGGAGGCAGCGTTCAAGACGGCGGGAGAATAGGCCCTTTTTGTGAAGGCGTCTGATCACAGTAATGCAGACAATGTGCGGCCACATCGGACTCTTGATGTTGAGGAGCTGCTGGAGAGTGAAGCTATGACTCGAATGTATATCACTCGAAAGGTGTAGAAGGAAAATAGAAAATTTATAAATAATATAAATTACTTGAAAATTCAGACGCGGTAGCTCGGTCGGCAAAGGCAACGACCTCGTAACTTGAGAGTTGCGGGTACGAGACTCAAGCCATTCTATGATCCACCATGCTCGTTAATTGTGGTTGGAACATGTAAAATATGTTCGTGGTCGCAGTGTCCTCCGAGGTATCAAACGATACTTCTGAAGGTAGGAGGCCAAGTTTGGGGGTCTGGCCACAGCAATGCAAACAATGCACGGACACACGGACTCGTACTGTTTAGGAGCTACTGGAAAGTGAACATATCATTCGAATGGATTGGCCAGTGTACTCCCCTGATTTAAATTGCATAGAACATGTGTGTGATTCTTTGGGAAAACGCATTGCAGCACTTTTACAACCTCCGGAGAACACCCAACAACTCAAACAGATGCTGATTGGGGAATGGGCACTCCTACCGCAAGAAATGTTGGACCAGCAGAGTTGGACCAGTTGATTATGCGGTGACGATGCGTAGCAACCATTGCAGTTAGTGGAGAACATATCCCATATTAAGGAACATCTGCTTGTTGTTCTTCCTCTTGAATAGACAATCATGAGTCACGATGCTATGCGTTCAATAAAGCTTGTTTTTGTTTGATTCTCCACCGTATGCTTTGTATTCCCTTTTCAGCGCCGATGATTTTCTCATCCTTTACGTACATAATACTCTCCCTCATTTCTGAATTTCATGTCTCTCAGATGATTTCTCGTGGAGTTATGGCAAAAAACCCCACCTGTTGCTTAAGTTTTGCACACCAGTGCATATATAGAAAACTACATTGTACGTTGTATTACAAATCTCCTGATCAGTGACATATGAATCAGGAACTTCATAATTAAGCTCGCCTTATTTTCTGTCATTATATAAATAAATATATTGATAAGGGAAATAGTATTTATATTAAAATATATCCTAAGCAATATTACTTGCGTCGACAGCACGGATGAATTCGAAGAAATGAATAAATTTAAAGGATAAATTTGTCCCCTGTTTACGCGTTCAAAATAATTATTAGCAAACAGTCTTTTCTCGGAACATCTCCTGCATTCATTGGGGAATTAGACAGAAGACTATTAACTTTTATCTCAAGAAATAAGGTTTTCATCAACATTTTAATCCGATGTTACAGGTTATTATTATCAAAATGTGCCTAATGTAAATTTTAGAACAGGAACAGTAAATAAATAGCAAATGTGTAGTATGTGAGTGCTTATATCCCGTGCTTTGAGTGGTTCGTTTTAGCGGGAACTACTGGTATGTATGTCGTTCTGTTTATATGCTTTGAACTTTGAACTCTATACACTGTATATTCTTCGAGAAAATTAATTCTTGAAACTAATTTTACATTCGAATGTGACTCCGATAAACATCATAGCTATAGATTAAATAGTGATTTTCAAGTATGTTTTATGGCAAAGCAGAACACTGTTGATATTGGCCTAAAACATTTTCGTATGTGGGCATTGTGCTTGATTTTACCAATAAATAACTAGCTGCTTCGCACCCAGCCTTCGGACTGGGTAACAACATTTTTTCCTAATATAAAGGTTATAAACTACTATTATACATAAAATTTTTTATAAAATATTAAATAAACTCATCTTCTGCAGATTGTTGACAAATATGATAGTTTTCTAACAGCAGAGAATCCCAATTGAAAATATGTAAGTTCTTAGCATTGGCAGGACACTGCAACTTAATGAAGCTAAATTCCACGACTTTTTATACTATATGAACTAATTTTCCCCACGTTATGGCTATGCTTGCATGTATATATGTCTTGACTGTGAAAATTTATTTCAAATATATTTTCAAGAAATGTTTTTATTACATATCCAATTTAAAGCTTTTCTTTGGTGCATAAATTATAGAACCCTTTTACGATGAGATAGAACATAAAAAATTGTCAAAATGAATTAGCTCTATTTTTTAAAGTTATTATAAAGAATATAAAGTATCATCTCCATCACATAGGCTTAAACTACATAAGACATATGACAATTTTATGTTAGTTATTTTACGTTATAGAGCCTTTAGATTTCTAATATTGGGACGGTATTAAATGTTGATTAATTTTTGAAAAGTGGATGAAATTTTTGATTAAATTTTAATTATGTAATAATTTCAGGGTTATCGCACTCTCTTATTTAAATTTATTATTAGCTAATGATTTCAATATAACGTGGGCAGGAAGCTTAACTGAAATGAAAATGTAGTACATATACAAACAGATACATAATCATACTTCCAATATTATAAGTTCTTATTAAAATTATGTTGCTTGAGTATACTTAAATAATAATACTAACTAAGCAAGAGCGGTTAGCTTGTTTTCACACACAAAAACACATATGCTTACATACCTTCAATAATATAAAATATTATTAAAAATATGTGGTTTAAGGATACATGTATGTTATATGAGATATTTAATATTTCTGCTCAAAAACATGCGTGGTATTCAATATTACAAACTATTAGAACTATACATTTTTAGTAAATGCTGATGGTAAAACCTAAAAAAGAAGATATAAGACCGGGTATGACCCTAGACATGACATTTCTAATAATGCAAGACATTACTAGCAGTAAGTAGTTTAAATAACCTAAGATAAACTGACAATATAAAATATTCAAATACTACACACACGTACATCGCATTTCTAATATAAGTTCTTATTGGCAATATGTGGTTTAATTGTAGGTGGACTTGTAAGATATGTGTGAGGTATTAAAGTTTCACAGAAAGACTAATGTTCTGAACACCCTGGGCTAAGACGTCTAAGTCACAATTTGCTGTCATTTTGTACAGACAAAACTCTTTGAGATGATATTAGTATATGTATCCTGCAGTGAAGCTGGCACACAAAATGTTTATATAAACCAGTTTGTTTTGTTTTGGAGCTCTACGGTCTACTTTTTGCAACACGAGGGCTAATGAGACCTGGACCTACTGCTTAACGCCGATTCCGAACGGCTACGAACATCCATGACATAGTAGTATTCGAACCCACAAACTCCGGTTCAGAAGGCCAACACCCTAACCATTCGGACATTGTTCGGCTTATAAACCAGTTCACTCTTGAACAATCTGAGTAATAATGCATTGTATTTGTTGTTAAATTTACTTTAATTTAGAATCTGAAGTTTTGAAATTTGATACATACACACACACAAATATACATATTTACATATATACATATATACTATGTTAAAGTCTTTTAAAACATATAAAAATATTGAGGCAATAGATAAATAAAATATATATGGGTATTCAAATATGGTACTACAATTATTAAGTTATTAATTTGTGTAATTCAAGAATATAAAACCCAATAATATGAAATATTCTTATTGATTTTCAGAAATTAAGAGTCTTAATGTTAATTACCACTATAAATATATACACACTATATGAAATAGGATTGAAAATAATTAACTTTCACAACGGATGAGATCGAATCCACGAAGTACGCATTATTAGGACTACGTTATAACCAACTGAGCTAATTGATTGGTTTGGTTTGGTTTGGAGCGCTACGGTGTACTGTTTTGCACACGAGGGCTAATGAGACCGGGACCTACAGCTTAAAGCCGATTCCGAATGGCTACAAAACATCTATGCCCGCAGCGGGATTCGAACCCATGAACTCCGGTTCCGTAGAGCAACGCTCTATAATTCGGCCTTCATTCGGCCTGAGGTAATTGAAATAAAATCTATATGGGTCTTCGAATGTTTCCTAGTAAAAAAAAAAGGCTTTGCGTTTTAACCTATTAAAGAATCTACGATACAAACTTAGGCGTCTTGAATAGTTAAAAAACTACTTGATAAAAATACTAACGAATTGCGAAGTTATAAACTCAAGAAACAGTGTATAAAGTGGTAGTGGCGGTTACGAATTCGTGAACTTACTCATTTGTCAAGTTTGTGAAATTGTGGTAACCTTACTAATTACAAAAGAGGAATTGTTGCAGAATCAAAAAGTTATAATTTAGAATAAACAATTCATCAAAAACAATTCTAATCATAAACAATTTAAAACAATTAATCAAAGTATTGAGCAAAAATGCTTCATGCTTTTTTACACCTTGTCCCGAAGAACTTCTGTACCAATGTAAAACCTTTAAGTCGTACTGTTTACGAGCAAACGTGTTTCTATACACCCATACAAAGCATTTCTTTATTAATGTGTGTGTTTATGCATAAAATAGATCATCACAGAATTATATATTATTATCCAATATTAACACATTGAATGCTATGGGGGTCATTAGTGAAAGGCGACGCAGGAAATAATAAAATTACATAATTATAGTAAATATGAATAGTGACAAATTTTTCAATAATACAAATGTTATTATAATGATTTCAAGAAATTAATGCGATATAGAACATAGAACAATAATTTTATTGTACATGAAAAATATACATTTTATCATTGCATATTGCGATGAGTCAGATTGAAACATTCAAGGGAAAGAAAAGGTGAATCAATGCAATAGGAACAATATGTCAACACTTTTTAAGTCCAATTCTTTGCTCTAGTTCTTCCAAGCTGCTTTGAATGCTAAAGAATGAGAGTAATCACATAGCAATCGAAGCATGATTGTTTGAAAAAAAAGGACAATCGAAACAATTGCCTACCACGCCGTGGGAGTCACCGGTGATCTACAACCACGGAAACTGCTTCGAGCATGATTTTGTAACTCATTTTATCTGCTGAAAATAGTATTTCAGGATATGCATCGCATAATGAAAAGTTCACGTCGGCGCCTTGGGCAACCATCGAAAATGCGTCTGGCAGTCAGCGTGTTAATAGTTTCTATATTGTTTTTGCTGTTGTTACTAAATCCACTAGGATGAACCAGGAATCTGCTTCAGAGGCCACACGAATTAGGGGGAAGGGGTGCGACTCTTGTTTGAAGAGTACCACTAAGGTGGAAGAATGTCTTAGTGCAAATGGTAGATGGCTCTTATTTTGGAAACAGCGACCAAGCAGATTACCCACAGATTACCCACCTCAGAGGTAACGTTTGAAAACTTGAAAGACAGTGGGACAACCAACATATTACCGGATATTAGGCTGGCTCCAGCTTCGAACCTCCAATTACAAGATCGCTGAACAGTAGCCCAATGATTAGGGCGCTGATTCTCGGAACCAGAGTTCGTAGGTTCTAACACCACGAGGAATGGATGTTCATAGCCGTTCGAAATCATCTTTAAGCAGTAGGTTCCGGTCTCATTATACCTCGTGTTGCAGAAAAATAGACTGTAGCACCCCAAACCAAATCAAACCAGTTACTAGATAGCCTTTGTCAACTGGGCTAACGCTGCTAGTTTATACATTAACACATTACATTTTATTAAAAAATAAAATATATCGAAAATAGATGAATTCAGCTGTTTAAAATTCTACTGTGCACTTAAATAAAAATTTTATTTCGTATCGCTCGTATACATACACATCTAAACGAATGCAATATGGCTGAAGCGCAATCACCTTAATTGCCGAATAAAGAAAATTACAATTTATTTTGCATATCAAAAGTATAAAACATAATGACGTCATTTGCCATTTGTTTCCTATTCTACTTACTTTTAAATTTTTGCGGGTTGAAATGGTTCCGTTTGTAACAGGCCATAGCAGTCATTAGAGAAAGAAATAATTGAATGCGTCATTATCAGGGAAACATATGAAATGACAATTCGCCGCAATTCGAAACGGACATTATTTAGAATAAATGCATTTTAAGTTATGCATTCCGCTTAATGTATTGATTAAAAATATTCGTCTGAATATTATGTATCAAAATTAAACACTGAATACAAATGTCACATGGGATACAGAAACTAGAAAGCTATTAAAATTTAAAGACAACGTATTTTATTAATAGGTGGGAAAGTTCAGGTGATATAATAGCTGAGTATATATATATATATATATATATATATATATATATATGTGTTATATATATATATATATATATATATGTGTGTGTGTGTGTGTGTGTGTGTGTGTGTGCGTGTAATGTCGTGATCTAGAGTTAAGACGAATGGAAAACAGTCTTCTTGATAATAATAAGTTTATTAAACCATCGTTAGTGCAAAAACTTGCGCCATTTTCACTTTTTCGTCGAAGATACTCGTAGAGTGTTGTTGACAGCTCCATGTCCACGCGCTCACTGAAATTTATCTGTTTGCAAGCTCATTAAATAGCTCAAAAATGCTTTCGGTTGACAGGATGATCCCAAAAGCTTACGCGAGAGTCGGTCTTTTTCATTTATTTTATTATTATAAAATAGTTTCCTTTTTATAATAGTTTTTAACTCACGTAATTTCCAACTCCCCTTTTTTAGACCTGACATACATACATACATACACACACACACACACATATATATATATATATATATATATATATATATATATATATATCAAAATTATTTAACTTTAATATTCTTGTAAAAAACACCTCTCTGCAATTCTAATTCCTAAATATCTTTTTCCCAGCCTCTAAATGTCTTAATGAAAGGAGCCTCCTCGACTTAAAATTCTTTCAATACATTTACCAAAGCTCTTTGTCCTATAGATGTAAATTTTCTATCTATTCAACACATTTTTCAGCTGTCGCCGAAAATGGCTCCACGTTTATTCCTGATCTTAACATTTAATTCTCTGAGTAAGTTCGTTCTACTTTGAGAAAAATCTTTCTGCCTTCGCTCTTGGGTGCACCTCTGTTCGAGCAGAGTGATTTTTGTGTTTTTCTCTTGTCTGTCGTGGACTAGTAAATATGTCCTTGTTTAACAGCTCTAAAATAAAGTTTTAATTAGACTTCTGCCGTTCTCTTCAATGTAGCCAGATTGTATCGTTCGTTATTACTGCTACCTGATTAGGCTTTTTCTTGTCAACAATAGGAGCTACATAATTATTGTAACTGGCAGGTATTATTTTGATGGATTACACACGCACACACACAAACTGAAACCCTTTTGTGAGCCCAGAAGACATTATGAATGTATAGGCTGTAGAGTTCCAAATTAAACAAAATCAATACAATTTCGAAAACTAATATTTATATATCGTTCTCATAATGGTTAATTCTAGATTTAACTTGCTGATGTGTCATAACATGATATACAATATTTATGTAGATACTTGTGTGTTGGAAACGTGAAAGGCAATTACCAGAGGCGAATGTTTGCAAGTGTGGAGGAATAGAAAGATAGGATATTGAAATAGTTGTTGATGTAATTTTTATTAAAGAAATAAGTAAATCACAAAAAAATGTCCAAAATTCATTCCATTTGCTTTATACTGTGTTGCACCTAGATTCACGAACCCGTTCAAGATATGCAAAAGTATTAAAGAAACATGTCGCCAAGAGATTAACATTCGATATTTCCATCATCTGGTACATTATGAATTCAATGTGTCTTTACAGGTAGAAATCTACTGGTCAAGTCAGGCCGAGGCCATGCAACCATTCCAAGTCTGCCAATCTAGGGATCTGGATGTCTTTTATCGTGATATTCCTGAACAGTTCTACTAAAATGTATTGCGCTCCAATGTGGTAAAACCAGATATCCCAGCGTGTGGCTGTAGGAAAGTTAACCATCAAATATGGCAATACTTTTTCTAAAAAATGTGGTAGTTATTTCCGTCGAGATATTCAAGTAGTAGATAAGTTCCAATTAACATGTCACTGATAGTTGGAGTTCAAACCTTTGTAGTGAAACGTTGTTGAAATCCATGGGAACGTGTACATTTTGGCTAGTTACACTTTCATGCTGTGCACGTGCAGGTTTGGTTTTGGTTTGGTTTTGGAGCGTTAAGGTCTACTTTTTGCAACACGAGGGCTAATGAGACCGGGACCTACTGCTTAAAGCCGATTCCGAATGGCTACGAACATCCATGCCATAGTGGGATTCGAACCCACGAACTCCGGTTCCGAAAGCCAGCACCCTAACCATTCGGCCATCGTTCGGCCCCTTTAAAGGAGGACTCATCAAAAACAAAACCATAAAGGAAAATCCAGTTGTTTCATTCGTTTTTGCATATACTAATGTGGGAGTGCAATGTGTTTAAGACAATCAGCATCGTACAATGTCTGTACTTACTGGATGAGGTAGTGGTGTGACGTGACCTTGTGCATCGCA
>CM063500.1:72383518-72388518 GCA_032207245.1 Pardosa pseudoannulata | reverse complement strand
ACGCCCATTTATTTATCCTGGGTACGTTATAAATTCTCTCAAAATTAAAAAAAAATTCTAAATTAGAAGGAATGCTTAATGTTTGTATCAGTATGATCAGAGGGACAGTAGGTAATTTTTGTGTAAAAGCAAATCCAAAAATAACCGAAAGAGGGCGCATAGTGTCATACGAAAACGCCCATTTATTTATCCTGGGTACGTTATAAATTCTCTCAAAATTAAAAAAATCTAAATTAGAAGGAATGCTTAATGATTGTATCAATATGATCAGAGGACAGTAGGTAATTTTTGTGTAAAAACAAATCCAAAAATAACCGAAAGAGGGCGCATAGTTTCATACGAAAACGCCCATTTATTTATCCTGGGTACGTTATAAATTCTCTCAAAATTAAAAAAATCTAAATTAGAAGGAATGCTTAATGTTTGTATCAGTATGATCAGAGGGACAGTAGGTAATTTTTGTGTAAAAGCAAATCCAAAAATAACCGAAAGAGGGCGCATAGTGTCATACGAAAACGCCCATTTATTTATCCTGGGTACGTTATAAATTCTCTCAAAATTAAAAAAAAATTCTAAATTAGAAGGAGTGCTTAATGTTTGTATCAATATGATCAGAGGGACAGTAGGTAATTTTTGTGTAAAAGCAAATCCAAAAATAACCGAAAGAGGGCGCATAGTGTCATACGAAAACGCCCATTTATTTATCCTGGGTACGTTATAAATTCTCTCAAAATTAAAAAAATCTAAATTAGAAGGAATGCTTAATGTTTGTATCAGTATGATCGGAGGGACAGTAGGTAATTTTTGTGTAAAAACAAATTCAAGAATAACCGAAAGAGGGCGCATAGTTTCATACGAAAACGCCCATTTATTTATCCTGAGTACGTTATAAATTCTCTCAAAATTAAAAAAATCTAAATTAGAAGGAGTGCTTAATGTTTGTATCAGTATGATCGGAGGGACAGTAGGTAATTTTTGTGTAAAAGCAAATCCAAAAATAACCGAAAGAGGGCGCATAGTGTCATACGAAAACGCCCATTTATTTATCCTGGGTACGTTATAAATTCTCTCAAAATTAAAAAAAATTCTAAATTAGAAGGAGTGCTTAATGTTTGTATCAATATGATCAGAGGACAGTAGGTAATTTTTGTGTAAAAGCAAATCCAAAAATAACCGAAAGAGGGCGCATAGTGTCATACGAAAACGCCCATTTATTTATCCTGGGTACGTTATAAATTCTCTCAAAATTAAAAAAATTTAAATTAGAAGGAGTGCTTAATGTTTGTATCAATATGATCAGAGGACAGTAGGTAATTTTTGTGTAAAAGCAAATCCAAAAATAACCGAAAGAGGGCGCATAGTGTCATACGAAAACGCCCATTTATTTATCCTGGGTACGTTATAAATTCTCTCAAAATTAAAAAAAATTCTAAATTAGAAGGAGTGCTTAATGTTTGTATCAGTATGATCGGAGGGACAGTAGGTAATTTTTGTGTAAAAGCAAATCCAAAAATAACCGAAAGAGGGCGCATAGTTTCATACGAAAACGCCCATTTATTTATCCTGGGTACGTTATAAATTCTCTCAAAATTAAAAAAAATTCTAAATTAGAAGGAGTGCTTAATGTTTGTATCAATATGATCAGAGGGACAGTAGGTAATTTTTGTGTAAAAGCAAATCCAAAAATAACCGAAAGAGGGCGCATAGTGTCATACGAAAACGCCCATTTATTTATCATGGGTACGTTATAAATTCTCTCAAAATTAAAAAAAAATCTAAATTAGAAGGAATGCTTAATGTTTGTATCAGTATGATCAGAGGGACAGTAGGTAATTTTTGTGTAAAAGCAAATCCAAAAATAACCGAAAGAGGGCGCATAGTTTCATACGAAAACGCCCATTTATTTATCATGGGTACGTTATAAATTCTCTCAAAATTAAAAAAAATTCTAAATTAGAAGGAGTGCTTAATGTTTGTATCAATATGATCAGAGGGACAGTAGGTAATTTTTGTGTAAAAGCAAATCCAAAAATAACCGAAAGAGGGCGCATAGTGTCATACGAAAACGCCCATTTATTTATCCTGGGTACGTTATAAATTCTCTCAAAAATAAAAAAAATCTAAATTAGAAGGAATGCTTAATGTTTGTATCAATATGATCAGAGGACAGTAGGTAATTTTTGTGTAAAAACAAATCCAAAAATAACCGAAAGAGGGCGCATAGTTTCATACGAAAACGCCCATTTATTTATCCTGAGTACGTTATAAATTCTCTCAAAATTAAAAAAATCTAAATTAGAAGGAGTGCTTAATGTTTGTATCAGTATGATCGGAGGGACAGTAGGTAATTTTTGTGTAAAAGCAAATCCAAAAATAACCGAAAGAGGGCGCATAGTGTCATACGAAAACGCCCATTTATTTATCCTGGGTACGTTATAAATTCTCTCAAAATTAAAAAAAATTCTAAATTAGAAGGAGTGCTTAATGTTTGTATCAATATGATCAGAGGGACAGTAGGTAATTTTTGTGTAAAAGCAAATCCAAAAATAACCGAAAGAGGGCGCATAGTGTCATACGAAAACGCCCATTTATTTATCCTGGGTACGTTATAAATTCTCTCAAAATTAAAAAAAATCTAAATTAGAAGGAGTGCTTAATGTTTGTATCAGTATGATCAGAGGGACAGTAGGTAATTTTTGTGTAAAAGCAAATCCAAAAATAACCGAAAGAGGGCGCATAGTTTCATACGAAAACGCCCATTTATTTATCATGGGTACGTTATAAATTCTCTCAAAATTAAAAAAAATTCTAAATTAGAAGGATGCTTAATGTTTGTATCAATATGATCAGAGGGACAGTAGGTAATTTTTGTGTAAAAGCAAATCCAAAAATAACCGAAAGAGGGCGCATAGTGTCATACGAAAACGCCCATTTATTTATCCTGGGTACGTTATAAATTCTCTCAAAAATAAAAAAAATCTAAATTAGAAGGAATGCTTAATGATTGTATCAATATGATCAGAGGACAGTAGGTAATTTTTGTGTAAAAACAAATCCAAAAATAACCGAAAGAGGGCGCATAGTTTCATACGAAAACGCCCATTTATTTATCCTGGGTACGTTATAAATTCTCTCAAAATTAAAAAAAATCTAAATTAGAAGGAATGCTTAATGTTTGTATCAATATGATCAGAGGGACAGTAGGTAATTTTTGTGTAAAAGCAAATCCAAAAATAACCGAAAGAGGGCGCATAGTGTCATACGAAAACGCCCATTTATTTATCCTGGGTACGTTATAAATTCTCTCAAAATTAAAAAAAATTCTAAATTAGAAGGAATGCTTAATGTTTGTATCAATATGATCAGAGGGACAGTAGGTAATTTTTGTGTAAAAACAAATCCAAAAATAACCGAAAGAGGGCGCATAGTGTCATACGAAAACGCCCATTTATTTATCCTGGGTACGTTATAAATTCTCTCAAAATTAAAAAAAATCTAAATTAGAAGGAATGCTTAATGTTTGTATCAGTATGATCAGAGGGACAGTAGGTAATTTTTGTGTAAAAGCAAATCCAAAAATAACCGAAAGAGGGCGCATAGTTTCATACGAAAACGCCCATTTATTTATCATGGGTACGTTATAAATTCTCTCAAAATTAAAAAAAATTCTAAATTAGAAGGAGTGCTTAATGTTTGTATCAATATGATCAGAGGGACAGTAGGTAATTTTTGTGTAAAAGCAAATCCAAAAATAACCGAAAGAGGGCGCATAGTGTCATACGAAAACGCCCATTTATTTATCCTGGGTACGTTATAAATTCTCTCAAAATTAAAAAAAAAATTCTAAATTAGAAGGAATGCTTAATGATTGTATCAATATGATCAGAGGACAGTAGGTAATTTTTGTGTAAAAACAAATCCAAAAATAACCGAAAGAGGGCGCATAGTTTCATACGAAAACGCCCATTTATTTATCCTGGGTACGTTATAAATTCTCTCAAAATTAAAAAAAATTCTAAATTAGAAGGAGTGCTTAATGTTTGTATCAATATGATCAGAGGGACAGTAGGTAATTTTTGTGTAAAAGCAAATCCAAAAATAACCGAAAGAGGGCGCATAGTGTCATACGAAAACGCCCATTTATTTATCCTGGGTACGTTATAAATTCTCTCAAAATTAAAAAAATCTAAATTAGAAGGAATGCTTAATGATTGTATCAATATGATCAGAGGACAGTAGGTAATTTTTGTGTAAAAACAAATCCAAAAATAACCGAAAGAGGGCGCATAGTTTCATACGAAAACGCCCATTTATTTATCCTGGGTACGTTATAAATTCTCTCAAAATTAAAAAAAATCTAAATTAGAAGGAATGCTTAATGTTTGTATCAATATGATAAGAGGACAGTAGATAAGTTTTGTGTAAAAATCCAAAAATAACCGAAAGAAGGCGCTCAGTATCATACGGAGACGATTTTTCTAAATCAGGCAAATACAAACAAACAATAATATAATAACAATGTTATTCGATTTGGATTATATTTTAAAATAAAAAATGATAACTCATTACCATTACAACAATTATTAATGTCATTAAGCCTATTACAGGAAGGACTAAATTCCCAGATTCAACCATTTTACGTATTTATGTCACCCTGCAGCAGAAAACAGGCTTCATTGATATGTCGTTCAGCAAACATTATGGATTGTACTTAAACTCCTGCAAGAAAGTTTTCTCTTGCATCTATATCTGCCAGTAATATGGGATAAAGAGCCAGGGTTAGAAATCTAAAGTTTCTTGCAGAGTATATAGAATCACCTTTTCTATAATTTACACACTTTTCCCAGCTTCATGAGTACAGTTCCTCCTCATCGAAATTTTAGCTGTCATCTATTCCATGATCCTTTGTACAAGTACAATATGGTCCTCTCAAAAGGATAGTCTACTACTCTGTGAACGATCCTCCAAAACGTAACAAAAAAAAAAGGAAGGGCTTTAAC
>CM063500.1:72363518-72378518 GCA_032207245.1 Pardosa pseudoannulata | reverse complement strand
TAGAACATTTTATTTCATATAAGATTTTTATTATTAGTTATTTGTTGTGTTATTCAGTACTCATTGCAGTGCATATAGTGCATACTAGTCCATAGAGTACATATATAAATTACCGTTTTGATTAAGGAATTTATACTGAAGTTGTTTTATGCAAAACACTTAAAGATTTAGCATAATCGAATTTTACAAACAATAAATGCTTTTATAACAAAATAGTCTACGTCCAGGATGTGCTCTTCTACTCAATAAATAGTAACCTTTCACTTAAAGCTGCCCTTTTTGATAAATATACCCTACCCCTTCTTAAAAGAAATGTGAAAATTAATAATAGGTATATGCAAATATGTTTACACAAACATATATATATGTATATATATATGCATGCATATGTATACATATATATGTACAATACATGCATATTTATATACATATAGATACATATATACACACACACACACACACATATATATATATATATATATATATATATATATATATATATATATATATATATATATATATATACACATATACATATATATATATATATATATATATATATATATATATATACACACATACAGACACACACATATATATATATATATATATATATATATATGTATATTTACATACGTATATACAAACGCATTTACATATATTTATGTATATGTGTATGAAATATTGTTGGCAATATTTTTTAAGCATAAAAGTAAGCAAGAATTCAGCTTTTCCATAGTGATTTTTGACTTCATGGAATATATCTGCAAATATTTCAAAATTAAAAATTCACAAAAGTGTTTCAAGAAGATACATCAAAGACCGTTGTTACAAAATTCCTGACATAACATATATATGTATATGTATATATACATATATATATATATATATATATATATATATATATATATATATATATATATATATATATATATATATATATATATATATATATGTATATATATATATATATATATATATATATACACATATATACATATATGTATGTATATATACATATATGGCAGGGAGTGCTCCACCATTTTTTTTACCTGAACAGATAGCGTCAGCAGAGGAAGGGAGTTTCTCCAACATTTACAGCAGTATATGGAGACTCCATATTGACAATTAATTTGTTTTAATTGCTTTATCAGATTGTTCTTCATCAAAAATAGAATTATAAAATAAAGTGTCTGCAAAAAAGTAAGTTTTCGCTCATTTGTAGCGGTCGTCTTATAGATTGTGTTACCTAAGCAGGCTTTGTATAAGTCATTGGTACATAATAGGGAAGAGAATTGAAGTTTCTCCACCCCCCAAAAAATAAAAGTACAAAAGTCGGTAGCCCAAAAGCACCTGAACGGTTGTCGGAATATCAGAAAATCATGCTTCGCCAGGTCCATAAAGAAGCAAATACAATGTACCGGACAGCACCGGATTATGATTCTTGCAGACTGGAAAATAATATTTTCTTATTATTACTACAAATTTTATAGGTTTTTTGTGAATTAAAATATCCCATCTTGCTCGAAAAAGACCCATTCGCTCAAGGACTTTTTGAGCTTTAACTTCATCAAGACTACCTTGAGTATAAGATAGAGCACTCATTTAGTGTCATGTTTTTGTCTGTAATCTCGTTATAAGCATGGAACGCCTGCACATCGTAGATGAAAATATGAGGATGGACCAGTACATAAGGAAGTACTGAAAACTCAACCATTGTTACAACTACGGGGTTTTATTATGGTGAAGAATACAGCCTTATGAAGAATTCGTCATTGCTCCTCAAATACAGGTGTATTAACCCTTTTTATCTTGACGGCACTTATAAGTACCGCTTCGATGAATCCCCTATATATTCCTAATAAAGCAGTCTTTCCTGACGGTACTCAGACAGACATGAACAATGCAGTTCCTACAGCAGAAAACAAATGACAGCACCAATCAGTAATCCTTTTTATTCGCATATAAGGCATTTTGTAATTGGCGTTCTGCATTTGAAGGTCATTTTGTGGTAGAGTTGATACACGTGTTGTTCAATTGAGTAAATTTAGTGGATTATTATCAGTTATTTATTACTATTAGAGACTTTTATACTTCGCATGTAAGCATTTCGTTTGTTTTATTCATAATTTAATGTTTTATTTTCTATCATAGAGTCAAAAATATATGTTGGTACTAGAAAGTACCAGCTGCAAAATTAAGTACTAAAATACAGTAAAAATTAATTTCCTTTTTTCTATGATTATTCTCCATTAAAACTTATCTAATGATGCAAAAATGCAGTAAGAAAGTGGATGGTAAAGTAATTCAGGATATAAAGGGTTAAGGTATTTCTGTTAGGGAAACAAATATCACCATCAAAGATGTTATCCCAGTAAGCTACAGTTGATTGAAGCTCTCCTCAGAACACCGTTTCCAACAAAGCGAAAAAAATATATATATAATATAGAGGGATATATAGGGGAGGTTAATATAGAGGGAATGGTCCAGATAACGACTGTAATTGCACCACAAATTTACATCCTAATAATAAGTTTTTTGTATCAGATTTATATTATTGTACATTTTATTCTTACGAAAAAATGCTACCTATTTAAAATTTTGCAAGTATAATTCTCTATTGTACACCCTTGTAAATTTAAAATATCTAAGATACCTGTTACAAATTATTAGTTAATAATTTGTTAAACTAGAAAATATAATATGGTGGGATATTTTGCCTAATATTATATAGGGTGTTTCATATTAAATGGGACAAAAAGAATAGCTCAGTGTGACTTCCGTAATGGATTTATTCAACCGAACTAAGTTTATTCTGCAACTACAATTATACAAGTTTTATTTGGCAACAGGGAAAAATTATCGAATGACGAACTCGCCGCTAGAGGCGCTGTTAAATAAAATGTCATTGATGCAGGACAAAGCTTACTGCGTTTCCGAACATGCCAAACTCTCCTCGGTAACTGTTGTGCAAGGACATTTTCACTGGTCCATTTTTGTTTGCTGAAAAATCTATTAATGGGGACATTTACCAAGACATCCTCTCTGAGTGGTTGCTCCCCTCAGCTGGAGGAAGCTGTTTCTGATTTCATTTTGCAGCAAGATGGTGCTCCCCCTCATTGGAATAAAAAAGTACGTGAGTTCCTGAACGGATGTCTACCCCATCGCTGGATTGGCCAAGCTGGGCCACAGGATTTGACATGTCTTCATTGGCCGTCGAGATCACCAGATCTAACGCCCTGGGATTTTTCGTTAAAGGGGTTTCGTTAAAGACAAGGTGTTTGTACGTCCACTTCCTCAGGACTTAGAGGAACTGAAGCAGCGGATAACTGTAGTATTGAACTCCATCACAGCGGATATGCTATCACGATTGTGGCAGGAGCTTCATTACCGTGTAGACATTTGTCGTGTCACTGGAGGGGTACATATTGAACACCTGTAGAAACTTGAATAAATGTAGTTTTGAGGTAAATTTGAATTTTCTAAATATATTAATTACAACTTCACAATCATGTGTTCTTTTTGTCGCATTCAATATGAAACATCATGTATTACTACGCTCTAACGATCAATGCCTAGGTTTCAATCAACTCCTCCACCTTCAAACCAAGGCTGTGGAAGGAAACTGAACTTTTAGCTTTATTTATCATTGGCTTTCATATGCTGTAATATCGCATATGCATAGACACACAATCAGTGCAATCTGCAGAGTTGTTGTTAGTTTTTTTTGGACCCCTTCTATATATGACCTGAATATCTTATATTCATGTGTTCATCAGAGAGTTCATAAATTTTATATTTTACGCTCTGCATTTACGAAGATACCCTTTAGAAATAATAATCAGTTTTTACAAAATCATATGACTTTATACTACAAATACAACTGTAATGTAGGAGCAAGAGAGAGAAATAAAAGTTGTAAACATATGAAATAATGAGAAACTGCATTTTCACAAAATGAATACAAAATATTTCTCTGAAAATACATTAATTTGCATTTGAATGTACTCTCTATGCATAATGAACATAAAAATAATTTGAAGACAGTAGGCTTATAAAATAGGAGATCAGACACATCATTTATATTAAAGCTCTGCGGAAGTAGAAAATGAAGCACACTGTAAACATCGCTTCGTAGAAAAGAACCCTTGTTCTGCTTTCTAGTTCCAATATAAAGTACGAAAACATTCTAAAAATGTCCGCCATACAATGAGTTACTCAAGAATTTTACAGTATCAAATATGCTAATGCGCGTGCTTTGAAATAGGCACCAATAATTGGACTGCTTTTAAGGTATGGATTCGACGATATAGCTGTTAATAATTTGGATCTCAGAATAGCAATTCTAACTGACAACAGTCTGTTAGTCCAGTTATGAATTTTTCATTAGGGAATAAAAGATTGAAATACTGAAAGTAATATTTTTGAAGTGAAAACATACAGCAAAAAAATTTATTTATATATATATACAACTATAATCGAGCATTTTTTAATCTTTTAAAGGAATGTTGTTTTTGTAAAATATTAGCTTACATCTGTGAAACGTACTATGCATATAAAATGAAGTATAATTAAATTAATGCACTAAATTTATAAAATCAAATGAATTATTAATTATTCGTCTTATAATTTTTTTTAATATTTTTAAATTTCCCATTACCCTTTTTTTTAAATTTCTATAAAATTCTCACCATGCACACCTATTATACATTAACTTAATCTATGCATTTAATCTGAATTATTAACATTCAATTACATAGAAAAAGTCTGAATCTGCCATGCATATTTAACACGTTTACGTAAATGCATTTCTTATAAATCGGCTACATTAACAAGCAAGAAAATAACAAACTTTATATTTAGAATACATTAATAAATTTCAATAACAAAAAGTGGAATGGGAAAACTTTAAATCAAAGATCAAGAAACATAAAATGAAAAAGAAAGGGAGAAATAATATATAAAATTAAAAATAAAGCTTTTAAAATTAGTTCTGACATTAAAACTTTTCTGGGAAAAGAAAATGAAATTATGAAGTTAAATAAAAATTGCGAAAAATGAATGACAATCTAAAAGATAGTGGGCTATGGAGTATGAAATTATAAAACATATTTATATATATTTACATTTTTATACCATATCAACAACTTCTTTTTGTATGGTAGTGGACATACCTGTCTTATGCTTGTACCCAACACAAAGTTAATGATTTACTTACGCCAAAGATTTTTCAGTTTATTAAACTTTTAAAATTTTCCGTAAATAATTAGTAATATTTCAAAATTTGGCAGCTTGATAGTACAAATTGAGATACATCGTATTAGTGGTAGAAATAGAAGAACTAGATATATAACATAATAAAGAAATACATTCTCACAGAAGGAGAGCAAAGTATTTTTTTGAGAATATATTTATTTGTATCTCAATGGACTCCCTATGCAAGATAAACATTAAAATAGTTTTAAGACATCAGCCTTAGTAGGGACACATTTGTTACATTCAAGGGGTTTGAAAATTGAGCCGCTCTTTAAACATCACTTATTGCACTAGAGTGATCTACCTCAAGCTCCAATCTAGGAGTGAGTTACGAGCCTCGATAGCTCAGTCAGCAAAGGAAACGAAAAATCTGTTCGGGGTCCCAATATCCTACAAGTTCCGAAATAATACCTGTGGGATAAGGCAGGCCAACCCAATAGGTCCCCTGTTTGTTTCCTGTTTCTCAATTATAAGGACCCACTAAAGATACTTTTGTGATGAGGCGATTTAGATCAGTAATATACTGGATTAATTAATACGAGAAGTAAAATGCTTGGGATATAAATCTGACCTCATCACATCTTTTGTAAAGGGGACAGAACAATAAAAATTATTTCAACGGTTTTCGTCTTGTGCGGGATTCTCGGGCGGGGTTCTGATCCCAGTCCCAGATTAGAATCGCGTCTCCGTACATGACACTAAATAAGAATGTACCTTTGTAGAGTTATTTATGAGTCCCTAAGAGACAGTGCCCAATTTGAAGGGATAAAGTTTTTCCAAGTTGGCGGTTTCAATGTGGGGTTAAGGAGACCAATTAGGTTTTTACAACTCTCCCGATTGGACGAAAAGAAGTAAGAGGGGATTAAGAAGAATGTAATATAAAAATTAGAAAAGCCTGGAAAGAGAGGAGGTGTTCGAGAGTGGAGTCGAATCAAGGAGAGCAGAGAGGTCAGAAGGAGACGACTGTGACAGTGACACTTCGGGAGTCCAAGGAGAATAGCCTTGAGTTCGACAGAGACTCCGGAAACGTTTGGAACATCTCGCGGCTACCAGCAGTGTTCCTGTGTCAAATATTACGGCCGCACCTCAAATACTCAGAAGGAAGTCCCTGACCATAATAAAAAAAAAAAACAAAAGGAAACAGTATTTATATGTGTTTAAATAAAAATAGAAAAATAGAGGAACAAAAACTGAAATTAAAAGTCAAGAGGCATTTACAACATTTAACATACTGAAAAATTTAGTTCGCGTAAATTAAAGGAATTAAAATTTTAAAGAAATTATAAAAGTATCAAAAAAGGAAATATGTATACAAGAATAGTTGTACTGGAGTATGGAATTATAACACTTAAATTTTCTATCATGTAAATAACTTCTGTACGAGAACATGTATATCTCATATGCTTTTATACAACGGAATGTTAATAAAGATAACATTTACTCTAAGTATTTTATAAAAATGCGTCAAATATTTTGTATTTTGAAAAGTATACCCCTTTTGTAAGCTATAATCAAATTTAATAAAACTTTAAGCTACAGTTGCAATTATGCTGCAACTACGTAGTGATGATAGAAAAATAAAAGTTGTAAAAATATCGCGCAATGAGTAAACGTATCTTCACAGAATGAGTGCAAAATATTTCTTTGGAATTACATTCTTTTGTATCTGAAAGTGTTCCCCGTGCATGAAAAATATGAAAATGAGTCCAAGACAGTAGACTTATAGAAAAGCATAATGAACACGCCTATTTTACTAAAGATTCGCGGAAATGAAAAATAAGCGTACTGTAAACATAGCTTCCTGCAAATCAGTGATTTACTTCCTAGCTCTAATCTAGGAATGAAAATATTTCAGTATTGGAAATCATACAATGAGTTCGCCATCAAGAATTTTACAAAATATGCTAATGCATGTGCCTTAAGGTAGACATCGATAATTGGAGTCTGTTTAAGATATAAATTTGTTGACTACATTGTATGACGATATTTTTGAAAATAATTCTGATCTCCAAATAGAAATTCTAACTGACTACTATAGAAAAAAATAAAACTACAAAAATGGTACTCCAAAAGACTTATAGGTTTTCAGAATATCAGAAAATCATGCCTCGCCAGGTCCTTAAAGAAGCGAATGCAATGTACCGGACAACACCGGATTATGACTCTTACAGACTGGAACATAACACTTTCTTATTATTACTACAAATTTCATAGGTTTTTTTCCTGTGAATTACAATGTCATATTTTGGTCGAAAAAATCACATTCGTTCAAGGACTTTTTGGGCCTTCACTTCAAAACTACCTTAAGTATAGGATAAAACACTCATTTAGCATCATGGTTTTGTCTGTAATCTCGTTATAAGCATGGAACGCCTGAACATCGTAGATGAACACATGAGATGGACGAAAGGAAGTACTAAAAACTCAATTACTCCTACAACTACGTGGTTTTCTTCTGGTCAAGAATACATCTTTATGAATAATTCGTCATCGTTACTCAAATCCAGGTGTAGTAATGTATTTCTGTTAGGGAAACAAACATTACCATCGAGGCAGCGCAAGCTTAAGTGGATTGAAGCTCTCCTCAGAACACTGTACTCCAACAAAGCAGAAAAGTTGGTATGGAGAACATGGTCCAGATAACGGCTGTAATTGGTGCACAAATTTGTATAGTAATAATAAGTGTTTTGTATCAGATTTATATTACTACCCATTTTATCCTTAAAAAAAAAGAAAAATTTGCTCATTTAAAATGTTTTTAGTATGCTTCTCTATTACATACGCGTGTAAATACCTGTTACAAATTATTACTTGAAAATTTGTTAAACTATGAAATACAATATGGTGGGATATTTTAATTACAGTCTGTTTCATAAGAGCGTGTCTCTCATAACTACGTCAATAGATAGCTTAATTGCACGTCTTTTCCAAACATTAGAGAATACTTTATGGTTAGATTCTTTATTCAATTTGTTTTTCTGTGTTTAAATCAAGTCGTGCGTGTACCGATTGGAAGCGTGAAAATGGTATCACCACAATTAATTGACCTTCTCAGACGCCTGACGCCAATCCAGTTGAAAATGTGTGGTCTCCCATGAAGATGAAGTTCAGGGGATATGTGTATACAATATAAAGCATCTCTAATATATAGCTGTAAGTAGCCAGGTACGAGAAATTTGGAGGTATCTACCTTTGAAATTAGCCAAAAAAATTGTCGAAAGTATGCTCGACACTGCAATATTCCATAATAATAAGGACTGGACAACGTATTAGGTGAAATGTATTTTAGTTTAATATGTATACTATACGGTAAAAATGTATTTTTAAATAATTCGTTTGTATTTTCATAGAAATAGACGACACGTTCTTAAGGAACAGTCTGTACTATTATAGTACTACGTTGTAACAATCAATAACCAGATTTCAATCAACGCCTCCACCTTCAAACCAAGGCCGTGGAGGGAAACTGTACTTTTGCCTTCATTTACCATTGGCTTTCATAAGTTGTAATATTGCATTTGCATAGAGAGACAATCAGTGCAATCGTCAAAGTTCTTGGTAATTCCACTTTTATATATGTCCTAAATATCTTATATTCATGTGTTCATCAGAGAGTTAATAAGTTTTATATTTTTCAGATATTTTACACTCTGCATTTATGAAGTTACTTTTTAGAAATAATAGTCAATTTTTATAAAATCTTGTAACTTTATGCTAGAAATACAACTGTAATGCAGAAGCAAGAGAGAAATAAAAGTTGTAAACATATGAAATAATGAGAAACTGCATTTTCACAAAATGAATACAAAATATTTCTCTGAAAATACATTAATTTGCATTTGAATGTACTCTCTATGCATAATGAACATAAAAATAATTTGAAGACAGTAGGCTTATAAAATAGGAGATCAGACACATCATTTATATTAAAGCTCTGCGGAAGTAGAAAATGAAGCACACTGTAAACATCGCTTCGTAGAAAAGAACCCTTGTTCTGCTTTCTAGTTCCAATATAAAGTACGAAAACATTCTAAAAATGTCCGCCATACAATGAGTTACTCAAGAATTTTACAGTATCAAATATGCTAATGCGCGTGCTTTGAAATAGGCACCAATAATTGGACTGCTTTTAAGGTATGGTATGGATTCGACGATATAGCTGTTAATAATTTGGATCTCAGAATAGCAATTCTAACTGACAACAGTCTGTTAGTCCAGTTATGAATTTTTCATTAGGGAATACCAGATTCAAATACTGAAAGTAATATTTTTGAAGTGAAAACATACAGCAAAAAAAAAGTTTTTTTTTATATATATACAACTTTAAACGAGCATTTTTTTTAATCTTTTAAAGGAATGGTGCTTTTTGTAAATTATTAGCTTACATTTTTTGAAACGTTCTATGCATATAAAATGAAGTATAATTAAATTAATACACCAAATTTAATAAAATCAAAAAAATTATTAATTATTCGTCTTTTAATTCTTTTTAATATTTTTTTAAATTTCTCATTCAACCCTTTTTTTGAAATTTCTATAAAATTCTCACGTATATGTGATAATTTTACTGTAAGCAAATCTTTAGTTGCCTACCCGATAACGTGTATACACATCGAAACTTATTTGCTCCACATATGTGATTATAGATATAGCCTTTGTATGAAGTGTTTTGATGTATTTTATTAAGTGAATTTAAAAAGTATGTAGGAAAATAAATCGCTGGAAGTGAATGATGTTGGAGGTACAGTAAGAGAATTCAATTCCCCCCCTACAGATCACAATTCAGAGATATTGCTTACAAAATAACCTTAACTTGTGTATTGTTCGCCCCTCTAAGATACTACATGGGGATGTAACAATGGGTTACACTACTGGACAACTCCAGCACGGGAGACGGACCGAAGGACGAAAGTGATGACAGTGATCCTCCTTCGAAACCATTGGACAAGAGGGGTTGATTAACGCGGGGTCAGTAATCTTAGGCCTTGCCAACAGTAGTCATTGGATATTTCTTGGTAAATTTGAAGGCCCTTTCAGAGAAAAAGCAGACCAAGACGGAGCGAAAGGATAACTTCATCAGAGACAGGTAGTTGCTCTAACATTTACAATAGTATATGGAGACTCCTTATTGACAGTTTGTTTTATTTGCGTCACTAGATTGTTCTTCATCAAAAATAGAATTGCAAAGTAAAGAGTCTGCAAAAGGGCAAGTCTTCTCTCATTTGTATAGGGTGTCTTATACCTTGTGTTACCTGAGCAAGGCCTGGTATAAGTCATTGGTACGTAAGGGGGGAGAGAATTGAAGTTTCCCCACCCGACAAAAAAATAAAACTACAAAAATGGTACTCCAAAAGACTTATAGGTTTTCAGAATATCAGAAAATCATGCCTCGCCAGGTCCATTAAAGAAGCGAATGCAATGTACCGGACAACACCGGATTATGACTCTTACAGACTGGAACATAACACTTTCTTATTATTACTACAAATTTCATAGGTTTTTTTCCTGTGAATTACAATGTCATATTTTGGTCGAAAAAATCACATTCGTTCAAGGACTTTTTGGGCCTTCACTTCAAAACTACCTTAAGTATAGGATAAAACACTCATTTAGCATCATGGTTTTGTCTGTAATCTCGTTATAAGCATGGAACGCCTGAACATCGTAGATGAACACATGAGATGGACGAAAGGAAGTACTAAAAACTCAATTACTCCTACAACTACGTGGTTTTCTTCTGGTCAAGAATACATCTTTATGAATAATTCGTCATCGTTACTCAAATCCAGGTGTAGTAATGTATTTCTGTTAGGGAAACAAACATTACCATCGAGGCAGCAAGCTTAAGTGGATTGAAGCTCTCTCAGAACACTGTACTCCAACAAAGCAGAAAAGTTGGTATGGAGAACATGGTCCAGATAACGGCTGTAATTGGTGCACAAATTTGTATAGTAATAATAAGTGTTTTGTATCAGATTTATATTACTACCCATTTTATCCTAAAAAAAAAGAAAATTTGCTCATTTAAAATGTTTTTAGTATGCTTCTCTATTACATACGCGTGTAAATACCTGTTACAAATTATTACTTGAAAATTTGTTAAACTATGAAATACAATATGGTGGGATATTTTAATTACAGTCTGTTTCATAAGAGCGTGTCTCTCATAACTACGTCAATAGATAGCGCGCATATACTGGCTTAATTGCAGGTGTTCTTCAAATATTAGATAAGAATAATTTATGGATTATTCGTTATTCGATTTGTTTTGCTGTGTTTATATCAAGTCGTGCGTGATTTGGGCGTGTTGGACATTGAATTCCTTAAATGACTGAAAGAATCCAATTGAAAACGTGTGGTTCCCATGACTGATGAAAGCTCGCGAGGATATTTGATATTTATACAGAGAAAACGAATTACCAGAATGAATTTACTGTGAATAAAATAAAATTGTGGAACATCTCGAAAATATTTCCTTATTAAACTGTTTTTATAAAATTTAATTTGTAAAATAATATTTTATTGTATTTTTAATCTATTTTTAAATAACTGTTTTTTCTAGTATATAAAATTTCTAATAACTTTAATTCAATAACTTATAATCAACTACCATTCTTTCAACATTATAATACCAAATAACTGTCATATTCTTGGTAATTCCATTTTTATATTGAAATAATATCTTTCATTTTCAAGTTTCAAAGTTTTTTATTATTATGTCCTATATTTAATCTTTCAGATCATTTAATAAGTTTATTTTTATATTTTTTAATTTTTTACTTTTATTATTCTTTATTACAACTGTAATGCAGAAGCAAGAGCGAGAGAAATAAAAGTTGTAAACATATGAAATAATGAGAAACTGCATTTTCACAAAATGAATACAAAATATTTCTCTGAAAATACATTAATTTGCATTTGAATGTACTCTCTATGCATAATGAACATAAAAATAATTTGAAGACAGTAGGCTTATAAAATAGGAGATCAGACACATCATTTATATTAAAGCTCTGCGGAAGTAGAAAATGAAGCACACTGTAAACATCGCTTCGTAGAAAAGAACCCTTGTTCTGCTTTCTAGTTCCAATATAAAGTACGAAAACATTCTAAAAATGTCCGCCATACAATGAGTTACTCAAGAATTTTACAGTATCAAATATGCTAATGCGCGTGCTTTGAAATAGGCACCAATAATTGGACTGCTTTTAAGGTATGGATTCGACGATATAGCTGTTAATAATTTGGATCTCAGAATAGCAATTCTAACTGACAACAGTCTGTTAGTCCAGTTATGAATTTTTCATTAGGGAATAAAAGATTGAAATACTGAAAGTAATATTTTTGAAGTGAAAACATACAGCAAAAAAATTTATTTTTATATATATACAACTATAATCGAGCATTTTTTAATCTTTTAAAGGAATGTTGTTTTTGTAAAATATTAGCTTACATCTGTGAAACGTACTATGCATATAAAATGAAGTATAATTAAATTAATGCACTAAATTTATAAAATCAAATGAATTATTAATTATTCGTCTTATAATTTTTTTTAATATTTTTAAATTTCCCATTACCCTTTTTTTTAAATTTCTATAAAATTCTCACCATGCACACCTATTATACATTAACTTAATCTATTCATTTAATCTGAATTATTAACATTCAATTACATAGAAAAAGTCTGAATCTGCCATGCATATTTAACACGTTTACGTAAATGCATTTCTTATAAATCGGCTACATTAACAAGCAAGAAAATAACAAACTTTATATTTAGAATACATTAATAAATTTCAATAACAAAAAGTGGAATGGGAAAACTTTAAATCAAAGATCAAGAAACATAAAATGAAAAAGAAAGGGAGAAATAATATATAAAATTAAAAATAAAGCTTTTAAAATTAGTTCTGACATTAAAACTTTTCTGGGAAAAGAAAATGAAATTATGAAGTTAAATAAAAATTGCGAAAAATGAATGACAATCTAAAAGATAGTGGGCTATGGAGTATGAAATTATAAAACATATTTATATATATTTACATTTTTATACCATATAAACAACTTCTTTTTGTATGGTACTGGACATACCTGTCTTATGCTTGTACCCAACACAAAGTTAATGATTTACTTACGCCAAAGATTTTTCAGTTTGTTAAACTTTTAAAATTTTTCGTAAATAATTAGTAATATTTCAAAATTTGGCAGCTTGATAGTACAAATTGAGATACATCGTATTAGTGGTAGAAATAGAAGAACTAGATATATAATATAATAAAGAAATACATTCTCACAGAAGGAGAGCAAAGTATTTTTTTAGAATATATTTATTTGTATCTCAATGGACTCCCTATGCAAGATAAACATTAAAATAGTTTTAAGACATCAGCCTTAGTAGGGACACATTTGTTACATTCAAGGGGTTTGAAAATTGAACCGCTCTTTAAACATCACTTATTGCACTAGAGTGATCTACCTCAAGCTCCAATCTAGGAGTGAATTACGAGCCTCGATAGCTCAGTCAGCAAAGGAAACGAAAAATCTGTTCGGGGTCCCAATATCCTACAAGTTCCGAAATAATACCTGTGGGATAAGGCAGGCCAACCCAATAGGTCCCCTGTTTGTTTCCTGTTTCTCAATTATAAGGACCCACTAAAGATACTTTTGTGATGAGGCGATTTAGATCAGTAATATACTGGATTAATTAATACGAGAAGTAAAATGCTTGGGATATAAATCTGACCTCATCACATCTTTTGTAAAGGGGAGAGGACAATAAAAATTATTTCAACGGTTTTCGTCTTGTGCGGGATTCTCGGGCGGGGTTCTGATCCCAGTCCCAGATTAGAATCGCGTCTCCGTACATGACACTAAATAAGAATGTACCTTTGTGGAGTTATTTATGAGTCCCTAAGAGACAGTGCCCAATTTGAAGGGATAAGGTTTTTCCACGTTGGCGGTTTCAAAGCGGGGTTAAGGAGACCAATTAGTTTTTTTAAAACTCTCCCGATTGGACGAAAAGAAGTAGGAGGGAACAAAGAAGAAATTAATATAAAAATTAGAAAAGCCTGGAAAGAGAGGAGGTGTTCGAGAGTGGAGTCGAATCAAGGAGAGCAGAGAGGTCAGAAGGAGATGACTGTGACAGAGATATTTCGGGAGTCCAAGGAGAATAGCCTTGAGTTCGACAGAGACTCCAGAAAAGTTTGGAACATCTCGCGGCCACCAGCAGTGTTCATGTGTCAAATATTACGGCCGCACCTCAAATACTCAGAATAAGTCCCTGACCATAATAAAAAAAAACAACAAAAGGAAACAGTATTTATATGTGTTTAAATAAAAATAGAAAAATAGAGGAACAAAAACTGAAATTAAAAGTCAAGAGGCATTTACAACATTTAACATACTGAAAAATTTAGTTCTCGTAAATTAAAGGAATTAAAATTTTAAAGAAATTATAAAAGTATCAAAAAATGAAATATGTGTACAAGAATAGTTGTACTGGAGTATGGATTTATAATACTTAAATTTTCTATCATGTAAAAAACTTCTGTACGAGAACATGTATATCTCATATGCTTTTATACAACGGAATGTTAATAAAGATAACATTTACTCTAAGTATTTTATAAAAATGCGTCAAATATTTTGTATTTTGAAAAGTATACCCCTTTTGTAAGCTATAATCAAATTTAATAAAACTTTAAGCTACAGTTGCAATTATGCTGCAACTACGTAGTGATG
>CM063500.1:72356018-72358518 GCA_032207245.1 Pardosa pseudoannulata | reverse complement strand
TTTTAATTGTAAAAATTACATTGCTGAATAATTTCTGATCTGTAGGAGGTTTAAATATAATTATTTCTTATGTGAGGGATACTCTACAATTCCAGTATTCTTAAAATACTACAGAATACTGTTTTATTTCGGACTAATTTCAATAACTGTTATTCTTTTCCTATGTTATAAATTTAAGAAATTTAAGCAGGCAGTATACAAAACTCTGATAATATTTATATATAAAATAAAAAAGTGAGAACATAAATATGCGATAATTCATACAGAATGCATTATCACATCGAATAGAGTCGGAACAGTTATAATCTTTAAAAAGCTTGCATAAAATAAATTGTTAAATTGTGATTTTAATAATTACATTGCTGACAGATTTTCGATTTGTAGGAGATTTGAATGTATTAATTTCTTATGTGACTGATAATCTTTACAATCCCGGTATTCTAATAATGCTATAGAATACCGTTTTTTAAGCAAATTTCAATCATTATTATTTTTTCTATAAGTTTAAGAAATTTAAGTATGCAATATACAAAACTCTGATAACATTTACATATAAACAGAAAAGTGAGAACATAAATATGCGATAATTCATCGAAAAAATATTGCATAAAATAGAGTAGGAACAGATATAATTTTAAAATAAGCTTGGATAAAATAAGCTGGTTTAATTATAATTGTAAAAATTATAATGGTGAATAATTTCAGATCTACAGGAGGTTTAAATATAATTACTTCTTAAATGAGGGATAATCTTTACAATTCCGGTATTCATACAATACTATAGAATACCGTTTTTTAAAGAATTTGAATTATTATTATTCATTTTCTATATTATTAAATTAAGAAATTTAAGCATTTAATATACAAACTTTGATAACTTTGATATATAAACAAAAAAAAGGGAGACCATAATAAAATATTTTCATATATATAATAATACATATTTTCCAAATTTTAATTTTGATATGCAATGCAAGCACATTTTTATAAGGACCTTTACTTATATACACTTAAAATTTAAAGTATGTGTTCTCTAAAGGTTACATTAAATACTAAATTTCAAACAATTAGCACAATATACGTATATATTTGTTCATCTTATTTCCCTAAAAAGAGGAAAAAAATTAAAAATTAAAAATTGTTAAATAATTACCAAAGGCAATCAGACATATATAATGGGATACGTTATCGTATACAAAAACACTCAAAATTTTAAAATCTATAAAATGTCTTGAAGAAATGTTGACCAAAGAGTTCGAAAGAAAGAAAAAAATAAGTTCGAAAAAAATTAAGTTAAAAGATTTTATTTATTTGCTATATTTATTACCATAAACACAGATGCAACTGACAAGCCCACTTAATTTTTTCAAAAGAGCAGTCAGAAAAATTCATTCTATTAGATTAAATAAATTAAAATTTCAAAATGTTTTCATTAAATTACAATTTATTTAAAACTTACATTTTCTTCCGAGACCAAACTTGAAAGGTTGCACATATATATATATATATATATATATATTATATATAGATATATACACACAACACACACATATATATGTATATATATATATATATATATATATATATATATATATATATATATATATATATATATATATATATATATATATATATATATATATATATATATATATATATATATATATATATATATATATATATATATATATATATATATATATATATATATATATATATATATATATATATATATATATATATATATATATATATATATATATATATATATGTATGTATATTCTCACATTTATAGAAAAATTTATATATATATATTACATACATGTATATAATACATGAAATACATATTGGGGATGTATGTATCGAAAATCTTTATATTATGTTTTATTTACTTAATTTATTTAATTCTAAATTGAATATTACATGTTAATTTGAATGATATTATAATATTTTGTTTCTGAAACAACGGCATTTCTTAGCAAAGGGATAAGAGAATCGACTTAAATATATTTATAAACAAATCTAACTGTAAACATTTCCTATAGATTGTTTTATGTAATCCGTGAAATTTTTATATATCTTAATAAATGATTTTGTTTGTTGTAATTTGTTTTAATACCATTAAACAAACTTTGAAGAATAAACAAGAAATAAAACTATCTTAACGAAAATGAAAGAAAAGTTTCCTAACTAGAAAAGAAATAAAATGATTAGGAAATAAAATGATGAATAAATTGATTAATTTAGTTCACCATACATCATGTATATATTTTATTTGTAACTTATATACGACACACAGTCCCGATTATGGTCTTGATGTGGCTCTTTAAGTTGATGACACACTCCTTAATTTAATTATGTATTTTGTTTATTCTCATCCCATATGAAAAATTTCATAAAAAATGTTAAATAAAAAATAATGTTGTAATATCACAATTTTTTGTCTACTTTAGAGGAAATAAACGTAAGTAAAAAGAAATTTATAAAATACAGTATACAG
>CM063500.1:72343518-72353518 GCA_032207245.1 Pardosa pseudoannulata | reverse complement strand
TAAAATATAAGGAGAATGTATGTGTATATTTGTATGTATATGTGTATAAGGAAATATGTATGTGTGTGTATATATATAGAGAGAAGAGAAAGATATAGAGATCCCTCTGCAATTCTTAGATCTTATTTTCTCAAACTCTGTATTAAAAGAAAGTTTCATTGATTATTTCATTTTAAGCAAAACGAACTGAATAAAAAGACATCTGTGTATTGTACATTGTAAATTTCTTTCCCTTTACATTTATTTCACCGAAAGTAATCAAAAAATGGTGACATTACAACATTAATTATTTCACAATATTCTTATGCAAATTTTAATGCGGTGAGAATAAACAATATGTATTTAGAATGTAAGGATGATGCAAAAATTGTATGTAATAACCAACACCGAATATTGTTTCTGCTTATTAATTACTAACAGTAGCCGTAGTAAACGTAGGACGATTGTTCCCTAATATATCACAGTTAGTTGTTTCTAAATGTTCACAGATCTAATGTTTCTTTTAATTTCAACATCAAATACACTACTGCAAGTCTGTGAATACTGACTTTGATTATTAAAAATGCAACGATTTGACGCTTTTCATTTGCCACTGTAGCTAACATTTCATACGCACTTGAGATTTCATTCTTAGGTGGTTTGTTAAATTTTGGTTTATTTTCCAATATTTTTGTTTTCTGGAAAGAAAAATAACGCCTTTTACTTTTCACTTCAATCTGATGAAAGTTTAAGGATTTGTTTATATATAGTTAGATAATTATTTTGTAAACTGTATATTATATTCTAGGTTCAAATCAGTTGGAAGTAATGCCATGTTCAAGCGATGTTTAATGTATAAGCTTATGTGTTAGTTTCATGATGAGTGCGCATTTTTATGTCTTGTAACATATATAGAACTTTTAATTTTAATTTTTTATACACTGATATAGACTGCAATGTTTCACATTTAAGCTTATGCCTTAAATTTATAATGATTGCGCTTTTTTGTTGTTATACGATATTTAAAACCGTTAATTATAAAATCTTCATATTGAAAAGTGCATTTTCTATACAATGGTATGCACTGCAATGTTTCACATTTAAGCTTATGTTTTAATTTTATGATGAATGCATTTTTTATTTGCTGTAACATATATAGAATCCTTAATTTGAATAATATCTTCATATTGAAAATTGCATTTTTATACTATGGTATTCCCTACAATGTTTTATATTTAAGCTTGTGCTTTCAATTTATAATGAGTGTGTTTTTTTATTTCTTGTAACATATTTAAAAATTTTAATTTTAATCTTATTTTCATATTGCAAACTGGCATCTTTTATACAATGATATGCACTGCAATATTTCATATTTAAGCTAATGCTTTAATTTTATGATAAGTGCACTTTTTTATTTGTTGTAAGATATTTAGAACCTTTAATTTTAATAACATTTTCTTATTAAAAATTGCATGTTTCATACAATGGTATGCACTGCAATGTTTAACATTTAAGTTTATTATTTAATTTTATGTTGAGTACGCTTTTTTATTTGTTGTAACATACTTAAAACCTTAAATTTTAATTTTATTTTCATATTGAAAATTGCATTTTTTTATACAATGGTATGCACTGCAATGTTTCAAATTAAAGCTTATGCTTTAATTTTATGATGGGTGCGTTTTTTTATTTGTTGTAACATATTTAGAAATCTTAATTTTAATAATATCTTCATATTGAAAATTGCATTTGTTATACAATGGTATGCATTGAAATCTTTCATATTTATGTTTATGCTTTAATTTTATGGTGAGTGCGCTTTTTTATTTGTTGTAACATATTTAAAAACTTTTATTTTAATATTAATTTTTTATTGTAAATTGCATTTTACTACACATTATTAATTAAAGTGTATAATTGATTTCTGTATATATATATATATATATATTATATGTATATATATATATATATGTAATGAGACGGACTTCTCGATGGGTGGTTGCAGTCATGGCCATAAAAATGATTCCGTTTCAGCTAAAGACCTTTATTAAGATAACGTTGGAGTACGGGTTCCCACTTCATCATAGGTACAGGACAAACTGAAGGGTCAGAAAGCATGAAATTCTATGTACAAGACACCGGGTTTAACATGTGTGTGAAAATATCTCTAGAAAAATCTGTCTCCGACAGCGTGTATCCCCTTTTCATGTGGAAATTTCCTAAATTGTCCACTAAGGCTATGTAGGATTATAATTGCTCAGGCCCCTTCTCTGAGGGCGTAAAGTGTAGCCCCAGTGGTAAATTTAGGTTAGGGGTTAAAAAGAGGAATGTAAAATGACGCTGGGATTTTTAGCTCTTGATTTAAGTTTTGAAAACCAATGAGAAGTTTCCTTACAATATTCTCCCCGGGTAAAAAGAAAGGGATGAACTAAGAGAAAACCTTTCCGTTAACATAAAATTTTACAAAAATTTTAAGTAACAAATTAAGTAACTGTTATTTTCATACATAATAAATTATACACAAAATTAAAATACATAGTATACGTTTTGCAACAATAAACACAGATTACAAAGGTATAATACATGTGATAATAAATAAGAAAAAAGAATTGGCTACTTATTGACATTAATATTCTGGAAAATTATTGAAACTGCAATGTGTATTACTCAGTTTAGTTCAATGGTTAAATAGCAAATAATTGATAATACTTATATTAGTTAATAATTTGAATAATATTTCGCACTCTTTAATATAATAGAGTCCCTAACGTCATTGTGGTGAAATGTTTTCTCATCCTTATTCCTCTAATCTCAGGTAGTTATCCCTTTACGAGCTAAAATCCTCAATCATTATATACTCATTATTTCTTTCAGTTAATACCATTTATTACATATTTTTGAAAAACGGACGTTTGAAAAGTGGTCAATTTAGGTTAGGGGTTAAAAAGGGGAATTCAAAATGACGCGGGAATTTTTAGCCCTTGATTTAAGTTTTGAAAACCCCCGAGAATTTTCTTTACACACATGTAGTAAAAAATGATTTATATTTAATTTATTAAAAATCATAATCATCACATCATATATACCGATCTTTCTCCTGAACTTAAATGTCCCGTGCCATCATAATGAACGTGTAATAAGCCATTTAAAAAAATGAAAACTTTTTTTTATAATGAATGAAAAACAGTCTAATTTTAAATCGTTATATGTATCATATATCCCCTTAAAATGATATTGACAGTTTTTGGCATTTTCACATACAAAGATATCATAAGGACTAAAAGATATCTAGAAATACGGGATATTGTTTGAATGCTTTTATTAGAATAATTTTATGCAACCTATACAAACGAATATAAATCATGTACAAATTTTTGAAACGTTGTCGAAAAGAAAACGGTATAATTTTTTTTTACATATTGCAGGGTCTAATAATATCTAGTTGCGAACATGAAATTCTTTTACAACAATTCCTTTATATATGTACATAAAAAATACGGTTTCTAGAATGGCTTGTAAAGTTTTCTCTCTCTTGATAAGCATGTTTCAAAAACGTATCTACCGAACAAGGTGGTAAAAGAAACGAGTTTAAAATTTTTTTCCACTTAGAAACGAGTGTGAAACATTCCTTTCCCATTTGCATGTTTCAAAAGAAATTTGAAATTCTGCGGAAAACATATTTTGAAGATAAATTGCCTGACAGTTTTTCTTCTTTTTTCAGTAAAAATATTTTTAAAGTTAGAGGTTTAGGAGCGAATATAAAGATTGAATTTTTTCAGTTAACTAAGCATTTCCAGCTGGAAACCACAACAGAACAGAAGCTGTTAAAATTATTAAGCAATGGATAACTTTAGTATGACTAATCATACATGTTATTCATTTACTAGCCACAGTTACTGTTATCCTAGTCACGGCACCAATAAGTTAAGTAGCTCTAGTAAGTTTATTTATTTGTTTTTATAAGTGCGCTTTTTTATTTGTTGTAACATATTTAGAACCTTTAATTTTAATTTTTTTAGATATTGAAAATTGCTTTTTTATACAATAGTATTCACTGCAGTTTTACATATTTAAGCTCGTGCTTTCAATTTATGATGATTTTGCTTTTATATTTGTTGTAAAATATTTAGAACCGTTAATTTTAACATTATTTTCATATTGCAAATTGCATCTTTTGTACAATTGTATGCAATTCAATGATTCATTCAAGGTTTTAATTTTATGACGAGTACGTTTTTTTTTTATTTCTTGTAACATATATTAGAACCTTTAATTTTGATATTAATTTCTTATTGTAAGTTGAATATGCTATACATTATTAAATAAAGTGTATAAATAACTGATATATATATATATATATATATATATATATATATATATATATATATATATATATAAATATATATATATATATATATATATATATATATATTATATATATATATATATATATATATATTATATATATATATATATAATATATATATATATATATATATATATATATATATATATATATATATATATATATATATATATATATATATATATATATATATATATATATATATATATATATATATATATATATATATATATTATATATATATATATATATATATATATATATATATATATATATATATATATATATATATATATATATATATATATATATATATATATATATATATATATATATATATATATATATATATATATATATATATATATAATATATATATATATATATTATATCTATATATTATATATATACATGTTGTAAAAAAATTATATAATTTCAATATATTAAAAATTATAGTAATTAGAATCACATCATATATACAGATCTTTATCCTGAATTGTCCTGTGCTCTTATAATGAACTTGTAATAGCCCATTAAAAAATGAAAACTTTTTTATAATGAAGGAAAAAATGTCTGATTTTAAATCTTGATAAATATTATAGTCCCCTTAGAAGGATATTCTAGAAGGTAGCTCTAGTAAGTTTATTTATTTGTTGGCTCCAATCATAGCTATTTTACTTTGGTAATACATGAAGATTGTTTTATTTGGTTTCCGTTGTGTATAATATTTATTTTTAATTGCTTGATTGCCTCAGATTCGAAAAAGGGACTACAAACATGAAATTTTAAAAAGTTAAATAATTTATTTACAATTTTTTACAATTAACAGATTAAATTGATTAAATTCATTTTGACAACAATATATTTTAGGCTGAGTTTCAGTAGCAACTAAATAATTATACTTTTAAAAAAGTAGGATATAAAATGAGGACCTCATAGAATTCAAAACGTGAAACATGAACTTAATTTGTGGAAGGTCATGGGGAGCTATGTGCTAGGATCTAGACAGGTGATAAGAGATGTCACGGAACTAAATTATGATGAGACTGCTTGTAATAATTACCCCACTCAGTGGGCCGCGTTGTAATAACACACTGTTCTGGGGCGCTATACTTGCGTGGGACCTGCCTGCCTACTTTACTGGGGCAGGTATGTTCGTAGATCGCAGCTGGGATGCATATAATTATTTTCGAAAGCTTTTAGGACAACAAATAACATTTATATACAAAAATTGACGGAAACATTAAACATTAAAGTAAACCAAATTGACATATTTTGAGTCTCAGGTCCTGTCTAAAATCAAAAAGGATTAACCGAGCATTTTTCATATCCAAAAATAAAACCATCGTCGTGTTCTCTCACATCGAACAGAGAAATGTCTCCAAATTGCAGGTCCGAATCCAACTTCAACCAAACCCAATTGCAGATCTTCTTTACCTTCCTCGGGGTCAACATTCTCGAAACTTGATCCCTGATAAAAAGAGAAGTCATCCATTTCAAATATACTGCCGGCCTGCAAAAACACCAACAAACGCATCCGATAAACGGTATCAGCCTCCCTTTGCAGGCCGGCTTCTTATTTCCTCTAAGAAACACAGGATGGAAGGGGTCAATGGATGCAATTTTTCAGATATTATGAAAGGCACACTTATGGGAAACACAAGTCGTGGGCGCAAATTCCTTACAGAGCTTATAACGGGTTTTAATTCACCATCTTGCTGCCGGGTACGTATTGTCAAAGTGGGTGGCTTTGTTTAACCACTATTCACTTTTTCGAGAGCCGCGGTAACTCAGTCGGCAAGGGCAACGCTCTCGTAACTGGAGGGTTGCGGGTTCGGAGCCCGAGTGGGCCTAAGATCCACCGTGCTTGTTAAAGATGACTGGGGCACGTAAAATCTGTTCGTGGTCACAATGTAAACCAAGTTTTCAGCCAATACCTCTGGGGGTGGCAGGCCAAGTCTGTGGTTTTTCTGCTTGGTCCTTGCTTCAAAATTATGAAGACCTACTTAAGCGAAGTAGTTCTTTCACCATAATGGTGCTCATTAAAACGAAAGGCGCACTCCTTGGCCTTAATACGAGTGCCTGCAGGCTCAATCGTGCTTGGTTTGTCCAAGTGGCATGAGAAACAACAAAACAACCTACTTTTAAAGTAGTATTAAAATAAAAAAAAACTTGCTCTGTTTTAAATAAACTTTCCGCTAAATCGTTAATTAGGTTTTAATGTTATAAAAAATATTTGGTTTTGTTGTATGAACCTATACATCCTTTAAAACATAAAAAAATATCCATAAAAAAGTTGAACTCGCCTACATATGGATCTTCTGCTTGGTCCCTTCTTCAAAGTTATGAGGATCCACTTGAGCATAAATCATTCTTTCACCCTTGCGGTGCTCATTAAAACGAAAGGCGCAACACTTTGCCTCGATACGAGTATTCTCCTGCTCAAATCGTGCTTGGTTTGACCAAGTGGTATAAAACAACAATAACAAGTTTTTCGAAGTTGCCAAAGTCTCATACCAGTACCTCCTTCTGCACCTCCCACTTTTATAACCCCTATAGGTCGATGATAACAGTACGTCACCACAAACGTGGCTCTTGAGTACTACTTGTAAATAATTAAATAAAGGCTCTTTCTTCCTTAACATCAAATTCAGTGACATCCTTCATATTCATTATATTCTGTGCAGTCAATTATAATTTAGGATGATGACTACATCGATATATAATCGGTAGAAATAACTCGGGTTTTAAAGGATTATATAGTGCAGACTGCAGTCCAATTAGGTTGAGCAAAACATGATATATTTCACCATTTTACGGCTAATCGTTTTTGAGTTATGGCCAACAAAATTATTAACATTTTATGAAAGATTTCGCTATATAGTGTAATATAGTGTATAGGTGCATAACAAAACGCTATATCAGTCCTAAATATAAAATACTGACAATCAACGTCTAATTTTTTTTTGTGTTATGTGAGATAAATACGAATATACAGGTATGAAGAGTAAACTAATTATAACTCATCCAGGAATGTTCAAAAAGAACATTAATGTTTAAAAATTAAAATTTTCTGCATAGAGACGTAGTATTGAAAATGGTGAACATTTTATCCAGAATTGGTGAAAATATGTATTATCGCTGAGATTGGAGAATTGAAACTTTTTGAGATTATATTACCTACTTTAATTTGTACAAGGAATGAAAAAAGTAAAACCATTTAAGATTTTAAAAATTAATTTTTAAAAATAAATTAATTATTAAGATCTCGAATTAAAATGTACAGAATATTCAAAAAGAATATTAATGTTTAAAAATTAAAGTTTTTTGCACGCACATAAAGACGCAGTATTGAAAATTGCGAAAATGTTATCCAGAATTGGTGAAAATATGTATTATCGCTATTTTTTGAGATTATATTACCTACTTTAATTTGTACAAGGAATGAAAAAGTAAAACCATTTAAGATTTTAAAAATTAATTTTAGAAAATAAATCAATTATTAAAATCTCGAATTAAAATGTACAGAATGTTAAAAAAATATTAATGTTTAAAAATTAAAGTTTTTTGCACGCACATAGAGACGTAGTATTGAAAATGGCGAACATTGTATCCAGAATTGGTGAAAATATGTATTATCGATGAGATTGGAGAATTGAAACTTTTTGAGATTATATTACCTACTTTAATTTGTACAAGGAATGAAAAAGTAAAACCATTTAAGATTTTAAAAATTAATTTTAGAAAATAAATTAATTATTAAAATCTCGAATTAAAATGTACAGAATATTCAAAAAGAATATTAATGTTTAAAAATTAAAGTTTTTTGCACGCACATAGAGACGTAGTATTGAAAATTGTGAAAATGTTATCCGGAATTGGTGAAAATATGTATTATCGATGAGATTGGAGAATTGAAACTTTTTGAGATTATATTACCTACTTTAATTTGTACAAGGAATGAAAAAGTAAAACCATTTAAGATTTTAAAAATTAATTTTAGAAAATAAATTAATTATTAAAATCTGGAATTAAAATGTACAAAATATTCAAAAAGAATATTAATGTTTAAAAATTAAAGTTTTTTGCACGCACATAGAGACGTAGGATTGAAAATGGTGAAAATTTTATCCAGAATTGGTGAAAATATGTATTATCGCTATTTTTTGAGATTATATTACCTACTTTAATTTGTACAAGGAATGAAAAGGTAAAACCATTTAAGATTTAAAAAATGAATTTTAGAAAATAAATTAATTATTAGAATCTCGAATTAAAATGTACAGAATACTCAAAAAGAATATTAATGTTTAAAAATTAAAGTTATTTGCACGCACATAGAGACCTAGTATTGAAAATGGTGAAAATGTTATCCAGAATTAGTGAAAATATGTATTATCGATGAGATTGGAGAATTGAAACTTTTTGAGATTATATTACCTACTTTAATTTGTACAAGGAATGAAAAAGTAAAACCATTTGATTTAAAAAATTAATTTTAGAAAATAAATTAATCATTAAAATCTCGAATTAAAATGTACAGAATGTTAAAAAAAATATTAATGTTTAAAAATTAAAGTTTCTTTGTATTCACATATAGACGTAGTACTGAAAATGCTGAAAATTTAATCATAATTCGTTTAAAAAATATATATTTTCGTTGAGATTAGAGAGTTGAAACAATTTAAGATTATATTATCTACTTTAATTTGTACAAGGAATGAAAAAGTAAAACCGTTTAAAATTTTACTAAATCATTTTAAAAAATTATTAAAACCTCGAATTAAAATAGCAGGAATGTTAAAAAAGGATGTTAAAGTTTCTTTTTACCCACATATAGACGTAATATTGAAAAGGATGAAAATTTAATCAAAATTAGTTAAAATATATACTTTTGTTGAGATTATAGAGTTGAAAAGTTATAGATTATATTATCTACTTTAATTTGTACAAGGAATGAAAAAGTAAAACCGTTTAAAATTTTAATAAATCATTTTAAAAAATTATTAAAACCTAGAATTAAAATAGCAGGAATGTTTAAAAAGGATGTTAAAGTTTCTTTTTACCCACATATAGACTTAATATTGAAAAGAATGAAAATTTAATCAAAATTAGTTAAAATATATATTTTTGTTGAGATTATAGAGTTGAAAAGTTATAGATTAAATTATCTACTTTAATTTGTACAAGAAATGAAAAAGTAAAACCGTTTAAAATTTTAATAAATCATTTTAAAAAATTATTAAAACCTCGAATTAAAATAGCAGGAATGTTTAAAAAGGATGTTAAAGTTTCTTTGTACCCACATACAGACTTAATATTGAAAAGAATGAAAATTTAATCAAAATTAGTTAAAATATATATTTTTGTTGAGATTATAGATTTGAAAAGTTATAGATTATATTATCTACTTTAATTTGTACAGTGAATAAAAAAGTAAAAACTTTAAGAAATTTAATATTTTTAGAAAATCAATATTTATTATAATCAATATCATCATTTTCTCAAATCATATACAACCTTCATCATTTAGGAAAAGAAATATTATATTCCTATTATTAGTATAATTGAGTTTTCAGAATAATAATTAGCTTTCATTTGAAAAAAAAATTAGTAATCTTTTGTTATTTTATTACTTAGTTTTATGTTTTTGAA
>CM063500.1:72318518-72326018 GCA_032207245.1 Pardosa pseudoannulata | reverse complement strand
CACAACATGGTAAGAATTCGCATTAGACATTGACAACAATATGGTTCGAACTGTCGAGTTCAGCAATCACGTTGACGGGGTTATGTCCTTGTACAGGTTAATTTTGAAGGAAAAGGACAAACAAAGAGAACAACTAACCATCATCATGTTTCTCTCCAATGTAAAGTCTTCTTTCTCTACCGTCAGCCGTCCAACAGAAGAGTCTCCGAGTGATCCTAAAACTTCTACGAGTCAAGTGAGAGTCTCTCCTCCACCACCAACAGAAGACACCTCGCCTCTCTCAGAAAGCAATGTTGATTAATGATTATTACCGTATAAGGATTTGTAATTAACCTTATTAATTAGTAATGACACGTTGAAGTAAATACACAAACTGTTGTAATTTTTGTTTTAATTTTTGTTGTAATTTTGTAAAGTATAAATACTGTTTACATATTTAAAACTTTCGTGTACCCGCATACACGAAAATTCCTAGGGACAAATCCTACTTCATAGTTTTTCAGCTTTTGCGGAAGGTTCTGGTCCCCATTAACGGCGAAAAACGAGGGATTACTCTAATATCTTGTGTATTAACTTTTTTTTCTATTTTAATATTTTCAATATTTCTAATAGATTTGTTTCGCTAAAGCTTATTATTGGGGTGACCAGATAATGGTCTTTCGGCCATTGTCCGGTCGAAGGGTAGAGTGCTGTGAACTCATTTAAGCTAACTGTAGAATGTTGGAGCTTACTTAAGCTAAGTGTAGAATGTTGGAACTTGTTTAAAAAACTGAACTTGTACAACAGTTCTCGCCTTGAAATATAAGAATAACAAATTATAAAATTGACCTTTTGTCCCCATTTCACTTTTCTTGCTCAATTACTCATTACCCTCTCTAAACCGTTTCATTATATGTAGTTCTTAAAGAATAAATAGTTAAAGTTAACTCGTATAAACAAGTAAACTTGTACAACAGTTTTCGCCTTGAAATATAAGAATAAAAATTTGTAAAACCAACCTTTTGTCCCCCTTTAAGTTTTCTAAGTTTATAAGGATTTGTAATTAACCTTATTAATTAGTAATGACACGTTGAAGTAAATACACAAACTGTTGTAATTTTTGTCTTAAATGTGTAAAGTATAAATACTGTTTACATATTTAAAACATTCGTGTACCCCATACACGAAAATTCCAAGCTGTAAATCCTACTTCGCAGTTTTACAGCTTTTGCGGAACTGTCTGGTCCCCATTAACGGCGAAAAACGAGGGATCACTGTAAGCTATTTTAGTAAATCTTTATTTTTAAAGTTATTAAGTCTATTATCCAAGAGATTCCAAAGCAGTGGACCAATACACGAATATTGTGGGCATCCTTTATTTATTAGTTGAAAACCTAAGTGGTCTAGGTTATGTGTACCAACAGTTCTATTTCTCAGGTAGCTGCGAAATATTCTTTTGAAGTAATCTTTTATATTTTTACTAACTGTTATATTTTTATTGTGGTCCAGACCGCATTGTCAAAGATACCAAAGATATCAAATGATATCATGATGATGATATCATATAATCATGACCAAATTTGTTCATATCACTATCAAATGATATCACGAGATTTCCCATTCTTTATATCCTTTAATATAAAATCTATACATTTCGTCGTATCTTTACCTAGCATACATCGAAAATGTATTTTATTAAAATAGTTCATACTATTTAGTTCATAAGTTATTGCAAGTTTTAATTAGAGGAACCCACGAACTCTGGTACCGAGGATTAGAGCTCTAAATATTCGACTATCGTCCGATTTCCATGTGTAAAGAAGTCATGTCCATATCAAAGGGCATCAGTTTTGCTAAAATGATTGTATACATTGTTATATGTTTACACACATTCTGCCTGAAATGTTGGGAGTGAAGTCTTAAATGTCAATATTCATAAACATTTTTAAATTAAATTTTGCTGTGTCTAAGCAATACCATATGTGAAAAAGTGAAAAAGACTGAGATAGCAAAGTATTCAATATACTGAAAGTTTGTAACTCAGTTATAAAGTACATATTGTACGAAATAAAAACAACGTTGATGACTTTATTCAGAGAGAACCAAGCTTTCCTACGATAATACACAGAGCTATGAGTGTAAAATATTTACCCTGCGTAACTCCTAAACGTAAAATGACAAAATTTGTTAAACTCTTTAAATAGCATAACACTGATTAACGTCACTATCTATAAGCCAGTGGAAAACAATTTGACGTTTTGCCTTTAATTGCGGGTTTTAAACCATAAAATAGTAACACTTCATAAACAGCTGCACTTAAAGTCATATTCGTAGCGTATATGAGATGGGAGGGGAGAAAGTTTTTTGCCGATAATTGAGTGTCACGTACTGCAAAAGTCAAAATAGCTTTTTAAAGAGTAAAAGTTAAAGTCAAGTAAATATTAATTAAAAATATCTGAAAGATCAATACCCGGGAAAGAGGAAAATTGCAAGGTTGCGTGACACACACTCATATATTATTTGAAACAATCTATTTATGGACTGTTTAGACTACACCCTATAAGAAACGAAACTTTAAACACGAGTTTGTGAGATACATTATGCCCTTAAGCAATAATAGCGTTCGAAATTAAAATGTAGCAAGCATTTTTTCGTCATTGTATAAATAACTGTTTGTGATAAATTGCGTTATCAAATGAAAAAGTATCTATATGACTGAAAAATATAAATGTAAAATTATTTATCTGCTATATACAAGTGCGTGTGTATAATTGTGTGTAAATATGTGTGCTTCTGTTGCATATACATGCATTTGCGTATAAGATGGTTACAAATATAAGTGAATATATGAACATTTACATACATATTCTGCATATGTATATATATATATATATATAAATATACATGTATATATATGTATATATATGTATGTATATATATATATGTATATATATATATATATGTATGTATATATATATGTATATATATATGTATATATATGTATATGTATATATATATGTATATATATATATATATATATATATATATATATATATATATATATATATATGTATATATATATATATATATATATGTATATATATATGTATATATATACATATATATATATGTATATATATATATATATGTATATATATATATATATTTATATATATATATATATATATATATATATATATGTATATATATATATATATATATATGTATATATATATATATGTATATATATATATATATATATATATATATATATATGTATATATATATATATATGTATATATATATATATATGTATATATATATATATATGTATATATATATATATATATATATATATATATATATATATATATATATATATATATATATATATATATATATATATATATATATATGTATATATATATGCATATATATATATATGTATATATATATGTATATATATATATATATATATATATATATATATATATATATATGTATATATATGTATATATATGTATGTATGTATATATATATATATATATATATATGTATGTATATATATATATATATATATATATCTATATATATATATATATATATATATATATATATATATATATATATATATATATAATAAAAATGCATTATAAAATTTTTTTAATCTAGTGCTAATTTGATTTAATTTCCCCCCCGCTAGATGTATCTCATAGATTAATCATAGGTATATAGTGCGTTTTTATAACGACAATCAAGTATGAAATATTAATATTATCTAGAAAGTAATTTTCAAAATAAACAAAATGTTAACCCTAACCAAGATAAATACAAATAGCTTTAACCGCTTGTCTTACAAATTTTTTTGAGAAAAATTGCAAAAAATCATCACATTTTTTTTATTTTATTATTAAATACGAGGAAATGAAACAAAACAAAATATGTAGGTTTAAGATGAAGTTTTAACTTTTTGTAGGTGTAAAATCATTTAGTTTCAATATTAGTTTACTATCCCGAGTTATCTCGACAAATGAGTTAAAAAGTTGAATATTAGTCTTTGAGAGTTTTTGAAATACCGGACAAAGTGATACCTGGCATTATGAACACTGATATCTGGTATCTTTTCTTACTAGCTATCCACTGGAGTCTCTTTTACGGGAGCACAGAGTACAGTTTTTCGTTGGATTTGATTTATTTGCAGTAGCAAGAATAAGGTATGGAAAATGCCGTAAGGTTAACCTGCGTGGTGAAGGACTAATGCTGGGTCTTCCTGATGACATTGGTATCTGGTTTTATTTCTTAATGCTTATCTACTGGAATCACTTTTACGGGAGCACAGATTACACTGTTTCGTTGGATTTGATTTATTTGCAGTAGCAGGAATAACGTATGGAAAATACCGTAAGGTTAACCTGAGTGGGAAAGAACCAAACTGGTCTTTCCCACTCAGGGAAGCTGGGTCTTCCTGATGTGGCAGAAAACTCTTCACGATGATTTTCGCAACTATCCTTCTTTATACATTGCGAATTAACAAGCCAACGTATAGTATCCAATAGAGAATATACATGGCCAGTCCCTCCAAAAGAACCGCGAAACCAACAAACCTTAACAAACTGTCAATCAAAGCTAAATATTTCTTTTCGTTTCCTCCAGGCCAAGTGAAATCGGGATAAAACAATTCGTACTGACAAATTTTCTTCGCCCGAGTGTTCTCCGGATAATAATTAACGGGATAACTCGGGATAATCAGGGAAGCGGTTAATATTAAGAAAAATATTACGTACAGATAAGACTCTAGAATGTTACCCATTAGTTTTCTGAAGGAAGCTAATAATAAATAACATTGACCTTTCTTTCCCAAACTTCATATGACTTCTTTTACTACATGCAACAACCTTCCTTAGATAAAAATTTTAAGACGCCAGTTAGATTTTAAATTGGTGGAACTAGCAGCAAATTTGAAAAACAAATTTCTTCAGAACTCTTAGAGTTGTGTCCTCGAAATATTATAACCTCAATGTATTGTTTTGTTCCTCCAAAATCCTTCTACCATATAAAAAAACCAAAAAGATATATCCTTTTATTTGCACTATTTTCTTCTATTTTTCATGATAAATTTAACATAAATCCACAAAGAAGAAGACTTAAAATTTATAATTCTAGAAAGAAGCAACAAACTCGTTGGATCATATATGCAAATATTTTTTAGATAGAAGAGAAAGAAACACTTATAGCTTTTTGAGTGATTTATGATGTAATTACATTTAGTTGAATTAATGCATATTTTATATAAGAACATAATATGGTTCGCTAATCAGTATTAATCATAATATAAGTATTATTTAGAAAAAAAAAAAAACAACCGATACGTTAAAGCTAAGTACAGACATTTTTGTTGCATGGGTACCAAAGCATCTTACTGTTGCATTTCAACGAACAAAAAGGAAAATTATTAGTAAACTTTTATCTCCAGATACGATAATCTAGCTATATGAATAATCTTGATTTGAAAAAGAGTAAACCTTGAGCATTCTACCCGTATAATATCCAAGAAATGAAGCTCAAATGTTGTTTAACATCCTTCAAAACATTGTTTGGATACCTCTAAACTAATCTAAATATGCTATGAAAAAATATTCAGTTATACTTTCTTGCTTACTTTAAGATAGAAAATCATAAAATCAATTACGTGCTTAATTTTATTCTAATTAGCATTTAAAAAGGTTTTTAGCTTGCCAGGATTACTTCGTCTTGGAGGCGAATGATTACCAATCCGGTAAATGATTGAAATATTTATGGGAAATATCCCGTAAACAACTTAACGTAATAAACATAATAGAAATAACGTAATATGGTATAACATTATAAACATAACATGGCATAACATTATACACATAACATAACATGATATAACATAATAAATGTAGTAGAAATGACTTAACAGGACATAACATTATAAACATAACATAATAAACAAAGTAACATGACAAAACATAACATTATAAACATAACATGGCATAACATTATACACATAACATAACATGATATGACATAACAAACGTAGTAGAAATGACTTAACAGGACATAACATAATAAACAACGTAACATGACAAAACATAACATTATAAACATAACTTAACATGACATAACATAATATGCATAATAAACATAAATATTATTTTCCAGTAAATATTTGAAATATTTTATATAAACTTCTAAGGTTATAGCCACAATAGTATTGTATGTACAATTGTGGCTAATTATAATTTATATATACTCATGATTTAGGTATATTTCATAAAAATTTATCACGTTAAATAATAAGCAAAATTAGTACATGGGATCTAAGAAGACATTACAATAAAAATAATAAATTTTCAAATACAAAAATAAACTTTATTTTTTATGGAAACACGAGATGTAAATAATAAGCTGAAAAAAAAAGTATTTTTCAAGCTACACGAAATTTTGCAAATCATATAATTTATATATAATAAGATGTTGTATTATTCCAATCTTTAAAATCTAACGTTCTTCAAGTGTCAAATCGACCGGGCTCCTATTAGCGTGCAATTTCACTGAGTAATAATTAGCTTACGTTTAAACAGTGAAGCAAACTTTAGGTTCATTACTAAATCTTGATTAAATATTGGCCGGCTGTTTTGAGGTCTAATTGCGAACTTACATGCCAATTAATCGTTTTCAGTGGAACTCTATTACTTTAAGTAATATTACTTAGTGCATATGCGGAACTAAAACAGTAACAGAAATTATCCAATATATGAATTTATGTACAAGGCGATGGCTTAAAAATTAATTAGGTGCATTACGGAAAGAATCGTAAGTTTAAAGCAGCATTTGTAAATTCACTGAGATATATTATTGATCTTAAAACCTATACTTTACATTATTTACCAGTTTGTATTATTTCCTGTGTTGTGCATTGTATTCTAAGTTTTTGAAAAGGAGGGTAATTAGTTCCAAATGTCTAATTGTCTACTTATTACTAGTTTTGGAATTAGTATTCCTTACCATATTATTTTCCAATCATTTAGTTTTTTATTATAGGAGAGAGTGTTGCACCTTGGGACACAGCCCACCTTGGGACACCTTTCTTTTCAGGCTTTAATTTGCAACCAGGAATTAGTTCTCATGTGTATTGATAGATGGCCTTCCTCTTCACTTCTCAAAGAATTTTGATGAAAATAGTGCTTATAGGTAAGGAACAGTTTCATTTTCTTTGTTTTGAATAACCCAAAATTACATCAATGTGCATTTTAAAAAGTAATTTTTTTGAAAAAAAAAATCAAAATATTTAAAAAAAAGTGTATTGTTATGAAAGAAAATTCCTTTATTATTATTTCTAATCTAATAAATAAATTGTATTGTTAAGCCTAACTGTATAGTAGTTACCAAAAGATACAATGTAAAATGGGGCAGGTTGGGACACACATAGCTGGGGCACCTTGGGACATTTTAAAAAGTGTAAACAAATATCAATTCAAGCAAAATAATTAATAT
>CM063500.1:72306018-72313518 GCA_032207245.1 Pardosa pseudoannulata | reverse complement strand
AAGAACGGCAACAATCCTGAAGAGGATTATATTAGAATACGGAAACCGAAAGCACAGGATATCGCTTCAATCTCAGCAAGAGATTTATCCCAAGACGGGATCTCGCTAAATGAAACTCTCCGATGGAGAGACTGGTAGAGGCGATCTCTGAATTAGCTGGTTGCTAGCTAACTCACTTCTCTAAAAAAAAAAAAAAAAAAAAAAAAAAAAAAAATTTTCTTCGTCTCTTTTTAGGGAAGGCGCCGCTAAGAGAGGGGCCTCACCCACAATTTTATTATTGGGTCACCTAGCGATGACCTCACCTTCGACCAACTGGATTGGTCTGGGTTAAGCAATCATCGGCCGCCAAGCCAGGGGTCCCAGGAATTCTTAGCGGCTACATCTGAGAAGCGGAAAATCCTTTGTCGTTCCCGCGATCATTTTTTCAGCTGTCAATGATGGTGCCGTGTCGTCTGGCATATTGTTCCTTTACTATAGTGCACGGCCGTGTAGACTTCATGGCGCCTTAGAAAACAATCCTTTTGTATCCACACAAGTCCACCTTTCAAAGCAAAGTTCTTTGATGACGATGCACCGCTAAATTACGCCGTTACAATATTATAATGTATTTTCACTTATTATTCACATGAATTCATTGATCTGTATCGATATTTGTTATGAGTAAAGTTTTATAATTATCGTATTTTAACACAGCATCTTTTTAAATATGCAAATATCTGTAATGTACGTGTATGTTGTCTGCCTATATAAGAGTCAGTGGGAGAGTAGCAGATATCTCAGTTGCATCGAAGGTGCTGATGTTTGTTTTTGTAACTTTTGTGTACTTTCAGTATTTCAAACTTCTGTAACGTTAGTTCAATTTGATATCCAGAGCTCTAAGTCCTTCATTACACTATCTTAAATAAATGCCTGTGTCTAGATCTAGTTATTTTATTTAACTGCACAGTATGAATCCCTTCTGAGCATGGCTTTATATATGATGTGATCCCTGCGGATTCTTCTTTAAGAATCCTCGAGCCATAGCAGGGGTCTCCATACATTAAATTAAATTAATTATAGAATCTTTTCTTATTGATAATAAATTGTGTAGCATAAAAAAAGCATTAGCTCTATAAAAGATATTTAAAATTCTCCTTTATATTCTCCTTTAATTTTTATACCTCTTCCACTCTAAGGACAATTGATCACCACTGTATTATTGTCCCTGATGTCGACCTTAGACAATGGTTCAAGGATTGTATCCACACATTGGGACACTAAATAATCAGAGTGCGTGGAAGTCTAATGAGCACTTTAGTTGTGCATCTGCTATCTTATGTAGTCTCCACACTATGGACAATTGTTCAACACTTCCCGAAGTGACCTTGAATGATGGTTCACGGGTTGCATCCACACGCTGGGCCACTAACTGAGTCGAGAGCGTGGATTCGTTCATAGGGTCTACTGCGCACTTCAATTGCGCATCTGGCTGCCTTTGATCATTGGAGAAACCCTCCTCCGATGCCATCGTCCACCAAGGCTATTTTATTGTCTGCCACCATAGACCACGATAAGCCATGCCCCCTCCAGACGGTGGTTTAGTTTGGTTTGGTTTGGAACGCTACGGTCTACTTTTTGCAACACGAGGGCTAATGAGATCGGGACCTACTGCTTAAAGCCGATTCCAAACGGCTACGAACATCCATGTCAATGTGAGATTCGAACCCACGAACTCCGGTTCCGAAGGCCAGCACTCTAACCATTCGGCTATCGTTCGGCTCCAGACGGTGGTAATGGCTTGAAGTGGACCATAGTGTGAAGGAGCCTTTTGATGTTCGGAGAAAAACCAGTTCCGAAGTCCTCCTCTGAGAAAGCTATTTTTTGTCTGCCATCGTTGATCTAGATAAGCCTTACCCCTCCATAAAGTGGAAATGGCTTGCAGTGGATCACAGTGTGGAAGAACCTTTAAAATTTGAATTTCCAGCCATAAAATGTCAACTAAAGGCCTGTTCTGTTTAGTTCTTTTTACCCATCTCTCAAGTTAAGCCTGGATGGCTTCGGCATGGTCAGTGTTTACCACACTTACCGATTTCTCAAAACTAAAGTTCGATTAAGTACTAATTTAATATTAACTGACCTAAATTTTCAGCTGTCCTAGAGAAATGATATTCCTTCTGCAGTAATTATAAATGGCTGTCTGCGTGGTTGTGCTGTCTTTATACCAGCTGAAATGATTAGGATTCGCTCTTGACTTGCTTAAATTGCTGATATACCATTTGAAGGTTTACTCTTGCCTCCTGAAAAGTCCTCAGGCATCATATCAAGGTTCATCCTTCCTCATTAATACAGCTAATACATCTTAAGAATTACTGGACCAATATCACGTCCCTCGCTGTTCACGGCCCAAGGTCAAAACACTTCAACTCCGCTCTCCGCCAGGGGACGCACTTAGCCACATATGTTTTTGTCTATGTATTTTTTTTTTGTAGTTCAATAAACGATTTCAAAATGGTCGCACGCTACTACTTCCCATCCCCGTCCATGGTCCGTCGAAGCCCCAGCAAGCTTTAATTCATTAAGTCAAATACTTAAGGATGACGTGTAGTACATAAAGTGTCGACGACAGCATTACAAATCAAAGGAATTTCGCTCAACAGAGCTAAATCGAAAGCGAAACGAAACAAGCATCAAAGCGTCGCTCTCAGTTGGGAAGGTCATGGATACACTTCTAAAACAAAAGCGAATATTTAAAGGTAAGCTTACCAGATTATCTAATCTATTAGACAATTTAAAAAATCAAACAATTTCTATTTCTATAATCGAAGTTTATGAGAATGATATTAAGACTTTAGATACTGAATTAAACAAATTAAACAATGATATTCTAACTGAATGCTCTGATAAAGAATTCGATAAATATGAACAGGAAATGCATGAGCTATTTTCTAAATTAGACACATTGAAAATTATTTTAAAAGAAGAAGTAAATAAACTCAATAAGAAAGATGCAAATACTTCTGCATGTCAAAATCCAGTTAATACTAATGTCAATAGTTTAAAGCTTCCGCGTGTAGAACTTCTAGTATTTACTTCAAATTACATTGATTGGATTTCATTTCGAGATTTATTTTTAGCAAGTGTAGGGAATAACGATAGTTTAAGTGACAGCCAAAAGTTGCAATACTTAAAACTTTCTGTAAGAGGTGAAGCAGCCATTTTATTGCAATCCATTCAGATTTCTAATGAAAATTACAAAAAAGCATGGAATACACTCTCAGAACGTTACGAAAATGTAGCTGAAATCGTAAATGCTGCATTAAATAAATTAATTACGCAGCCTGTTTTAAAACAAGAAACAGCATCAGGTTTACGTAAATTAATAGACACAACGCAACAATGCATTGATACATTTAAAATCCTAAAACAGCCAGTAGAGCATTGGGATACCATAATTATTTTTTTGTTAAAAGGCAAGCTTGATTCCGAAACACTCAGAGTATGGACATTGCAACAGAATAACAAAATTTCTTCTTTTGCTGACTTCAAAACTTTCATAGTAAACCGCGCCTGTGCTATAGCTAGTTTGGCAAAGTGCCAAAGAGAACGCACAAGTGTTTATAGTACCGACGGTGTAGCAAGCAAGGAGAAAAAAAGCAATAAATCTGTCTATTCTTCACAAATCGTAACGAATGTGTGCGTTCACTGCAAAAGCGATTCTCATTTTGGTTTATTTAGATGCCATAGCTTTTTAGACCTTCCGATCAAGGAAAAGTGGGACATAATAAAAAAATACAAATTATGTGCTAATTGTTTAAAGGATAATAAAACACATCAGATTTCTAAATGTCGTGCGGGAATGTGCAAAATCTGTGCAAAGCCTCATAATACAATATTATGCAATTCAAAAGAGACAAAATCAGACGCACACACAGAAAGTGAACTTTCTACTATTACTAGCAATAATGCAATTGTACCTGCTACACAAACAGTATTAATTTTTTTTTTACGTTTTTAATGGGTTGTATCCCCTTCAAATATACTTCTAAAAAGTTTTTAAAACCGCATATATCAGTATATGCGTAAATTTTTATGTTAAAGACATTAATGGCACTTTTCAAAAATGCAGGTTACTTATTGATTCAGCCAGTCAAGGCTCATTTATTAGGGAGAGTTGTGTTAATTTATTGCAACTAAAACGCAGCAGTGTTAATATAAGTGTTGACGGATTGAGTTCTCGAAAGGTAGAGAAAGTTACAGGTTTAGTTCAATTACACATAACATCATTATTTTACAAACAAGCAAGTATTACAGTTGATGCATTAATCATACCCAAAATTACCTGTGACCTTCCTCAACTGCAAGTCGATGCTTCTGTTTTGACTGCATTTAATAAATTACAATTAGCAGATGTCAATTGCTTCAAGCCTGGCCCTATAGACATTTTGTTGGGCGCAGACGTATTCGGAGAAATCATGCTTAGCGGACATTACAATGTTCCAGGACATTCATTATCTGCTCTAGAATCAATATTCGGTTGGGTGATTCTCGGCAAGACTCAAAATACCTCACGAACAATTATTTCAAATCATGCAAGCTGCACTGCTATTGAATTTCAACTTGACAAATTTTGGAAATTTGAAGAGATTTCTGAAACAAAACCTTACACAAAGGAAGAAACAGCATGCGAAAATCATTTCAAGCAGACTTTCTCTCGTGATTCGACGGGTAGGTTTGCAGTCAAATTTCCATTCCGTGTTACTAGTCCTGAACTTGGGTCAACTAGAGACATTGCTGTGCATCGGTTACTACAAATTGAACGTCGGTTTAAAAATAATGAGAGTCTGTCTTACCAATACCACAAATTCATGGAAGACTATCTCAGACTTGGCCACATGGAATTAATTGCAGAAAATAAAATTGATGTTCCAGTTAGTTCCAGTGCTTATTTACCACATCATCCAGTTCCCAATAAAAATGGAGACAAATTTCGTGTAGTTTTCGATGGATCTGCAAAATCATCAACAGGTGTATCTCTCAGCGACAAACTAATGGTTGGTCCACAGTTACAAAGTGACTTAACAACAATACTTCTTCGTTTCAGAAAACACAAAATAGCCATAACAGCAGACATCGAAAAAATGTACCGGCAGATCGTTTTAGAAGACTCCGACTTTCAAAGAGTAGTCTGGCGGGACTCTATTTACAAACCTATTCAAGACTACAGATTAACTAGAATTGCTTATGGTACTGCATCAGCACCATATCTAGCAATAAAATGCTTGCAACAATTAGCAATACAAGAAGCAGAAAAATTTCCTATGGCTTCTAGAGCAGCCCTTCGAGATTTTTATGTCGATGATTTGATGACCGGAGCCAATTCAATATCGCAAGCTCTAGAATTACAAGCTCAAATGATCCAGATGCTATCAAGTGGTGGATTCGTTTTGAGAAAATGGGCTTCTAATTGCAACGAAGTCTTGAACTCGATTGACGCCAATTTTCATTTACACAGTTCCTTAATCATTGATAGTGATGACACAGTAAAAACCTTAGGTGTACTGTGGCATTCAGCATCTGATGTATTCTTCTTTAATTTAAACTCCTCATCTCTTGAAGAGATCTTTACCAAGAGAACACTTCCAGCTATTATAGCTAAGACATTTGATCCCCTTGGATGGTTGTCACCTTTGACAATTCAATGCAAATTGATCATGCAGAAACTGTGGAAACGTCAGGTGCAGTGGGATGAGAAAATTCCTCCTGATATTGCGTTTGAATGGAGGCAATTTAAAGAAGACATGCAATTTGTGAAAGACATTACAATACCGCGATACTTATTTCTCGATTCTAACGAACAATTTCAGTTGCATGGTTTCAGTGATGCCTCAGAAAAGGCATATGCAGCGGTGGTTTACTGTCGCTCAGTCTCAAACACTGGAAACATCAATGTTCAGTTGGTAATAGCCAAGACAAAGGTTGCACCGCTTAAAACCATTTCACTTCCTCGATTGGAATTATGCGGTGCACTCCTTCTAACTAAATTGATGGACTTTACTTGTAAAGCATTAGATATCCCTATATCACAAGCGCACCTTTATACTGATTCCACTATTGTGCTTGCCTGGCTAGGATCTGATTCCAGCCGATGGAAGACTTTCGTTGCCAACAGAGTGGCAAAGATTCAGACCTTGTCTTCTTCTGCTCAGTGGCATCATGTCACAAGCAATACGAATCCTGCCGACTTAGCAACCCGTGGAATGTCATCATCAGCTCTTCACACTTCCATGTGGTTGTGTGGACCAAAATTTCTACATGAATCATTTTTTTCTCTTCCAGAATCTTCTCTACAGAACTTAACTGATCCTGCACCTGAGCAAAGACATATGTTACATTCAACTACTTCAACTGATCATTTGTCTAATATTAATGATTTATATTGCAGATTTTCATCTCTTTTCAAACTTAAACGTATTACAGCATTGTGTTTAAGGTTTGTAAACAACTGTAGAAATACAAATGGTAAGGTAACTGTTTTTTTAAAAACTAATGAACTTACTAAAAGTATGCATGTGTTAATTAAATCAGTACAATACATGGAGTTTAATAATGAGATCAATGCATTGAAAGAGAATCAATCATTATCCTGTAGAAGCAAAATTCTATGTCTAAATCCATTTTTAGATTCTTCAGGAATTCTCAGGGTGGGCGGTCGCTTGCGACATGCGAATCTCGCATACGGTCAAAAAACTCCCATCTTACTGCCAAAAAAGCACATTTTAACTGATCTCATTGTTAAACATTACCATGAAATTCTCTTGCATGCTGGTCCACAACTTATGCAATCTTCTATCCAAGAGCAATACTGGATTATGGGTGCCAGAGATGTCATTAGAAATTTAATCCGAAAATGTGTAAAATGTTGCAGATTTAGAGCTTCCATCACTAATCAAATGATGAGCGACTTACCATCCGCTCGCATTTCCCCTGCTCCCGCTTTTTTGCGATGTGGAGTAGATTATGCTGGTCCTTTCCAAATCAAGGCTTCAAAGGGTCGAGGTTAAAAATCATTCAAGCTTACATAGCTCTTTTTGTTTGTTTCATTACAAGAGCTGTACACTTGGAATTAGTGACTGATCTTTCAGCAGATGCCTTCATTGCAGCGCTAAAGAGATTCATTTCCCGCAGAGGCAAATGCAGTGACATATACAGCGATTGAGGTTCTAATTTTGTTGGTGCAAAACGTAAAATTAGGGAACTTGAAAGGCTTTCAAAATCAAAGGGCTACAATCAAAGTGTTAACAATTTTTTATCTGATCATGATATTAAATGGCATTTAAATGTACCTGGTGCACCACACATGGGTGGTCTCTGGGAATCGGGTATAAAATCAACAAAATATCATCTAAAACGTGTTGTTGGAGAGGCGAAATTAACATATGAAGAATTTGAGACATTTCTAACTCAAATAGAGGCTTGTCTTAATTCAAGACCTTTAACAGCTTTATCAAATTACCCAAACGA
>CM063500.1:72248518-72291018 GCA_032207245.1 Pardosa pseudoannulata | reverse complement strand
CACCGGACTTGAATCCAATAGAGCATATGTGGGACATGCTTGGCCGACGAATTGCAGCCCGTCAACCCCCAGACAGTTGGGAAACTGTCTATCGGAACTTCGGAGGGCATTGCTCGATGAGTGGTGTAATTTTCCCCAAGATCAGATTGATAATCTGATACTCAGCATGCGTCGGCGTTGTAACGCTTGTATTGCATAGTCCGGGAGACATACTCCGTATTAACCATCATACTAACCATGTTATACTGTTTTCTGTAAATAGGTTCTTTTTTGAAATTTGCTCCAGGGAATAAAAATCGCAATTTTAATTAATTATGTCAAACATATAGCATCTTTTTTGCTCTTTACCTTTTGTTTAATAAATAGACTTTACAAATAAGTAAAATTTGTTTTGCTTTTTTCTCTTTCATTGCCTGAACTTCATTATCCTTAATTTATGGACATGAGTTTATTATTGGTTAGTCAAAAAAATTTTAGTCATTGTTAAATTTGTATTGCATGAATATTTGACATTTTCAAACGGTGTTATTGTGAAACTGTTGAGTTTATTAAAGAACTGGGGAACGGTATCTTACTTTAAAATAAAAAAAATAAATGAAATGCGATAAAAAATGTATATTTAATAAACGAACAACTATGTCATGTGGTTATTACTAAAGGTTTTATTTCCGTACTAGCATATAGCCCGTTATATGACGAGATTAGTAAAATTTTTATTTTTCCAGAAGTTTAAAGTACTCTATGAGGCAGGTAAAAAATATGTTTGTTTTTTTGGCTGAGAATTATTTGATACAGGCTCAATAATTTGTTTATCTTCATACTCTTCTAAAGTCTTCCGATACTGTGAATGCAGTTTAGAATCACATTGAATTCATTTAGTCAAACCGTGTGGATATGGTTATGGATAAAAAACAGAAACACAAACGAACAAACTTTTAATTTTTAAAGATGTATAACTTAAACGCTAGATATTTAATAGTCTGTAAAATAAACTCATAGACTTTTATGAAAAAATTGTTGCTAATAACGGTGATAAAATTTTCATTGCGACAAAAAATAATCGACGAATAATAAATTTAAAATTATCAGATATGTAACTAATCTATTATTTAAGACAAATATGACAGAAAATTATTTAAGTAATATCTCAGTTCAGTGATATAACGTATGAAAATATTGCAAACTATATTTAAATTATTTAAAATAAAAACTAGTTAAATGAGATGGTTAAAGGAATGACGTCATAAAGCTAGAAAAAATGTTTAATTTCATCTTTTTTATAATGTGATTAATTAATAAACTTATCACACAGTTTGTCACATAACTGAAAATATAGGGCTTGAAATAATGACATTAAACGCTCAAAAAGATGGGAAGGGGTGGATTTTTAACGTCTTAACCCTCTAAGCGGTTTGCACGTACAATTCCGCCAGCTGTCACAGATAATTTTCGACCCCCAAAAACGTTCCAAAAATAGATATATTGTACATTTTTGACAGTGCTTTCCCCCATTAAATTATGAGGTATTAGAGTCAGGTCGATTGTTTAGGAACTGAACCGTCTTTGACTGATATTTATTGAGGTATGCACCCTTACTCTCTGAGGAACAAAGACAGGGATAGCTTCTCATGGCTTTGTCAATCTCTATTTCGAAGTATTTCGTTTCCGGTAACATATATATCTCTAATTGCACCACTGAAATATCTTGGGTGACATTTAGTAAAAAAATATAAATAATTCTAAAAAAAAAAATTATTCGTACTTTTAGAATACATTATTTATTATGTGATGATCTTCGAGACTTGACGAGGTTTATGTGTATTAAAAATTAACAATCAATAATGTCTATATATATATATATATATATATATATATATATATATATATTTATAACCGGAAGTAAAGGGACAATAACGAGGGTGGGGCAAAGGGTGAAGTAAAAAATCATAGAACACTTTGGTCACTGACACAATAAAAGTTTAGGGTATTTTTGGAGACATTTTTCCCCGGTGTGTTCCATTCGGAGGGTTAAAGACTTGCTTTTATTATACAAGGGTTTTATAGATTTGGTATGAAAAGACAATGTTGTATTACAACTGTTTTATCATGCATATCTCGTGCATAGTTCTAAATCTATTTGTTAAAAATTTTGGACAGGAATTTATTAAATAATTCATATTAAAGAACGGCTGGTGAATTAAAATTGATTCGATATTAGGAAAGATATACTTCAGTAACTGAGTTTTAAAAATTCATGCAGTTATAGTCTTAATATCCAATTATTATCTTGTTTTTTTTATTTCAATTTATTTTGCAATTTTTATATCGAGTTTTTCAGTTAAATTTTTTTAAATTTTTTCTTTGAAGGTTTATTTGTGGCTCTAGGTAAAGGTACTCGAGTTCCCTTTTCATTTTTGTGTTATTATATTTAAAAATTATTACAACTGATGGAGCTCCATCAATGCTATACAGTTATGTTATACAGTTTTGTAAATTTGAAATTTCTAAACAGTACAATTCTATTCTAAAATAAATAATCTGTTCTAAATAGGCTTCAAACTATACACTTAAAATTACAATGTTTGTCTTATAGATTGAAAAACTGAGCTCTGTTATTCTCATGTAATTAATTTGTATAACGTTTCGGTTGTGAGCGTTACTTGGTTTATCCTTAATTCCTAATTGGTTGGGTTTCTTTGCGCCTTGAGGGCACTATAAGAGCATGTACTAATACAGGTGGTAGAGGGGGCAGAAGAGGGATTATACATAAATCCTTCATATTTTTATTTTTCAATTTTGTATATTTCATTTCCAATTATTATCTTGTTTTCTTTTATTTCAATTTATTTTGAAATTTTTACATCGAGTTTTTCAGTTAAATTTTTTTAAATTTTTTCTTTGAAGGTTTATTTGTGGCTCTAGGTAAAGGTACTCGAGTTCCCTTTTCATTTTTGTGTTATTATATTTAAAAATTATTACAACTGATGGAGCTCCATCAATGCTATACAGTTATGTTATACAGTTTTGTAAATTTGAAATTTCTAAACAGTACAATTCTATTCTAAAATAAATAATCTGTTCTAAATAGGCTTCAAATTATACACTTAAAATTACAATGTATTGTCTTATAGATTGAAAAACTGAGCTCTGTTATTCTCATGTAATTAATTTTAATAACGTTTCGGTTGTGAGCGTTACTTGGTTTATCCTTAATTCCTAATTGGTTGGGTTTCTTTGCGCCTTGAGGGCACTATAAGAGCATGTACTAAGTACAGGTGGTAGAGGGGGCAGAAGAGGGATTATACATAAATCCTGCTTTTTTATTTTTCAATTTTGTATTTTTCATTTCCAATTATTATCTTGTTTTTTTTATTTCAATTTATTTTGCAATTTTTATATCGAGTTTTTCAGTTTAAATTTTTTTAAATTTTTTCTTTGAAGGTTTATTTGTTGCTCTCGGTAAATGTACTCGAGTTCCCTTTTCATTTTTGTGTTATTATATTTAAAAAAAATATTACAACTGATGGAGCTCCAGCAATGCTATACAGTTATGTTATACAGTTTTGTAAATTTGAAATTTCTAAACAGTACAATTCTATTCTAAAATAAATAATCTGTTCTAAATAGGCTTCAAACTATACACTTAAAATTACAATGTTTGTCTTATAGATTGAAAAAACTGAGCTCTGTTATTCTCATGTAATTAATTTTAATAACGTTTTGGTTGTGAGCGTTACTTGGTTTATCCTTAATTCCTAATTGGTTGGGTTTCTTTGCGCCTTGAGGGCACTATAAGAGCATGTACTAAGTACAGGTGGTAGAGGGGCAGAAGAGGGATTATACATAAATCCTTCATTTTTATTTTTTCAATTTTTGTATATTCATTTCCAATTATTATCTTGTTTTTCTTTTATTTCAATTTATTTTGAAATTTTTACATCGAGTTTTTCAGTTAAATTTTTTTAAAATTTTTCTTTTGAAGGTTATTTTGTGGCTCTAGGTAAAGGTACTCGAGTTCCCTTTTCATTTTTGTGTTATTATATTTAAAAATTATACAACTGATGGAGCTCCATCAATGCTATACAGTTATGTTATACAGTTTTTGTAAATTTGAAATTTCTAAAACAAGTACAATTCTATTCTAAAATAAATAATCTGTTCTAAATAGGCTTCAAATTATACACTTAAAATTACAATGTTTGTCTTATAGATTGAAAAACTGAGCTCTGTTATTCTCATGTAATTAATTTTAATAACGTTTTGGTTGTGAGCGTTACTTGGTTTATCCTTAACTCCTAATTGGTTGGGTTTCCTTTGCGCCTTGAGGGCACTATAAGAGCATGTACTAAGTACAGTGGTAGAGGGGGCAGAAGAGGGATTATACATAAATCCTTCATTTTTATTTTTTTCAATTTTGTATATTTCATTTCCAATTATTATCTTGTTTTCTTTATTTCAATTTTATTTTTGAAATTTTTACATCGAGTTTTTCAGTTAAATTTTTAAAATTTTTTTCTTTGAAGGTTTATTTGTGGCTCTAGGTAAAGGTACTCGAGTTCCCTTTTCATTTTTGTGTTATTATATTTAAAAATTATTACAACTGATGGAGCTCCATCAATGCTATACAGTTATGTTATACAGTTTTGTAAATTTGAAATTTCTAAACAGTACAATTCTATTCTAAAATAAATAATCTGTTCTAAATAGGCTTCAAACTATACACTTAAAATTACAATGTTTGTCTTATAGATTGAAAAACTGAGCTCTGTTATTCTCATGTAATTAATTTGTATAACGTTTCGGTTGTGAGCGTTACTTGGTTTATCCTTAATTCCTAATTGGTTGGGTTTCTTTGCGCCTTGAGGGCACTATAAGAGCATGTACTAAGTACAGGTGGTAGAGGGGGCAGAAGAGGGATTATACATAAATCCTGCTTTTTTATTTTTCAATTTTGTATTTTTCATTTCCAATTATTATCTTGTTTTTTTTATTTCAATTTATTTTGCAATTTTTATATCGAGTTTTTCAGTTTAATTTTTTTAAAATTATTTTCTTTGAAGGTTTATTTATGGCTCTATGGTATAGGTACTCGAGTTCCCTTTTCATTTCTGTGTTATTATATTTAAAAAATTATTACAACTGATGGAGCTCCATCAATGCTATACAGTTATGTTATACAGTTTTGTAAATTTGAAAATTTCTAAACAGTACAATTCTATTCTAAAATAAATAATCTGTTTCTAAATAGGCTTCAAACTATACACTTAAAATTACAATGTTTGTCTTATAGATTGAAAAACTGATGAGCTCTGTTATTCTCATGTAATTAATTTTAATAACGTTTTGGTTGTGAGCGTTACTTGGTTTTATCCTTAACTAACTCCTAATTGGTTGGGTTTTCTTTGCGCCTTGAGGGCACTATAAGAGCATGTACTAAGTACAGGTGGTAGAGGGGGCAGAAGAGGGATTTATACATAAATCCTTCATTTTTTATTTTTCAATTTTGTATATTTCATTTCCAATTATTATCTGTTTTCTTTTTATTTCAATTTAATTTTGAAATTTTTTACATCGAGTTTTTTCAGTTAAATTTTTATTAAATTATTTCTTTGAAGGTTTATTTTATGGCTCTAGGTAAAGGTACTCGAGTTCCCTTTTCATTTTTGTGTTATTATATTTAAAAAATTATTACAACTGATGGAGCCTCCATCAATGCTATACAGTTATGTTATACAGTTTTGTAAATTTGAAATTTCTAAACAGTACACATCTATTCTAAAATAAATAATCTGTTCTAAATAGGCTTCAAATTATAACACTTAAAATTACAATGTTTGGTCTTATAGATTGAAAAACTGAGCTCTGTTATTCTCATGTATAATTAATTTAATAACGTTTTTGGTTGTGAGCGTTACTTGGTTTATCCTTAACTCCTAATTGGTTGGGTTTCTTTGCGCCTTGAGGGCAACTATAAGAGCATGTACTAAGTACAGGTGGTAGAGGGGGCAGAAGAGGGAATTATACATAAATCCTTCATTTTTATTTTTCAATTTTGTATATTTCAATTTCCAATTATTAATCCTTGTTTTCTTTTATTTCCAATTTATTTTGAAATTTTTACATCGAGTTTTTCAGTTTAAATTTTTAAAATTTTTTTATTTGAAGGTATATTTGTGGCTCTAGGTAAAAGGTACTCGAGTTCCCTTTTCATTTTTGTGTTATTATATTTAAAAATTATTACAACTGATGGAGCTCCATCAATGCTAAACAGTTATGTTATACAGTTTTGTAAATTTGAAATTTCTAAACAGTACAATTCTATTCTAAAAATAAATAATCTGTTCTAAATAGGCTTCAAACTATACACTTAAAATTACAATGTTTGTCTTATAGATTGAAAAACTGAGCTCTGTTATTCTCATGTAATTAATTTTAATAACGTTTTGGTTGTGAGGCGTTTACTTGGTTTATCCTTAACTCCTAATTGGTTGGGTTTCTTTGCGCCTTGAGGGCAATATAAGAAGCATGTACTAAGTACAGGTGGTAGGAGGGGGCAGAAGAGGGATTATACATAAATCCTTCATTTTTATTTTTTCAATTTTGTATATTTCATTTTCCAATTATTATCTGTTTTCTTTTATTTCAATTTAATTTTGAAATTTTTACATCGAGTTTTTCAGTTAAATTTTTAAAATTATTTCTTTGAAGTTATTTATGGCTCTAGGTAAAGGTACTCGAGTTCCCTTTTCATTTTTGTGTTATTATATTTAAAAAAATATTACAACTGATGGAGCTCCATCAATGCTATACAGTTATGTTATACAGTTTTGTAAATTTGAAATTTCTAAACAGTACAATCTATTTCTAAAAATAAATAATCTGTTCTAAATAGGCTTCAAACTATACACTTAAAATTACAATGTTTGTCTTATAGATTGAAAAACTGAGCTCTGTTAATTCTCATGTAATTAATTTTAATAACGTTTTGGTTGTGAGCGTTACTTGGTTTATCCTTAACTCCTAATTGGTTGGGTTTCTTTGCGCCTTGAGGGCACTAAAAGAGCATGTACTAAGTACAGGTGGTAGAGGGGCAGAAGAGGGATTATACATAAATCCTTCATTTTTATTTTTTCAATTTTGTATATTTCATTTCCAATTATTATCTTGTTTTCTTTTATTTCAATTTATTTTTGAAATCTTTACATCGAGTTTTTCAGTTAAAATTTTTTAAATTTTTTATTTGGAAGGTTTATTTATGGCTCTAGGTAAGGTACTCGAGTTCCCTTTTCATTTTTGTTGTTATTATATTTAAAAATTATTACAACTGATGGAGCTCCATCAATGCTATACAGTTATGTTATACAGTTTTTTGTAAATTTGAAATTTCTAAACAGTACAATTCTATTCTAAAATAAATAATCTGTTCTAAATAGGCTTCAAACTATACACTTAAAATTACAATGTTTGGTCTTATAGATTGAAAAACTGAGCTCTGTATTCTCATGTAATTAATTTTAATAACGTTTTGGTTGTGAGCGTTACTTATTTTATCCTTAACTCCTAATTGTTGGGTTTCTTTGCGCCTTGAGGGCACTATAAGAGCATGTACTAAGTACAGGTGGTAGAGGGGGCAGAAGAGGGATTATACATAAATCCTTCATTTTTATTTTTCAATTTTGTATATTTCATTTCCAATTATTATCTTGTTTTTCTTTTATTTCAATTATTTTGAAATTTTTTACATCGAGTTTTTCAGTTAAATTTTTTAAAATATTCTTATTTGAAGGTTTATTTGTGGCTCTAGGTAAAGGTACTCGAGTCCCTTTTCATTTTTGTGTTATTATATTTAAAAATTATTACAACTGAATGGAGCTCCATCAATGCTATACAGTTATGTTATACAGTTTTGTAAATTTGAAATTTTCTAAACAATACAATTATATTCTAAAATAAATAATCTGTTCTAAATATGCTTCAAACTATACACTTAAAATTACAATGGTTTGTCTCATAGATTGAAAAACTGAGCTCTGTTATTTCTCCATGTAATTAATTTTATAACGTTTCTGTTTGTGAGCGTTACTTGGTTTATCCTTAACTCCTAATTGTTGGGTTTCTTTGCGCCTTGAGGGCACTATAAGAGCATGTACTAAGTACAGGTGGTAGAGGGGGCAGAAGAGGGATTATACATAAATCCTTCATATTTTATTTTTCAATTTTGTATATTTCATTTCCCAATTATTATCCTTGTTTTTTCTTTTATTTCAATTTATTTTGAAATTTTTACATCGAGTTTTTCAGTTAAATTTTTTAAAATTTTTTATTTGAAGGTATATTTGTGGCTCTAGGTAAAGGTACTCGAGTTCCCTTTTTCATTTTTGTGTTATTATATTTAAAAATTATTACAACTGATGGAGCTCCATCAATGCTATACAGTTATGTTTTACAGTTTTGTAAATTTGAAATTTCTAAACAATACAATTATATTCTAAAATAAATAATCTGTTCTAAATATGCTTCAAACTATACACTTAAAATTACAATGTTTTGTCTCATAGATTGAAAAACTGAGCTCTGTTATTCTCAATGTAATTAATTTGTATAACGTTTCTGTTTTGTGAGCGTTACTTGGTTTATCCTTAACGTCCTAAATTGGTTGGGTTTCTTTTGCGCCTTGAGGGCACTATAAGAAGCATGTACTAAGTACAGGTGGTAGAGGGGGCAGAAGAGGGATTATACCATAAATCCTTCATTTTATTTTTCAATTTTGTATATTCATTTCCAATTATTATCCTTGTTTTCTTTTATTTCAATTTATTTTGAAATTTTTACATCGAGTTTTTCAGTTAAATTTTTTAAAATTTTTTATTTGAAGGTATATTTGTGGCTCTAGGTAAAGGTACTCGAGTTTTCCCCTTTTCATTTTTTGTGTTTTATATTTAAAAATTATTACAACTGATGGAGCTCCATCAATGCTATACAGTTATGTTATACAGTTTTTGTAAATTTGAAATTTTCTAAACCAATACAATTATATTCTAAAATAAATAATCTGTTCTAAATATGCTTCAAACTATACACTTAAAAATTACAATGTTTGTCCTCATAGATTGAAAAACTGAGCTCTGTTATTCTCATTGTAAATTAATTTGTATAACGTTTCGGTTGTGAGCGTTACTTGGTTTATCCTTAATTCCTAATTGGTTGGGTTTCTTTGCGCCTTGAGGGCACTATAAGAGCATGTACTAAGTACAGGTGGTAGAGGGGGCAGAAGAGGGATTATACATAAATCCTTCATTTTTATTTTTTCAATATTTGTATATTTCATTTCCAATTATTATCTTGTTTTCTTTTATTTCAATTTATTTTGAAATTTTTACATCGAGTTTTTTTCAGTTAAATTTTTTTAAAATTTCTTATTTGAAGGTATATTTGTGGCTCTAGGGTTAAAGGTACTCGAGTTCCCTTTTCATTTTTGTGTTATTATATTTAAAAATTATTACAACTGATGGAGCTCCATCAATGCTATACAGTTAATGTTATAACAGTTTTGTAAATTTTGAAATTTCTAAACAATACAATTATATTCTAAAATAAATAATCTGTTCTAAATATGCTTCAAACTATACACTTAAAATTACAATGTTTAGTCTCATAGATTGAAAAAAAACTGAGCTCTGTTATTCTCATGTAATTAATTTGTATAACGTTTCTGTTTGTGAGCGTTACTTGGTTTATCCTTAACTCCTAATTGGTTGGGTTTCTTTGCGCCTTGAGGGCACTATAAGAGCATGTACTAAGTACAGGTGGTAGAGGGGGCAGAAGAGGGATTATACATAAATCCTGCTTTTTTATTTTTCAATTTTGTATTTTTCATTTCCAATTATTATCTTGTTTTCTTTTTATTTCAATTTATTTTGAAATTTTTACAATCGAGTTTTTCAGTTAAATTTTTAAAATTTTTTTATTTGAAGGTATATTTGTGGCTCTAGGTAAAGGTACTCGAGTTCCCTTTTCATTTTTTGTGTTATTATATTTAAAAATTATTACAACTGATGGAGCTCCATCAATGCTATACAGTTATGTTATACAGTTTTGTAAATTTGAAATTTTCTAAACAATACAATTATATTCTAAAATAAATAATCTGTTCTAAATATGCTTCAAACTATACACTTAAAATTACAATGTTTGTCTCATAGATTGAAAAACTGAGCTCTGTTATTCTCAAAGTAATTAATTTGGTATAACGTTTCTGTTGTGAGCGTTACTTGGTTTATCCTTAACTCCTAATTGGTTGGGTTTCTTTGCGCCTTGAGGGCACTATAAGAGCATGTACTAAGTACAGGTGGGTAGAGGGGGCAGAAGAGGGATTATACATAAATCCTTCATTTTTATTTTTTCAATTTTGTATATTTCATTTCCAATTATTATCTGTTTTTCTTTTATTTCAATTTATTTTGAAATTTTTACATCGAGTTTTTTCAGTTAAATTTTTTAAAATTTCTTATTTGAAGGTATATTTGTGGCTCTAGGTAAAGGTACTCGAGTTTCCCTTTTCATTTTTGTGTTATTATATTTAAAAATTATTACAACTGATGGAGCTCCATCAATGCTATACAGTTATGTTATACAGTTTTGTAAAATTTTGAAATTTCTAAAACAATACAATTATATTCTAAAATAAATAATCTGTTCTAAATATGCTTCAAACTATACACTTAAAATTACAATGTTTGTCTCATAGATTGAAAAACTGAGCTCTGTTATTCTCATGTAATTAATTTGTATAACGTTTTCTGTTGTGAGCGTTACTTGGTTTATCCTTAACTCCTAATTGGTTGGGTTTCTTTGCGCCTTGAGGGCACTATAAGAGCATGTACTAAGTACAGGTGGGTAGAGGGGGCAGAAGAGGGATTATACATAAATCCTTCATTTTTATTTTTCAATTTTGTATATTTTCATTTCCAAATTATTATCTTGTTTTCTTTTTATTTCAATTTATTTTGAAAATTTTTTACATCGAGTTTTTCAGTTAAATTTTTAAAATTTTTTATTTGAAGGTTATATTTGTGGCTCTAGGTAAAAGGTACTCGAGTTCCCTTTTCATTTTTGTGTTATTATATTTTAAAATTATTACAACTGATGGAGCTCCAATCAATGCTATACAGTTATGTTATACAAGTTTTGTAAATTTGAAATTTCTAAACAATACAATTATATTCTAAAATAATAATCTGTTCTAAATATGCTTCAAACTATACACTTAAAATTACAATGTTTGTCTCATAGATTGAAAAACTGAGCTCTGGTTATTCTCATGTAATTAATTTGTATAACGTTTCTGTTGTGAGCGTTACTTGGTTTATCCTTAACTCCTAATTTGGTTGGGTTTCTTTGCGCCTTGAGGGCACTATAAGAGCATGTACTAAGTACAGGTGGTAGAGGGGGCAGAAGAGGGATTATAGCATAAATCCTTCATTTTTATTTTTCAATTTTGTATATTTCATTTCCAATTATTATCTTGTTTTCTTTTATTTCAATTTATTTTGAAATTTTTACATCGAGTTTTTCAGTTAAATTTTTTTAAAATTTTTTATTTGAAGGTATATTTGTGGCTCTAGGTAAAGGTAACTCGAGTTCCCTTTTCATTTTTTGTTTATTAATTTAAAAATTATTACAACTGATGGAGCTCCATCAATGCTATACAGTTATGTTATACAGTTTTGTAAATTTGAAATTTCTAAACAATACAATTATATTCTAAAATAAATAATCTGTTCTAAATATGCTTCAAACTATACACTTAAAAATTACAATGTTTTGTCTTATAGATTGAAAAACTGAGCTCTGTTATTCTCATGTAATTAATTTGTATAACGTTTCGGTTGTGAGCGTTACTTGGTTTATCCTTAATTCCTAATTGGTTGGGTTTCTTTGCGCCTTGAGGGCACTATAAGAGCATGTACTAAGTACAGGTGGTAGAGGGGGCAGAAGAGGGATTATACATAAATCCTGCTTTTTTATTTTTCAATTTTGTATTTTTCATTTCCAATTATTATCTTGTTTTTTTTATTTCAATTTATTTTGCAATTTTTATATCGAGTTTTTCAGTTTAAATTTTTTTAAATTTTTTCTTTGAAGGTATAATTTGTGGCTCTAGTAAAGGTACTCGAGTTCCCTTTTCATTTTTTGTGTTATTATATTTAAAAATTATTACAACTGATGGAGCTCCATCAATGCTAATAACAGTTATGTTATACAGTTTTGTAAATTTGAAATTTCTAAACAATACAATTATATTCTAAAAATAAATAATCTGTTCTAAATATGCTTCAAACTATACACTTAAAATTACAATGTTTGTCTCATAGATTGAAAAACTGAGCTCTGTTATTCTCATGTAATTAATTTGTATAACGTTTTCTGTTGTGAGCGTTACTTGTTTATCCTTAAACTCCTAATTGGTTGGGTTTCTTTGCGCCTTGAGGGCACTATAAGAGCATGTACTAAGTACAGGTGGTAGAGGGGGCAGAAGAGGGATTCCATAAATCCTTCATTTTTATTTTTCAATTTTGTATATTTCATTTCCAATTATTATCTTGTTTTCTTTTATTTCAATTTATTTTGAAATTTTTACATCGAGTTTTTCAGTTAAATTTTTTAAAATTTTTTATTTGAAGGGTATATTTGTGGCTCTAGGTAAAGGTACTCGAGTTCCCTTTTCATTATTTGTGTTATTATATTTTAAAAATTATTACAAACTGATGGGCTCCATCAATGCTATATACAGTGATGTTATAACAGTTTTGTAAATTATGAAATTTTCTAAACAATACAATTATATTCTAAAATAAATAATCTGTTCTAAATATGCTTCAAACTATACACTTAAAATTACAATGTTTGTCTCATAGATTGAAAAACTGAGCTCTGTTATTCTCATGTAATTAATTTGTATAACGTTTCGGTTGTGAGCGTTACTTGGTTTATCCTTAATTCCTAATTGGTTGGGTTTCTTTGCGCCTTGAGGGCACTATAAGAGCATGTACTAAGTACAGGTGGTAGAGGGGGCAGAAGAGGGATTATACATAAATCCTTCATTTTTATTTTTTTCAATTTTGTATATTTCATTTCCAATTATTATCTTGTTTTCTTTTATTTCAATTTATTTTTGAAATTTTTTACATCGAGTTTTTCATTAAATTTTTTAAAATTTTTTTATTTGAAGGTTTATTTGTTGCTCTCGGTAAATGTACTCGAGTTCCCTTTTCATTTTTGTGTTATTATATTTAAAAATTATTACAACTGATGGAGCTCCATCAATGCTATACAGTTTATGTTATACAGTTTGTGTAAATTTGAAATTTCTAAAACAATACAATTATATTCTAAAATAAATAATCTGTTCTAAATATGCTTCAAACTATACACTTAAAATTACAATGTTTGTCTCATAGATTGAAAAACTGAGCTCTGTTTATTCTCATGTAATTAATTTGTTATAACGTTTCTGTTGTGAGCGTTACTTGGTTTATCCTTAACTCCTAATTGGTTGGGGTTTCTTTGCGCCTTGAGGGCACAATAAGAGCATGTACTAAGTACAGGTGGGTAGAGGGGGCAAGAAGAGGGATTATACATAAATCCTTCATTTTTATTTTTCAATTTTGTATATTTCATTTCCAATTATTATCTTGTTTTCTTTTATTTCAATTTATTTTGAAATTTTTACATCGAGTTTTTTCAGTTAAATTTTTTAAAATTTTTTTATTTGAAGGTATATTTGTGGCTCTAGGTAAAGGTACTCGAGTTCCCCTTTTCAATTTTTGTGTTATTATATTTAAAAATTATTACAACTGATGGAGCTCCATCAATGCTATACAGTTATGTTATACAGTTTTGTAAATTTGAAATTTTCTAAACAATACAATTATATTCTTAAAAATAAATAATCTGTTCTAAATATGACTTCAAAACTATACACTTAAAATTACAATGTTTTGTCTCATAGATTGAAAAACTGAGCTCTGTTATTCTCATGTAATTAATTTGTATAACGTTTCGTTGTGAGCGTTTACTATGGTTTATCCTTAACTCCTAATTGGTTGGGTTTCTTTGCGCCTTGAGGGCACTATAAGAGCATGTACTAAGTACAGGTGGTAGAGGGGGCAGAAGAGGGATTATACATAAATCCTTCATTTTTTATTTTTCAATTTTGTATATTTCATTTCCAATTATTATCTTGTTTTCTTTTATTTCAATTTATTTTGAAATTTTTACATCGAGTTTTTTCAGTTAAATTTTTTAAAATTTTTTATTTGAAGGTATATTTTGTGGCTCTAGGTAAAGGTACTCGAGTTCCCTTTTCATTTTTGTGTTATTTTATATTTAAAAATTATTACAACTGATGGAGCTCCATCAATGCTATACAGTTATGTTATTACAGTTTTGTAAATTTGAAATTTCTAAACAATACAATTATATTCTAAAATAAATAATCTGTTCTAAATATGCATTCAAACTATACACTTAAAATTACAATGTTTGTCTCATAGATTGAAAAACTGAGCTCTGTTATTCTCATGTAAATTAATTTTGTATAACGTTTCTGTTGTGAGCGTTACTTGGTTTATCCTTAACTCCTAATTGGTTGGGTTTCTTTGCGCCTTGAGGGCACTATAAGAGCATGTACTAAGTACAGGTGGTAGAGGGGGGAAAGAGGGATTATACATAAATCCTTCATTTTTATTTTTCAATTTTGTATATTTCATTTCCAATTATTATCTTGTTTTCTTTTATTTCAATTTATTTTGAAATTTTTTACATCGAGTTTTTTCAGTTAAATTTTTTAAAATTTTTTATTTGAAGGTATATTTGTGGCTCTAGGTAAAGGTACTCGAGTTCCCTTTTCATTTTTGTGTGTTATTATATTTAAAAATTATTACAACTGATGGAGCTCCATCAATGCTATACAGTTATGTTATACAGTTTTGTAAATTTGAAATTTCTAAACAATACAATTATATTCTAAAATAAATAATCTGTTCTAAATATGCTTCAAAACTATACACTTAAAATTACAATGTTTGTCTCATAGATTGAAAAACTGAGCTCTGTTATTCTCATGTAATTAATTTGTATAACGTTTCGGTTGTGAGCGTTACTTGGTTTATCCTTAATTCCTAATTGGTTGGGTTTCTTTGCGCCTTGAGGGCACTATAAGAGCATGTACTAAGTACAGGTGGTAGAGGGGGCAGAAGAGGGATTATACATAAAATCCTTCATTTTTATTTTTTCAATTTTGTATTTTTCATTTCCAATTATTATCTTGTTTTTTTTATTTCAATTTATTTTGCAATTTTTATATCGAGTTTTTCAGTTTAAATTTTTTTAAATTTTTTCTTTGAAGGTTTATTTGTTGCTCTCGGTAAATGTACTCGAGTTCCCTTTTCATTTTTGTGTTATTATATTTAAAAAAAATATTACAACTGATGGAGCTCCAGCAATGCTATACAGTTATGTTATACAGTTTTTGTAAATTTGAAATTTCTAAACAATACAATTATATTCTAAAATAAATAATCTGTTCTAAATATGCTTCAAATATACACTTAAAATTACAATGTTTGTCTCATAGATTGAAAAACTGAGCTCTGTTATTCTCATGTAATTAATTTGTATAACGTTTCTGTTGTGAGCGTTACTTGGTTTATCCTTAACTCCTAATTGGTTGGGTTTCTTTGGCGCCTTGAGGCACTATAAGAGCATGTACTAAGTACAGGTGGTAGAGGGGGCAGAAGAGGGATATAACATAAATCCTTCATTTTTATTTTTCAAATTTTGTATATTTCATTTCCAATTATTATCTTGTTTTCTTTTATTTCACAATTTATTTTGAAATTTTTACATCGAGTTTTTTCAGTTAAATTTTTTAAAATTTATTTATTTGAAGGTATAATTTGTGGCTCTAGGTAAAGGTACTCGAGTTCCCTTTTCATTTTTTGTGTTATTATATTTAAAAATTATTACAACTGATGGAGCTCCATCAATGCTATACAGTTATTGTTATACAGTTTTGTAAATTTGAAATTTCTAAACAATACAATTATATTCTAAAATAAATAATCTGTTCTAAATATGCTTCAAACTATACACTTAAAATTACAATGTTTTGTCTCATAGATTGAAAAACTGAGCCTCTGTTATTCTCATGTAATTAATTTGTATAACGTTTCTGTTGTGAGCGTTACTTGGTTTATCCTTAAACGTCCTAATTGGTTGGGTTTCTTTGCGCCTTGACAGGGCACTATAAGAGCATGTACTAAGTACAGGTGGTAGAGGGGGCAGAAGAGGGATTATACATAAATCCTTCAATTTTTATTTTTCAATTTTGTATATTTCAATTTCCAATTATTATCTTGTTTTCTTTTATTTCAATTTATTTTGAAATTTTTACATCGAGTTTTTCAGTTAAATTTTTTAAAATTTTTTATTTGAAGGTATATTTGTGGGCTCTAGGTAAAGGTACTCGAGTTCCCTTTTCATTTTTGTGTTATTATATTTAAAAATTATTACAACTGATGGAGCTCCATCAATGCCTATACAGTTATGTTATACAGTTTTGTAAATTTGAAATTTCTAAACAATACAATTATATTCTAAAATAAATAATCTGTTCCTAAATATGCTTCAAACTATACACTTAAAATTACAATGTTTGTCTCATAGATTGAAAAAACTGAGCTCTGTTATTCTCATGTAATTAATTTGTATAACGTTTCTGTGTGAGCGTTACTTGGTTTATCCTTAACTCCTAATTGGGTTGGGTTTCTTGCGCCTTGAGGGCACTATAAGAGCATGTACTAAGTACAGGTGGTAGGAGGGGCAGAAGAGGGGATTATACATAAATCCTTCATTTTTATTTTTCAATTTTGTATATTTCATTTCCAATTATTATCTTGTTTTCTTTTATTTCAATTTATTTTGAAATTTTTTACATCGAGTTTTTCAGTTAAATTTTTTAAAATTTTTTTATTTGAAGGTATATTTGTGGCTCTAGGTAAAGGTACTCGAGTTCCCTTTTCATTTTTGGTGTTATTAATATTTAAAAATTATTACAACTGATGGAGCTCCATCAATGCTATACAGTTATGTTTATACAGTTTTGTAAATTTGAAATTTCTAAACAATACAATTATATTCTAAAATAAATAATCTGTTCTAAATATGCTTCAAACTATACACTTAAAATTACAATGTTTGTCTCATAGATTGAAAAACTGAGCTCTGTTATTCTCATGTAATTAATTTGTATAACGTTTCTGTGTGAGCGTTACTTGGTTTATCCTTAACTCCTAATTGGTTGGGTTTCTTTGCGCCTTGAGGGCACTATAAGACATGTACTAAGTACAGGTGGTAGAGGGGGCAGAAGAGGATTATACATAAATCCTTCATTTTTATTTTTCAATTTTGTATATTCATTTCCAATTATTATCTTGTTTTCTTTTATTTCAATTTATTTTGAAATTTTTTACATCGAGTTTTTCAGTTAAATTTTTTAAAATTTTTTTATTTGAAGGTATATTTGTGGCTCTAGGTAAAGGTACTCGAGTTCCCTTTTCATTTTTGTGTTATTATATTTAAAAATTATTACAAACTGATGGAGCTCCATCAATGCTATACAGTTATGTTATACAGTTTTGTAAAATTTGAAATTTTCTAAACAATACATTATATTTCTAAAATAAATAATCTGTTCTAAATATGCTTCAAACTATACACTTAAAATTACAATGTTTGTCTCATAGATTGAAAAACTGAGCTCTGTTATTCTCATGTAATTAATTTGTATAAACGTTTCTGTTGTGAGCGTTACTTGGTTTATCCTTAACTCCTAATTGGTTGGGTTTCTTTGCGCCTTGAGGGCACTATAAGAGCATGTACTAAGTAACAGGGTGGTAGAGGGGGCAGAAGAGGGATTATACATAAATCCTTCAATTTTTATTTTTCAATTTTGTATATTTCATTTCCAATTATTATCTTGTTTTCCTTTTATTTCAATTTATTTTTGAAATTTTTACATCGAGTTTTTTCAGTTAAATTTTTTAAAATTTTTTATTTGAAGGTATATTTGTGGCTCTAGGTAAAAGGTACTCGAGTTCCCCTTTTCATTTTTGTGTTATTATATTTAAAAATTATTACAAACTGATGGAGCGCCATCAATGCTATACAGTTTATGTTATACAGTTTTTGTAAATTTGAAATTTTCTAAACAATACAATTTATATTCTAAAATTAAATAATCTGTTCTAAATAATGCTTCAAACTATACACTTAAAATTACAATGGTTGTCTCATAGATTGAAAAACTGAGCTCTGTTTATTCTCATGTAATTAATTTGTATAACGTTTCTGTTGTGAGCGTTACTTGGTTTATCCTTAACTCCTAATTGGTTGGGTTTCTTTGCGCCTTGAGGGCACTATAAGAGCATGTACTAAGTACAGGTGGTAGAGGGGGGCAGAAGAGGGATATACATAAATCCTTCAATTTTTATTTTTCAATTTTGTATATTTCATTTCCAATTATTATCTTGTTTTCTTTTATTTCAATTTATTTTGAAATTTTTACATCGAGTTTTTCCAGTTAAATTTTTTTAAAATTTTTTATTTGAAGGTATATTTGTGGCTCTAGGTAAAGGTACTACTCGAGTTCCCTTTTCATTTTTGTGTTATTTATATTTAAAAATTATTACAACTGATGGAGCTCCATCAATGCTATACAGTATGTTATACAGTTTTGTAAATTTGAAATTTCTAAACAATACAATTATATTCTAAAATAAATAATCTGTTCTAAATATATGCTTCAAACTATACACTTAAAATTACAATGTTTGTCTCATAGATTGAAAAACTGAGCTCTGTTATTCCTCATGTAATTAATTTGTATAACGTTTCTGTTGTGAGCGTTACTTGGTTTATCCTTAACTCCTAATTGGTTGGGTTTCTTTGCGCCTTGAGGGCACTATAAGAGCATGTACTAAGTACAGGTGGTAGAGGGGGGCAGAAGAGGGATTATACATAAATCCTTCATTTTTATTTTTCAATTTTGTATATTTCATTTCCAATTATTAATCTTGTTTTCTTTTATTTCAATTTATTTTGAAATTTTTTACATCGAGTTTTTTCAGTTAAATTTTTAAAATTTTTTATTTGAAGGTATATTTGGTGGCTCTAGGTAAAGGTACTCGAGTTCCCTTTTCATTTTTGTGTTATTTATATTTAAAAATTATTACAACTGATGGAGCTCCATCAATGCTATACAGTTATGTTATACAGTTTTGTAAATTTGAAATTTCTAAACAATACAATTATATTCTAAAATAAATAATCTGTTCTAAATATGCTTCAAACTATACACTTAAAATTTACAATGTTTGTCTCATAGATTGAAAAACTGAGCTCTGTTATTCTCATGTAATAATTTGTATAACGTTTCTGTTGTGAGCGTTACTTGGTTTATCCTTAACTCCTAATTGGTTGGGTTTCTTTGCGCCTTGAGGGCACTATAAGAGCATGTACTAAGTACAGGTGGTAGAGGGGGCAGAAGAGGGATTATAACATAAATCCTTCATTTTTATTTTTCAATTTTGTATATTTCATTTCCAATTATTATCTTGTTTTCTTTTATTTCAATTTATTTTGAAATTTTTACATCGAGTTTTTTCAGTTAAATTTTTTAAAATTTTTTATTTGAAGGTATATTTGTGGCTCTAGGTAAAGGTACTCGAGTTTCCCTTTTCATTTTTTGTGTTATTATATTTAAAAATTAATTACAACTGATGGAGCTCCATCAATGCTATACAGTTATGTTATACAGTTTTGTAAATTTGAAATTTCTAAACAATACAATTATATTCTAAAATAAATAATCTGTTCTAAATATGCTTCAAACTATACACTTAAAATTACAATGTTTGTCTTATAGATTGAAAAACTGAGCTCTGTTATTCTCATGTAATTAATTTGTATAACGTTTCGGTTGTGAGCGTTACTTGGTTTATCCTTAATTCCTAATTTGTTGGGTTTCTTTGCGCCTTGAGGGCACTAATAAGAGCATGTACTAAAGTACAGGTGGTAGAGGGGGCAGAAGAGGGATTATACATAAATCCTGCTTTTTTATTTTTCAATTTTGTATTTTTCATTTCCAATTATTATCTTGTTTTTTTTATTTCAATTTATTTTGCAATTTTTATATCGAGTTTTTCAGTTTAAATTTTTTAAAATTTTTTTATTTGAAGGTATATTTTGTGGCTCTAGGTAAAGGTACTCGAGTTCCCTTTTCATTTTTTTGTGTTATTATATTTAAAAATTATTACAACTGATGGAGCTCCATCAATGCTATACAGTTATGTTATACAGTTTTTGTAAATTTGAAATTTCTAAACAATACCAATTATATTTCTAAAATAAATAATCTGTTCTAAATATGCTTCAAACTATACACTTAAAATTACAATGTTTTTCTCATAGATTGAAAAACTGAGCTCTGTTTATTCTCATGTAATTAATTTGTATAACGTTTCTGTTGTGAGCGTTACTTGGTTTATCCTTAACTCCTAATTGGTTGGGTTTCTTTGCGCCTTGAGGGCACTATAAGAGCATGTACTAAGTACAGGTTGGTAGAGGGGGCAGAAGAGGGATTATACATAAATCCTTCATTTTTATTTTTCAATTTTGTATATTTCATTTCCAATTATTATCTTGTTTTTTCTTTTATTTCAATTTATTTTGAAATTTTTTACATCGAGTTTTTCAGTTAAATTTTTTAAAATTTTTTTATTTGAAGTAATATTTGTGGCTCCTAGGTAAAGGTACTCGAGTTCCCTTTTTCATTTTTGTGTTATTATATTTAAAAATTATTACAACTGATGGAGCTCCATCAATGCTATACAGTTATGTTATACAGTTTTGTAAATTTGAAATTTCTAAACAATACAATTATATTCTAAAAATAAATAATCTGGTTCTAAATTATGCTTCAAACTATACACTTAAAAATTACAATGTTTGTCTCATAGATTGAAAAACTGAGCTCTGTTATTCTCATGTAATTAATTTGTATAACGTTTCTGTTTGAGCGTTACTTTGGTTTATCCTTAACTCCTAATTGGTTGGGTTTTCTTTGCGCCTTGAGGGCACTATAAGAGCATGTACTAAGTACAGGTGGTAGAGGGGGCAGAAGAGGGATTATACATAAATCCTGCTTTTTTATTTTTCAATTTTGTATTTTTCATTTCCAATTATTATCTTGTTTTTTTTATTTCAATTTATTTTGCAATTTTTATATCGAGTTTTTCAGTTAAATTTTTTTAAATTTTTTCTTTGAAGGTTTATTTGTGGCTCTAGGTAAAGGTACTCGAGTTCCCTTTTCATTTTTGTGTTATTATATTTAAAAATTATTACAACTGATGGAGCTCCATCAATGCTATACAGTTATGTTATACAGTTTTGTAAATTTGAAATTTCTAAACAGTACAATTATATTCTAAAATAAATAATCTGTTCTAAATAGGCTTCAAACTATACACTTAAAATTACAATGTTTGTCTTATAGATTGAAAAACTGAGCTCTGTTATTCTCATGTAATTAATTTGTATAACGTTTCGGTTGTGAGCGTTACTTGGTTTATCCTTAATTCCTAATTGGTTGGGTTTCTTTGCGCCTTGAGGGCACTATAAGAGCATGTACTAAGTACAGGTGGTAGAGGGGGCAGAAGAGGGATTATACATAAATCCTGCTTTTTTATTTTTCAATTTTGTATTTTTCATTTCCAATTATTATCTTGTTTTTTTTATTTCAATTTATTTTGCAATTTTTATATCGAGTTTTTCAGTTTAAATTTTTTTAAATTTTTTCTTTGAAGGTTTATTTGTTGCTCTCGGTAAATGTACTCGAGTTCCCTTTTCATTTTTGTGTTATTATATTTATTTTTGTGTTATTATATTTAAAAAAAATATTACAACTGATGGAGCTCCAGCAATGCTATTTAAAAAAATCGGTCTCATTGGTCTTTTAAGAGATAATTCATACTGATTCACTGTATAATTAACCGAAAACATCTCGTTATAAAATATTTAAAATATCCTGATGTTATGTAAACAGTGTAACAAATTGTAAATTACATTTGCACCAATGCAAAAAATCATCGACAAATCAAAATATTTCCTAGAAAAATTAAAGGATGAAGAACTTGAAAAGGATATTATATAAATATAATTTCTGTAAAAAATGTTTTAATACCTTTTTTCATACCTTTTAAATACCTGTTTAATTGCTGGTCGTGAGAAATTTCAAATTTTGTAAAATGGCTAGGACTATTGGCCACTTCTGTTATATTCTCTGTCTCTCTCTCTATATATAAGTTCACTTATGATGGTGGTTTATTTTGGTTTAGAGAGCTATGGTTTACTTGTTTTACTACACGAGGCTTAGGCTAGTGAACTCATTAGTACACGGTGTTTCAAAAATGAGCGGTATATTTGAAAAATTAATAAAAAATACACAGTGAAAAAAATACACCGTTTGTTTTAATATACTTGGGACAACAATAAATTTTCATGCAGACAAAGTTTCAAACATAGTGACAATTTTCAACAACAGATGGCGCTGTGGGCGATTTGAAAGACATAGAAGAAAACGCAGTCTGTGAGTTCGCAAATCTGTAAGTCTTTTTTCTGGTATAAGTGTATGCTGTTCATAGATTGCAAGTTAGCTGTGAAAAAAATAGTTTATTCCTTAGAACAGAGGATTGCGTGACCTGAGACATTTACACGGATTTCTGATAATATCGTTCTGAGACTACGCCATATTATTGCTGCGTATGATGGATATGTGGAAAATATAGTAAATGTTTTTAGTTTGCAGCGCCATCTGTTGTGAAATATTCTAACTAATTTTGCAAGTATGTCTGCCTGAAAATTTACTGTTGCCCCATGCATATTGCAATAAACGGTGCATTTCTACCGGTATGTTAAACTGAGTGGTAAATTATGTGTTAACATTTAGTGGTTGAGTTAAGTGTATGACAAAGTGTGCCAAGAGATAAACTATGCTATGATCGTATAGTGAGTTTTACACAAGTTCCATACAAAAATGGAGCCAGCGATTACAGTCAAGAGACGCTAAGTACCAAGAAGAGAAAAGCACGTATAATAACTAATCATGACACTGAAAATTACCTTATGACACTTTTTTTGATATGAATAAGCCTTAAAAATGAATTACAATGTGTTAAGTGAGGATCGTATAGTGGATTTTATGTTCAAAACCAAAATGGGGCCAGAGTTTACCCACATGGGACAGTAAATCCCCCCAAAAAAGAAAATCATGTACAAATAACTAATCGTGACACTGAAAATTACCTTATGACACTTTTATTGATATTAATAAGCATTAAAAATGAATTACAATATGTTGGAACACACTAACCCATCTCTCTAATGCTGACTCCCAAAAATTGAAAAAAAGGAATAAACCTAAAAATGGCTCCCCTTAAAACTGGTGCCTCTTCCAAAAAACTGATGGGAACAAGCTACCGTTTGATTGTTGTAACTCTCACCGCGCCAAGCACGCCAAGAGCACTCCAAGCAAATAGTATGTAACTCGCCAACACGCAACATCTCATTGGTGTGACCAATCACCTGGAGACACAGAGAGCAGGTGTACTCGTTCTTTTGGTGATCAGGAGCGAATAACTAGTCACCTGACAAAATATGTGCAAAACCCCTCGAAGTTGCCCGCACGTCATGACAAGGCCTGAACTTCAACCATCGAACAGTTTGGCCAGAACCATCCAAGAGATCAAAGGCATGATGATCAGGCAAACTCAAAGCAAGTAATGCACAAACTGATAATTATTACCAACTGTGCCACAAGCAATAACTGCCCAATGTTGTGTAAATAAGGTATTCAGAAGATCACTACCCAACAAGGCACTCGTTTAGTTTTTGTTGATTTTTTAAATATACCGGTCATTTTTGAAACACCATGTAGGAGTTACGCAATGTAAGTGAAATCATACTAATTAAACTCATACTTATTACAAATAACTTTCACATCTCTGAAGATGTCTTGTTGTATTATAAAATATTACTTGCTTTATTTTATAGTAAATGCAGCACAAGGAAATTATCATTTTTAAAAACATTTCAATAGCAGAATGGGTTTTCCATTACTCATAACGTCACCACATAAATGATCAATTCGAGTTCTGACACAGAACAGTCTAGATACAGACAGCGATTTTCAAACTTTTAAAAACTTTCCTTTTGTAATAATCAAAGTGAATCGATCCATTTTCACTTTATTTGAAACTGAAGATATTCGAGAATGTAAGTAACGTTCTCTAACTTCTATTCTTCTCGCATTTGATTGGAGACATTTGTCTTGTCTTTTCAGGTGACAGCATGAAATTGCGAATGGATTCGTGACCAATAAAACGGGATTCCTTCATCCCGACTGACCACACATATAAATGACTTGGTGACTTTGGGGAAAATTTTTGCCATTTAACACTGCAAATTTGTGGAACATGTGATCGATATAATAGAGAAAATGCTAGAAAATGTATCTAAGATATAAATGTAACGAATCGTTTTGAATTCTTAACTGACATTTAAAATATGTCGTTTAATTAAATAGATAAAAATCATATCCCCTATATTATAATAGCCTAAGTTACCTATCCGTCTCTTCTCGTATGTATGAAGCGATTGGACCTAGGATGGATAGAGGTATCCATGTTGGATTCTTGATGAGTTGGAGCTAGCAAAATTCAAAGCGAATATAGTTTATATTCTCCTAAACTATCTAAAATAAATTGGTATAAATATGCTTCATAACACAGACAAAAATATTGTCTTCTTTAAAACGTTGCAAATTCACCCCTTCCCCCCTTTTCGAATCCTTAATGCCATTATTTCAAGCCCTATGTTTCCCTGTTAAGGGCAGGCAATTAAATTTTTTCAACTTATCATATAATAAATAGGTAAAAATAACATTTTTTTCTAGTATTATGACGTCATTCCTTTAACCATCTCATTTCAACATTTCTTATTTTAAATTATTTAAATATCGTTTGCATTATTTTCATACATTTTGTCAATGAAATTAGATACTACGTAAATAATTTTCTTTTATATTTGTTTAAATAGTAAATGTGGCACACATATGTTATTGTTTTAAATTTAATCACCGATTATTTTTTGTTGCAATGAAAATTTTATCACCCGTATTAACAACAAATTCGTTTCATAAAAGTCTACGAGTCTATTCCAAGGACTAATAAATATCTAGCGTTTAAGTTATATATCTTTGAAAATTAAGACGTTTGTTCATTTGAGTGTTTATTTTTTATACATAACCGCATGATTTGTAATTGATTCGCTAAATTTTGGATATAAATCATATATACGGCCAAATAATCGTTATCAGTATTGAACTCTCTGCTGTTCATCCTGTGGCGTAATATGAAGATAAATTAAAGTTGGCAACTAACATGCTGTCAGTAAAGATAAACAAATTATTGAGTTTGTACCAGATAATTCTCATTATAAAAAAAAACATTTTTTTACCTGCCTCATAGGATATTTTACAATTCTGAAAAATTAAAAATTTTGCTCATCCGTCATATGACGGGCTATATGCAAGTACGGAAATAAAACGTTTAGTAGAAGCCACATGACATATTTGTTCATTTATTAAATAATACACAGTTTTTATTGCACTTCATTTAATTTTTTTTATTTTAATGTAAGATACTGTTCTTTAATAAACTCAACAGTTACACAATAACACCGTTTGAAATTGTTAAATATTCATGCAATACAAATTTAACAATGAGTAGAATTTTTTTGAATATATATATATATATATATATATATATATATATATCTATAAAATATATTATATTATATATATATTTATAAATATATATACATATATAAAATAATATATAAAATATATACATATATATATACATATATATATTATATATATATATATATATAAAATATATTATATATATATATATATATAAATATATATATATATTATATATATATATATAATTATATAATATATATATCCTATATATATAAATTATATATATTTAATATATATATATATATATATATATATAATATATATATTAAATATATATATATGTATATATAATATATATATATTTTATTATTGCCTTAATAATAAGTACAGCAAACGTACCGCCCCTCACTAAAAAGTAAAATCAGTTGCATTAAAATCACTTACATTGAATTTTTTGTTATCGTGTGCACGGATTGCAGTGGAAAATAGAATGGCAGAAAATGATGTTTACATCAGTCCTATATACAAAGGTGTGTTATTTACGTATGAAAACATTAAATAAGAGCGTTGGAACTTTAATAAGGTCAACTATTTATTTACATGGAATACGAAAGTGATTCATATCACCATGTTGTACAATCCTTCAATATAGTTGCACTCTTTGTGTATAATCAGTTTCCAACGATGTGGAAGTCGCTGAACAACTGTAGCAGTTATGGTATAAAATGTAAGTCTTTATGATCTTGCTATTATTATATTTTATCCGATAAAACTCTTGATTTAAATCAAGGGCAAAAATGTTGTTTGGTTTAACAAAACCGTCTACGCTTTAAAATAAAAATAATAATTCTAAATGTATTCTAAAATAATTTCTACTAGTGTATGACTATAAGATAATATCTATTAGTGTATAAGAAATTTAATGATTTGTTCTATTCTACGCAAACTGCTTTATTTACCTTAAATATCAGGGCGTTAAAGTAAGGTATAACATGTAAGCATTTGCGATCCCTCTATTATTACATTATATCAGATAAAACTGTTGATTTAAATCAAAGACAATAATGTTATTTTAACAAAACCGTCTACGCTTTAAAATAAAAATAATAATTCTAAATGTATTCTAAAATAATTCCTACTAGTGTATAAAACTACAAGATAATATCTACTAGTGTATATGAAATTGAAAAATATTCTTGATTCTACACAAACTGTGTTATTTTCTTTAAATATCAGGGTGTTACGTTTTGGTATAATATGTAAGCCCTCTATTATTATATTTTATCAGATAAAACTCTTGATTTTAATTAAGGGAAAAAGTTTTGTTTCCCACAAACGACCTAACCTTGAAAATAAAAATGATAATTTTAAATGTATTCTAAAATAATTCGTACTATTGTATAAGACTGCAGAATAATATCTATTAGTTTATAAGAAATTTAATATTTGGTCGATTCTAAGCAAACTGATTATTATTTTCCTTAAATTTATTCCTTTAAATATCAAGGAGTTAAGTTTTGGTCTAATATATAAGCCTTTACGATCTCGCTATTATAATATTTTATCAGATAAAACTCCTGGTTTAAATCAAGGACATAAAAGTTATTTGGTTTAAAAAACGGTCTATAATTAAAAATAAAAAGATAATTCGAAATGTATTCTAAAATAATTCATACTAGTGTATAAGACTACAAGATAATATCTACTAGTGTACAAGAAATTTAAAGATATTCGCGATTTTACAAAAACTGTGTAATTGTCTTTAAATATCAGGGCATTACGTTTTGGTATAATATGTAAGCCCTCTATTATTATATTTTATCAGATAAAACTCTTGATTTTAATCAAGGGCAAAAAATTATTTTGTTTAACACAATGGCATAAACTTGAAAAAAAAAATGATAATTTTAAATGTATTCTAAAATAATTCGTACTATTGTATAAGACTGCAGAATAATATCTATTAGTTTATAAGAAATTTTAATATTTGGTCGATTCTAAGCAAACTGATTATTATTTTCCTTAAATTTATTCCTTTAAATATCAAGGAGTTAAGTTTTGGTCTAATATATAAGCCTTTACGATCTCGGTATTATAATATTTTATCAGATAAAACTCCTGGTTTAAATCAAGGACATAAAATTTATTTGGTTTAACACAACGATCTATAATTAAAAATAAATGTATGCTAAAATAATTCCTATTATTGTATAAGACTAAAATATAATATGTACTAGTGTAAAAGAAATTTAAAGATACGGTCGATTCTACGCAAACTGTGTTATTTCCTTTACATATCAAGACGTTGAGTCTTTACGATTCCTCTATTATATTTTATCCGATAAAAATCTTGATATAAAACAAGGGCAATAAGATTATTTTGTTTAACACAACTGTCTTAAATTGAAAATAAAAATGATAATTATAAATGTATTCTAAAATAATTTCTTTTAGTGTATAAGAATACAAGATAATATCTACTAACGATATCTACTAGTAAGATAATTTCTACACAAACTGTGATTTTCCCTTAAATATCAGGATAAACTTTAATAAATTTAAATTTATTATAAATTTAATTGTATTCTAAAATAATTCTCCTATATAATAGTAGTTAGTTAACATTTAATAAAACAATAATGTCATTACAAGCACCTCATTTAAATAATATTAAAATTCTGTAACTCATAAGCAAAAATTTTCTGTTTAACACAACTGTCTATATTTTAAAACGAAAATAAATAATCAGGTCTACAGTGCAAAACAGCATTCACTTACAGAAATGTCAAATAAATAAATAAAAATGTTAGATTCGAACAAAGAGTTATTTTTTTTTCATTTATAAAATAAAATGAAACTAATACAATATTTAAAAAATCTTTCAGAGTTTAATTTATCCCTAAAGTAATTTTTTGATCAACCGTTATTTTTAAATCTAAAAATAATAAAACTGCACACAAAAAAATCTCACTGGAAACGCCAATTGTTTATAATATGTCAAACACAATTCTCCAGCATCTATTCTATTTTTGTAGCACTAAAGATAATAATGTTTAGATGTCGTTATCATTAAGCATACTAAAAAAACATTTTTTTTAAATTCATTGTTCTACCATCGTAATAGGAGTCTTTGTTTTCGAATTTTTTTTTCGCTTAAAACACCACGCGACATTTCATGAATAAATAAAGAGGAAACAATTCTTGCAAATGGAAGTTTTGTGTTCGCGTCAGAACTGTTTCACATACTTCAGTATGTGCAAGAAGAAGAGAATAGAAGCATTCTTGTTTTACACTGCAAGTACTTGTGTACCATCAAAGCTGGGATAAATAATCTTTTCAAAATTTTTTTTCGAAACTTCTTTTTTAAGTGCTGAGCGAAGATATTCTTTTCTCTTTATGTAGAAGCTGTCACCATCACCAATGGTCTTGATTGAGTGCGAATAGCTTTTAATGCCTATATTAATGGTGATTATTGAAGTTTTAATGAATATGTATGAATTATTAATGAGGCATAAATATGTCTAAGACTAGAAATATTAGTCCACGAACAAAGATGGGAAAAATAAATAAATTTTTCAATGTCAGATTTCATGAAAATTCCTTGGAGTAGTTCATAAAATTGGCTTTTATTAACTTTATATATAGTTTAAGGACCTGCCTCGTTTAACAACTAACTGCTATAAATCTCTGTTTAAACGGAGAATTGAGTCCCACCATTGGTTGGCGTCGAGGGTTAATCCCGGTTAGCTGTTAAACGACTTTGGTGAGACTTTGGTGAGACCCTTAATCTGACCTTGTGTCACATATTTTCCAACACTGATTATTAAATGAACTAGCATACAGTCCGTCATATGACTGGATTAGTAAATGTTTTATTGTTTCAGAAGGGTAAAGTACCCTATAAGGCAGATAAAAAAAAGGGTTTGTTTTTTTGGCTCAGAATTATCTAGTACACGCTCAATAATTTGTTAATCTTCATTTTAATCTAAAGTTTTTTGATACTGTGAATTCGGTTTAGAATTACGTTGAACTCATTTAGAAAGATAATTCAAAGTTTTCTTAGCTATAAACTTTGAATATATAAAGCTATTTTAGAGTCGAAATTATCGTTAAGTTCTCCCAAGGGCAAAAAGTTACTTGGTTTAACGCAAACATTAATACTTTAAAATAAAAATATAGTTCTAAACATATTTTAACAAATTCCTGATGTATATTTTATTTAAAGAATGTCCAGATGAGATTGTTTCAATAAAAACTTCATTACACTTCTACATACTCTCAAAGCGTTAACAATTAATGTAACACGAAATTCTTTACAAGCACCTCTTTTATTATATATTAAAATTATTTAACTCACAGGAAAAATTTTTCCTGTTTAACACAATTGTCTATATTTTAAAACGAAAATAAATAATCACATCTTCAGTGTAAAAAACATTCACTAACAGAAATGTCAAATAAATAAATAAAAGTATTGGTTTCTATCAAAAAGTTTTTTTTCATTTATAATAAAAAATAAAGCTAATACAATATTTACAAAATCTTTTACTGTTTAAATTATCCCTATATTTATTTTTTGATCAACCATTATTTTTAAATCTAAAAATAATAAAACTGGGCAAAAAAAGCTCCCTGAAAACGCCAATTTTTTATAATTTCTCAAAAACAATTCTCCAATATCTATTCTATTTTTGTAGCATTAAAGATTATAATGTTTAGATGTCGTTATCATTAAGCATACTACAAAATTTTTTTTTTTTAAATTCATTGTTCTACCATCGTAATAGGAGTCTTTGTTTACGAATTTTTTTTTCGCTTAAAACACCACGCGACATTTCATGAATAAATAAAGAGGAAACAAATCTTGCAAAAGGAAGTTTTGTGTCCGCGTCAGAACTGTTTCATATACTTCAGTATGTGCAAGGAGAAGAGAATAGAAGCATTCTTGTTCTACATTGCAAGTACTTGTGTACCATCAAAGCCGGGATAAATAATCTTTTCAAAAACTTTTTTCGAAATTTCTTTTTTTTAAGTGCTTAGCGAAGATATACTTTTCTATTTTTGTAGAAGCTCTCACCATCAGCGTTGGTCTTAATTGAGTGCGAATAGCTTTTAATGCCTATATTAATGGCGATTATTGAAATTTTAATGAATATGTATGAAACATTAATGAGGCATGAAAATTTCTAAGACTAGAAATTTTAGTCTCCTAACAAACATGGCGAAAATAAACAAATTTTTCTACTTTGCAGATTTCAAGAATATTCCTTCGAGAAGTTCATGAAAATGACGTTTATTGACTTTATATACAGTTTAAGAACAGGTCTCTCGAAAGTCGTTTAACAGCTAACCGCGATTAATCTCTGTTTAAACGAAGAATTGAGTCCCATCATTGGTTGTTGTCAAGGGTTAATCCCGGTTAGCCGTTAAACGACTTTGGTCAGACCGGCCCTTAATCTGACCTTGTGTCACATATTTTCTAACAATGATTATTAAATGAACTAGCATCTAGCCCGTCATTTGCCGGGATAAGTAAAAGTTTAAATTTTTCAGAGTTGTAAAGTACCCTATAAGGCAGATAAAAACACGGATTGTTTTTTGGCTGAGAATTATCTGGTATCCACACAATAATTTGCTTATATTCATACTCTAAAGTCTCCCGATACTGTGAATGGTTCAGAATTATGTTGAACTCAATTAGAAAGATAATCCAAAGTTTTCTTAGCTATAAACTTTGAATATATAAATCTATTTTAGCGTCGAAATTATCATTAAGTTTTCCCAAGGTCAAAAAGTAAATTTGGATTAACACAAATGTTTATACTTTAAAATAAAAATGTAATTCTATATATATTTTAATAAACTCGTGATGTATATTTTATTTATAGAATGTCCAGATGTGATTGTTTCAATAAAAACTTCATTACAATCCTATATAATCTCAAGGCGTTAACATTTAATATAACACAAAAGTCTTTACAAGCATCTCATGTATTATATATTAAAATTTTTTAACTCATAGGAGAGAAATAACACAAGGGTGTATACTTTAAAAAGGAAAATAAATAATCACGTCTTCATAAATAGTCGAAAATAAATAATCACCGTATAAATAAACATTCACTAACAGAAATGTCAAATAAATAAATAGAAGTATTACATTCTAACAAGGAGTTTTTTCTTTTACTTATAATAAAAAATAAAGCTAATACAATATTTACAAAATCTTTCACAGTTTAATTTATCCCTAAAGAAATTTTTTGATCAACCGTTATTTTTAAATCTAAAAATAATAAAACTGCGCAAAAACAAATCTTACTGAAAATGCCAATTGTTTATAACATGTCAAAAACAATTCTCCAGTATTTATTCTATTTTTGTAGCACTAAAGATAATAATGTTTAGATGTCGTTATCATTAAGCATACTAAAAAAAACCTTTTCGACTACTTTTTTTTTCAAATTCATTGTTCTACCATCGTAATAGGAGTCTTTGTTTTCGAATTTTTTTTCGCTTAAAACACCACGCGACATTTCATGAATAAATAAAGAGGAAACAATTCTTGCAAATGGAAGTTTTGTGTTCGCGTCAGAACTGTTTCACATACTTCAGTATGTGCAAGGAGAAGAGAATAGAAGCATTCTTGTTCTACATTGCAAGTAATTGTGTACCATCAAAGCCGGGATAAATAATCTTTTCAAAAACTTTTTTCGAAATTTCTTTTTTTTAAGTGCTTAGCGAAGATATACTTTTCTATTTTTGTAGAAGCTCTCACCATCAGCGTTGGTCTTAATTGAGTGCGAATAGCTTTTAATGCCTATATTAATGGTGATTATTGAAATTTTAATGAATATTTATGAAACATTAATGAGGCATAAAAATTTCTAAGACTAGAAATGTTAGTCTACAAACAAACATGGTGAAAATAAATAAATTTTTTGAACAGCAGATTTCAAGAAAATTCCTTGGAATAGTTAATGAAAATGACGTTTATTGACTTTATATACACTTTAAGGACAGGCCTTGTTTAAGAGCTAACCGCGATTAATCTCTATTTAAACGGAGAATTGAGTCCCACCATTGGTTGGCGTCGAGGGTTAATCCCGGTTAGCTGTTAAACGACTTTGGTGAGATTTTGGTGAACCCTTAATCTGACCTTGTGTCACATAATTTCCAACCCTGATTATTAAATGCACTAGAATACAGCCCATCATATCACAGGATTAGTAAAAGTTTTATTGTTTCAGAAGTGTAAAGTACCCTATAAGGCACATAAAAAATGGTTTGTTTTTTGGCTGAGAATTATCTAGTACACGCTCAATAATTTTTTAATCTTCATTTTAATTTGAAGTTTTTTGATACAGTGAATTCGGTATAGAATTACGTTGAATTCCTTTTGAAAGATGATTCAAAGTTTTCTTAGCTATAAACTTTGAATATGTAAAGCTATTTTAGCGTCGAAATTATCTCAAGGGCAAAAAGTTATTTGGTTTAATACAAACGTCTATATTTTAAAATAAAAATATATTTCTAAATATATTTTAGTAAATTCCTGATGCATATTTTATTTAAAGAATGTCCAGATGTGATTGTTTCAATATAAACTTCATTACAATCTTACATAATCTCAAACCGTTAACAATGAATATAACAATAAGTCTTTACAAGCACCTCACTTATTATATATTAAAACTCTTTAACTCATAGGAGAAAATTTTTCCTGTTTAACACAATTGTCTATATTTTAAAACGAAAATAAATAATCATGTCTTCAGTGTTAAAAAACATTCACTAACAGAAATGTCAAATAAATAAACAAAAGGATTAGATTCTAACAAAAAGTTTTTTCTTTCATTTATAATAAAAATAAAGCTAATACAATATTTACAAAATCTTTCACAGTTTAATTTATCCCTAAAGAAATTTTTTGATCAACCGTTATTTTTAAATCTAAAAATAATAAAACTGCGCAAAAACAAATCTTACTGAAAATGCCAATTGTTTATAACATGTCAAAAACAATTCTCCAGTATTTATTCTATTTTTGTAGCACTAAAGATAATAATGTTTAGATGTCGTTATCATTAAGCATACTAAAAAAAACTTTTCGACTATTTTTTTCAAATTCATTGTTCTACCATCGTAATAGCAGTCTTTGTTTTCAAATTTTTTTCGCTTAAAACACCACGCGACATTTCAAAATAAAACAATTCTTGCAAATGGAAGTTTTGTGTTCACGTTAGAACTGTTTCACATACTTCAGTATGTGCAAGAAGAAGAGATTAGAATCATTCTTGTTTTACACTGCAAGTACTTGTGTACCATCAAAGCTGGGATAAATAATCTTTTCAAAATTTTTTTTCGAAACTTCTTTTTTAAGTGCTGAGCGAAGATATACTTTTCTCTTTATGTAGAAGGTGTCACCATCACCACTGGTCCTGATTGAATGCGAATAGCTTTTAATGCCTATATTAATGGTGATTATTGAAATTTTAATGAATATTTATGAAACATTAATGAGGCATAAAAATTTCTAAGACTAGAAATGTTAGTCTCCAAACAAACATGGCGAAAATAAACAAATTTTTCTACTTTGCAGATTTCAAGAATATTCCTTCGAGAAGTTCATGAAAATGACCTACAAATATTCGAAAAGCTATAAATACTGTGGACAAATTATAGTAAAAATTTAGAAGTGTACAGAGCATGTTAGATGTCATGTGTTTCAATAAAGGTCTATATAAATATTAAATCTTATCTTAGTATTTATTATGAAAAAATTTCTGCTGACTTAATAATTTTTTACAAAGCTTTCAAGTTGCATAATCCGTGAATCACAGGGAGTTTTTATTTTTTGGCGATTAATTTATTTTGTCAGTAACGGATTATAAAATATTTCCGATGTTATTAGGACTAAAAAAAATTCATGAAGCTTCAGTATTGAAGTTTCAGGATGACATTCTTTAAAGAGGAGGAAGTTCACAGAATTTTGTTCGGGCATATTTTATCTTATTATCTTGGCCTTAGTTTATAAATAGATTAAGTTAGACAGATAACTTAGGGTATTATTATATAGGGGATATATCCTCAAATAACGATATACTTTTAATTTTAGACCTATAAATATTTGAAAAGCTATAAATACTCTAGTCAAATTATAGTAAAAATTCTGAAGCATACAGAGTATGTTAGATGTAATGTGTTTCAACGAATGTTTATATAAATATTAAACCTTATTTCAGTATTTATTATGAAAAATAATGTCTGCTAAATTACATATGATTTTTTTCAAAGTTTTCACTTTGCATAATCCATGAATCGCAGGAAATTTTTACTTTTTAGCGATTAATTTATTTTGTCCGTAACGGATTATAAAATATTTCCGATGTTATCAGGATTAAAAAAAATTTATGAAGCTTCAGTATTTTTTAATTGGTGTATGCAGGATGGCTTTCTTTAAAGATGAGGGAGTTCACAGAATTTTGTTTGGGCATATTTTATCTTATTATCTTGGCCTTAGTTTATAAATAGATTATATTAGACAGATAACTTAGGGTATTATTATATAGGGGATATATCCTCAAATAACGATATACTTTTAATTTTAGACCTATAAATATTCCAAAAGCTATAAATACTCTAGACAAATTATTGTAAAAATTCCGAAGCATACAGAGTATGTTAGATGTAATGTGTTTCAACGAATGTTTATATAAATATTAAACCTTATCTCAGTATTTATTATGAAAAATAATGTCTGCTGACTTTCATATAATTTTTTACAAAGCTTTCAAGTTGCATAATCCATGAATCACAGGGAGTTTTTATTTTTTGGCGATTAATTTATTTTGTCCGTAACGGATTATAAAATATTTCCTATGTTATCAGGATTAAAAAAAATTTATGAAGCTTCAGTATTTTTTAATTAGTGTATGCAGGATGGTTTTCTTTAAAGAGGAGGGAGTTCACAGAATTTTGTTCAGCTATATTTTATCTTATTATCTAGGCCTTAGTTTATAAATAGATTATGTTAGACAGATAACTTAGGGTATTATTATATAGGGGATATATCCTCAAATAACGAGACACTTTTAATTTTAGACCTATAAATATTTGAAAAGCTATAAATACTCTAGACAAATTATAGTAAAAATTCAGAAGCATACAGTGTATGTTAGATGTAATGTGTTTCAACGAATGTTTATATAAATATTAAATCTTATCTCAGTATGTATTACGAAAAATAATGTCTGCTACCTTTCATATGATTTTTTACAAAGTTTTCACGTTGCATAATCCCTGAATCACAGGAAATTTTTACTTTTTGGCGATTAATTTATTTTGTCGGTAACGGATTATAAAATATTTCCAATGTTATCAGGATTAAAAAAAATTCATGAAGCTTCAATACTGAAGCTTCAGGATGACTAAAGTCGAAGAGGACGATGTTCACGGAATTTTGTTCTGGCATATTTTTCCTTATTATCTAGCCTTTATTTTATAAATAGATAATATAGGACAGATAACTTAGGCTATTACTATATAGAGGGTTTGGTTTATTATTTATAACCATCGAACCAGTATTATCATTGCTTCCAGGTTCTTCGTTTTCCTACATCTAATTTTTTAAAAACTTGATCCTGTTAAATCTACCAAAAAGATCGTTTTTGAGAAATATTTAGCTGGGAACATGATATTTATGTTTATCCTTTGACAAGAATGTTGTAAGGTCGTGTGGATTGTACAAAATGTTAATGACTCATGAAAAGGTCTCTGTTAGATCTTTAGAGTTGTCAGTAACCTATAACCTAGACAGAATACATCAGTGGAGACCTATTCACAATATCACGAGAAATAGTAGGCGGATGTCAAGAACAAGTTCCAAGAATTTCTAACGTACACAAAGCTTCCAAGAAATACAAATAATTAATATACTCACAAATTGACAGTGATCGTACACTTGTAGAGGTAGACCAACAGAATGCCCATTTGTACCAAAACCAATTCATTTAGAAAGATAATTTATAAATAGTAATCTCAGCTACGTCTAAATTATCGCTAAGTTCGTTCCATTTTTTTTTTGCCACAGTAATTAATAGAAGTAATGGAATGAAACTATCCTTTTCACTACATGCTGGAAATTTGTTGTTAGTACCTGTGATAAAATTTAAATTGCAACAAAAATAATTGATGATTAAATTTAGCATTTTCCCATATGTACCTTTAATATTGTTGGTTTTAATATTGGCAGTGATTATTTGGCCGTATATATGAATAATGTGCAAAAATCAGCTAATCAATTGCAAATCATGTGGTTATGTATAATAAACAAACACACAAAAGAACGGACGTCTTAATTTTTAAATATATATAACTTAAATGCTAGATATTTATTAGTCCGGGAAATATGCTAAAATAATATCCTGTTAATACCAATGATAAAATTTTCATTGCAACAAAAATAATCGATGATTCAATTTAACATTATCCCATATGTACCTAATCTATTGTTTAACCCATATTGTACCACACAAACTAAATATTTCTGTAAGTTATTAAAACTTAGTCCATATCATTAATATGGTGTAACTAAGTATATAAAACCAAAATTTTGAAAAAATATTTATAATTTTTTATGTAATTGGCTGTCCTATAAATAGGTACAATACCGTACTAAAGCTTAACAAATATCACTTACATTGCATTATATATCACTTATATTGCTGATTCATAGATCAAATTTGGAGAAACAGTCAAAACAATGTCCAACATTACATTTTAAGCATACTGTTGTTGGTTTTCAATTGCAGTTATTGAACTGGCAGTAAGAGAGTAAGTTTATCTTGCAATCTCCAATTTTTCTGAATAGAATAGACATCTAACCTTGTTGTGTCTATGTGTGTGAACAGGGGTTTGAACTGGTTTTCACTGAAAGATAAGAAAAGAATGTGTACTATCAATGCAATATCGAATTCAAGGAAAAATAATCGGGATTGGACCGTTGTCTTAATTTCAGGACACGTTTTTTATACTTACAAAATACACGAGTAAAATATATTTTTCAACAAAAACCTTCAGCTACATTATTAGCTCTGTTTTTAAACTAAAAGTAACCTCCACAATATTAGAAAAAATAATAATAAATATAAAATTAAAGATTAAAAAATGACAATTTTGAAGAGGTTGCTGACAATACATTTTACAATAAAATATAATTTGATTTCTCCGTTTTCTTGTTACTATGCTAAATTGTGTCTATTTTAAAGGTGTTAAAATAAAATCCACTCAGAAAATATTTATAACTTTGATATTAAATGGAATTTTACTTGCTGTCCTGTTTATAGGACAGCGGTCCAATATGGGTTAAGCCAAATATAAAAGAAAATTATTTACGTAATATACAAGTTCAGTGATAAAACGTATGAAAATAATGCAGACAATATATAAATAATTTATAGAAAGAAATGGTTAAATGAGATGGTTAAAATAATGACGTCATAAAGCTACAAAACATGTTTTTTTTTACCTATTTATTATGTGACAAATTGATAAATTCAATCGCCTGCTCTTAAAGGGGGAAAATAGGGCTTCAAATAATGGCATTAAATGTTAGAAAAGGCGGAAGGGGAGGATTTTGATCGTTGCTAACCCTTACTCATCAAGAATCCAATATGAATGCCTCTATCCATTCCATGTCCAACCATTTCATAAATTCTAGGACAGACTGACAAATAACTTAGGCTATTAATATATAGGGGATATTGCCTCAAATAAGGAGACACTTTCAATTTTAGACCTATAAATATTTGAAAAGCTAAAAATACTCTAGACAAATTATAGTAAAAAATCAGAAGCATACAGAGCATGTTAGATGTCATGTATTTCAACGAATGTTTATATAAATATTAAATCTTGTCTTAGTATTTATTATGAAAAATAATGTCTGCCACATTTTATATGGTTTTTTTTTTCAAAGATTTCACGTTGCATGATCCATGAATCCTAGGAAATTTTTACTTTTTGGAGATTAATTTATTTTCTCGGTAACGGATTATAAGAAATTTCCGATGTTATCAGGGTTAAAAAAATTTCATGAATCTTCAAGTTTTTTTAATGGATGTATGCAGGATGACTTTCTTTGAAGAGGAGGAAGTTCACAGAATTTTGTTCGGGCATATTTTATCTTATTATCTAGCCCGTAATTTATAAATAGATAATGTTAGACAGATAACTTATTTTTAACTAACTAAACTAATAAATAATAACTAATTGATAACTAATTTTCTATAGAGGATTTGGTTTATAATTTATAACCATCCAACTAGAATTATCATTATTTCCAGGTTATTCCTCTTCCTACATCTATTATTTAAAAATATTAGTCCCGTTAAATATGCCAAAAAGATCGTTTTTGAGGAATACTTAGCTGGGAACATGATATTTGTCTTTATACTTTGACAAGAATGTTGTAAGGTCGTGTGGTTTGCACAAAAGGTTTATGGCTCATATAAGGTCTTTGTTAGATCTTTAAAGATATTAGTAACCTATAAGCTTGATAGATCACAACAGTATTCAGTCTATTCACATAGCAGAGGAAGCATCACGAGAAAGGGTAGTAGGATGTCAAGAACAAGTTCCTGATGTACACCAAGCTTTGAAGAAATACAAATTATTAATATACTCACAAATTTACAGTGATCATACACTTGTAGAGGTAGACCAACAGAACGCTCATTTTCACCAAAGCAATCAAGTTGTAGATTTAAGGTATGTTTGGTTTGGTTTGGTTTGGAGTGCTACAGTCAACTTTTTGCAACACGAGGGCTAATAAGACCGGGACCTAGATCTTAAAGCCGATTCCAAACGGCTATTACCATCCATGCCACAGTAGGATTCGAATCCACGAAGTCCGTTACCAAAGGTCAGCACCCTAAACATCGGTCGGCATTTAAGGTAAGAGTATTAATATTCCCACCTGGCTTGAGCCACACGGTACTCTAGATTTAAGGTAAGAATACCTTAATCATTTCAAAGTATAAAGTGTCCATTCAGTATCATTCCAAATGAAAGTTATATATTAATAAATTGTAAAAATTTAGAATGAGTTCCCACTGTGTACAAGATTGAAATACGACTGACTTACTCATATACAGAAACTCATATAATAGATTATATATATATATAATATATATATTATATATATATATATATAGATATATATAAATATATATATATATATATATATATATATATATATAATATTTGAGATTAGCTAGATAAATCAAAAATAAACTTTTCATACAGACACAAGAAAAGAATTTCATTCTAGCCCCTTCTCTCTCTGCACTTAGGAAACCAATTTTTTATTCCATTCTAAAAGACATCGAACTTTTCTCAAACCCTTTTATTTCACTTCAACTCTTATTCGTAAGTTGAAAGACACGAATTGTTTCATTGTGAAATGGAAATGCTACCAGTGTGTGATCGCACTACTCAGACTGGTGATTGAAACTTTCTCTTCTAAATCAATATACTCCCGAACTTCTTTACATACCATAAACTGAGTATAAATATACCATGTAAAGGATTGTACCATTAATTTTTATCAAAGAATTGTATTGCTTTTGTAATGCAAAAAAGTTTTAGTCGTAATTTTTTCAAATCTATATGTATTCAAATCTTTTTGTTTTACTCACGTAAGTTCAAATATATAAGGATATACATTACTTTTTGAGAATTAAATTCTTTATTTATTAGATTCATCATAAAACTAAATATTCTGCCTCGTTTCAGACTGAAAACTTTTAATGTTATTTATATATTTTTCTTCATGATACTTCAGAAAATATTGTGTTTTGTCGTTTGCAGTAGTGTATTGTCATTTCTAGTAGTTTAATGAAAAGTTATTTATATATAGTTTTATTCATAACTTGTTTGATGATATTTCAGAAAATGTTATTGAATTTTGTAATTTGTATTAGTGTATTGTCATGTCGAGTAGTGTAATGAAAATTTATTTATATTTAGTTCTGTTCATGACTTCTGTAATGACACTTCAGCAAATATTATTGAGTTTTATCATTTGTAATAGTATAATGAAAATTTATTTATATTTAGTTTTATTTATAGCTTTTTTAATGATACTTCAGCAAATATTATTGAGTTTTGTCATTTCTAGTAGTGTAATGAAAATTAATTATATTATTTTAAAATATTTTTATATTTAATTTTATTTATGACTTCTTTCATGATGCTGCAGAAAACATTATTATTGAGTTTTGTCATTTGTAGTAGTGTATTGACATTTCTATTAATGTAATGAACATTTCTTATAGTTAATTTTGTTAATAACTACTTTAATGATACTTCAGAAAAAATACTATTGAGTTTTGTCATTTCTAGTAGTGTAATGAAAATTTATTTATATTTAATTTTATTTATGACTTCTTTCATGATGCTGCAGAAAACATTATTATTGAGTTTTGTCATTTGTAGCATTGACACTTCTATTAATGTGATGAACATTTTTTATAGTTAATTTTGTTAATAACTACTTTAATGATACTTCAGAAAAAATAATATTGAGTTTTGTTATTTCTAGTAGTGTAATGAAAATTTATTTATATTTAATTTTATTTAGGACTTCTTTCATGATACTGCAGAAAACATTATTATTGAGTTTTGTCATTTGTAGTAGTGTATTGACATTTCTATTAATGTAATGAACATTTCTTATAGTTAATTTTGTTAATAACTACTTTAATGATACTTCAGAAAAAATACTATTGAGTTTTGTCATTTCTAGTAGTGTAATGAAAATTTATTTATATTTAATTTTATTTATGACTTCTTTCATGATGCTGCAGAAAACATTATTATTGAGTTTTGTCATTTGTAGTAGTGTATTGCCATTTCTATTAATGTGATAAACATTTTTTATAGTTAATTTTGTTAATAACTACTTTAATGATACTTCAGAAAAAATAATATTGTTTATTGTCATTGTAATAGTATATAATGAAAATTTATTTATATTTATTTTATTTATATCTTTAATGATATAAGAAAAAATTATTGAGTTTTGTCATTTGTAGTAGTGTAAATAAAATTTATTTATATATATTATATTTTTTAAAATTACTTTAATGATACTTCAGAAAATGGTATTGACTTTTGGAATTTATAGTAGTGTAATGAAAATTTATTTATATTTAATTTTATTTATAACTTCTTTCATGATATTTCAGCAAATTTTATTGGGTTCTGTAATTTGTAGTAGTGTATTGACATTTCTATTATTAATATAATAACATTTCTTATAGTAATTTTGTTAATAACTACTTTATATACTTCAGAAAAATACTATTGAGTTTTGTCATTCTATATAAATGAAAATTTATTTATATTTAGTTTTATTATGACTTCTTTCATGATGCTGCAGAAAACATATTATATATATTTGTCATTTGTAGTATTGTATTATTTCTATTAATGTAATAACATTTCTTATAGTTAATTTTGTTAATAACTATTTAATGATACTTCAGAAAAAATAATATTGATGTCATTTCTAGTAGTGTAATGAAAATTTATTTATATTTAATTTTATTTATGA
>CM063500.1:72238518-72241018 GCA_032207245.1 Pardosa pseudoannulata | reverse complement strand
TATATTTTATATATACATATATAATATATATAACATATATAATATATATATATTTATATATATAAATATATATATATATATTTATATATATATATTTAATATATAAATATATATATATATATATATATATATATATATATATAATCGTAATAACAGAACTTTATTGAAAACTTATTTTTAAATATATATTATTTTGCTTAATATTAAGTGTTAATCGTCTGTTCTGAATAACATAATTCGTCGTAAATAACTTTTATTTCATATATAAATAGCACAGAAAAGAGTCGTCTGAACCGGATTCAGAATAAACGCCAATTTGCGAGAGACGACCAAAAATATAAAATATGAGGCAAGTGTTATTTGCTATAGAAGTAACCTTTGACTAGACATCTGCTAAATTATCCAGATGACTATATTGTGATCGTTACAAATTTTTATTATTGCATCCTCATTATAAATGCCAGCAATATTATTTTCTGTTTTAATTTAGAAAGAATTATAAGGAATGAAAACATCCTCTTTTGAATTATATTTGGGAAAAATGTTATATAAAGAGAAGAAATTAAGATCTAGAATAATGAATAAAAATAATTTTGGAATACGCTTTATTTAGATGATATTATATATATATTATATATATATATATATATATATATATATATATATATATATATATATATATATATATATATAAATAAATATATATATATATATACACACATATATATATATATACACACACATATGTATATATATATATATATATATAAATATATATTATATATATATATATATATATATATATATATATATATATAATTTAGCAGGTTAAGTTGCTTATTCGAATACAAAGGAATATATATTAAAAAAACAAAGAATAAATCATAATAATGATACAAGAAATGTATATCTCCAGATATACTTTTTTCTAAAGTATAATATGTATTCATAAAGAGGAAAAGAATACATAAAGAACATTTTGCTTACTACAGGGTTTTTTTCAGTAGTTACTTTAATATATTGTCTCTCTCCAGAGCTTCTATTTTCCGCTAAATTAAAAAAGAAGTAGATAAAAATTGCATCTCCCCCGTAGTATTCCAAGTAAGTACTAAAATATTCTTCCGTAGCAAAAAAATTCAAGTGCAATCCACTTTAATGTTATGACAACAATGAAACAGCCGATGAATGCTTTTACAGCATCCTGTTGTCATGTATTATAAGTTACGGACATTGGTGTGACCAGAACACAAAAGATTCATTTTCTGAAAAGGAACGTCCGAGTATTATTTATTCATGAGTCTGTCAAGCTTAAAGGACTGGAATACGCCGAAAATAGGGATGGAGGAAATAAAAAGTATATGTGTATATACATGGGGGCGCTAAGAGCAGTTTTCTGACACAGCGAACAGGGATTACGTTAGACAGAATTCTTCCATTTAAATTAGAAACGTTGATAAAAATATTTGTTCATTCGTATAAAGTGTAATAAAATGATTTATCTTTATTTAACTTGTAAAGAGATTCCCCGTAACTGTTAGGTAACAATACTTTATTCGAAAGCCTTGATTGGTTGCCTTGATATATTTTATTTCCCGGAAATGGAAATGACAAAAAAAAAAAAAAAAAAAAAAAAAAAAAACTATTGGTGTTGAAAAGGAATACCGGAAGCGATATAACAATAGAATGATTGAACCTCTGGGTACCTCTAGTTGGCTCCTTTGGTTAGAGAATATCATAATTGTATTTATAAGCGAAAACTTTTGGTTGATTATGCCAAAAGTTTACAAATAAAAGTAAACTGTGACGCACAATTCTTCAGATTACTGAAATAAAAGAAAAACAACAAATTATAACTAAATTTACTAAATCAGTTTTTTTTGAAAAAATTCTGAATAATACACAAATGTAAACAATAACAAAACGCAAATATTTACTCATTAAAACTATACAAAGCCAGAATTTCCATGGAAATAAAACATTTGTTCAGAAATATTCGCTTTACTTGCCGTTAATGCAAAAATAAATAAATAAATAAATAAATAAAATAAAATAAAGCGACTGAGATAATTAGGAGTTTTATATTAACCCTATCGTGGGCATTTATTCCTCACTCAAAGTTTTCATATTTTCAAAACAGAAGTGCTAATTATATTCATTTGATAATTATTCCATGTACATCAGAAACTTTGATAGAAATATTTGTTCATATGTAAAAAGTGTAATAAAATGATTTATATTTATTTATTTATCCTCCTGTGGTAGTGGATAACATAAATGTATTTATGAACTAAAATGTTTGGTTGACAATGCCAAAAGTTAAAAAAAATAAAGGAGAAACTGTGGCGCACAGTTTCCCAGATTACTAAAATAAAAGATAAACAACAAATTAGAAATATATTTACTAAATTATATATTTTTTTTTTGCAGTTCTAAATAATACACAAATATTAGCAATAAATGTTCGCAAATATTTACTCATTAAAACTATACAAGGTAAGAG
>CM063500.1:72198518-72226018 GCA_032207245.1 Pardosa pseudoannulata | reverse complement strand
AACTTTATCAAAAGTACGCATTCCCTCACGAGTCTTAGACGAGGATGACCTTGGCCGCAAAAATATCGTGTTTTTTTTTATCCTTAAACTTTCTCCTTTCTAGCTTTTGAGTGATGGACTCACGAATCTACCATCTTTTCCTTTGCCTATTTAGTTCTCTATTTTCTGGATCGTTGTTATTCTCGCTCATTGAAAGAACCTCGGGAATGACGGGCTAGACCCATGGATTCTTGTTGACACATTTACTGAATGTACCTAGGGAAAAAGTAAAGTATTCAGTTGAAGATTGATTTGTTTTCCCAATGATGAATGTGAGGATTTTCTGCAAGATAACGAAATGGCCGTGTGAAAGTATCGTGATTATTTTTATCCCTAAACTCTCTCCTTTCTTTTGAGTCATGAACTCATGAATACACTCCCTTTTCCTATTTAGTTCTATATTTTCTGGATCTCTATTAATCTCGCTCATTGAAAGAAACTCGGGAATGACAGGCTAGATCCACGAATTCCTGTTGACACTTGTTGATTTACTGAAGGTACCGAAGGAAAAAGTAAATTATTCAGTTTAAGATTGATTTGTTTTCCCGATGATGAATGTGCAGATTTTCTATAAGGTAGCGAAATATTTTCAACTGATTAAGGTTGTAATTACTTGAAAATGTAAACTTGAAAGAAATTAATCCATTAAAATTTTTTACTGTTAGATAAGACATCTGCGTAGTTCTCATCCTGAAAAGGAATCCTAGACTAAATCTTCCGCTTTTTGAACGCGTACAAATTGGCGTGTAATAAAGTCTTTAGAATGAAGTTTTTTCAAGTTGTTTAACCCTTAGCGCATTTTTGTACCACTGCCTACCAGCAACTCCGGCACATTTTTGCAGTGGAACTAGTGATACGGAGCCTTATTTTAAGTGAGAAGAATCACACGAGCTTGTGAATGTTTTTAATTTTGTTTATTTTATACATATGCATCCTCTTCTTGCAAATGAAAGATAAATTTTAAATTTTGTAATTCACCATGGTGTGATATCTTTGGAAACAATCTCCCACATGTATTCTGGGTTTACTTGATGGGTAGTATAATTTCGGAACCACTACTTAAAGTATTAGAATTTAATCATTTGTCTTTTGCAACACCTTTTAATTCTTCACTACTACTCAACTCTAAGTTGTCATAATAAGTATTTTTCTCCATGCTGCTAACTATGAAAATGTTAAACAATGGTTTAATCGTAACTGTACAGAGACTGAGCACCTTTTTAACTACAAATAACAAAGGCCAAAGCCGACGATTCCGAAGTATCTTAAGCGTAACCATGCTAAATCATTTGGCCCCGTAGCTGAGCCAACGGTGTGCTAAGGGTTAATACCAATATAACTATAGTAGCGAAATATTTTCAATTGATTAAGGTTCAAATTACATCAAAGCCTAGAAACGAAATCAATCCGTTGAACATGTTTTACAATTAGTCAAGAAATATGTATAATTCCTATCGAGGAAAGGTATCACAATCCAAATCCTCCTCTTTTTGAACACATATAAATTGACTTGTGTCGAAGTCATTAGAAGTAAATGCGTTCAACTTCTTTAATATCAATCTTTAAAATACTCTTTAAATACTTTTAAACACTCTTTGAATCACTCTTTAACTTAAAAAATATTTAGTTTTGTCGTTTCAAAAAGTCTTTTAATTAATTTAAAATCATACACTAAATGAAAAATATAAATTCAAATAATTTCTATATAAAATTTGAAAATATATGATAAACGCGAAATTTTTGAGTCAAAGGGAAATTAAATATCTTTTTCATTATTTAATTTTAAAACTTTAAAGGTATTCAACAGTTCCAATCTCAAATACTTAAAACTACTTAGAAATTTATTTTTTTAAAAAGAATTATATCATGCTTCAAAATAAAAGTTATTGCTAGTATTAATATAATTGAGGTTTACAAAAAAAAAAATAAGATAATTTTGTTTTACTTGTCTAAGAATAATTCTGTATTTTACTACAGTAGAACCTTGATTATCCGAGCTAATTTGGAATATCGGAAATCTCGGTTAATAGAAACCGTATATAAAAACCTTCCTTGCTTGCGAATTTAACTAACTTTTAAAGTAAGAAACAATAAAACGCTCTTTAAATGATAAAAATAAACATATATGAACTTATGATTCATAGTTAAAGAGATTTAAAAAGGTAATTAACTCTAGTAGTAAATTTTAAAAAGTAAAATGGAATTATTTTTACTATACTTAGTTAAATATCGAAAGACGCATTTTCAAAAATAACACAAATCTCAAAATATTGTATTTTTAAAATTTAATATACATTGATATGTTAAATTTGCATTCTTTTAAAAAAGTCTGTTACCTTTTGTAGCAAAAGTTGATGCAAAAGTTTCTATCATGGGCAGCCCTATCCCGCCAATTTTTGAGCAACAGGAGATCCATCGGTGTAGCATCATTTCTTTGCTCCAAATATTTTAGGGCAGTTGTTAGTGCTTGAACACCTTCAATATGACTTATAGTCATAGAATTCTTAAAGTCATCATCTTCATTTTGTGTGTCATTAATGTCCGTTGAAGGATTACCTGCTTGTATGATTTCTTCGTCATTGAGAATTTCAAAATTTGGGTGTTGATTTTCAACTTCTAGCCACTCGCAAATATCCTCTTCCAAAACTTCCTCACATCCTTCAGTTCCATTGATGATCTGAAGAAGTTCCCTGTAGGTGTGTTTTCCCTCTGCTGGGATTCAACCTGTCTCCTATTTTCAACAATTATTTTGTTGAATGATTTAAGAATTGTAGCTGGATTCACTAATTGCCATGCCTGAGCAATCATGTTGTGGGGAGAAAGAGCCTGTAACACGGACAAAGAACTAAAATGTGTATCATTTTTTCCAAGATCATTTTGGAAAGGAGAAAAAAAATTAGACTTCGTTATTGACTCGGTTAATAGAAACCTAGGTTAATCGAGGTTCTAGTGTAATTTCAAATCTTATTATTTGGATTAATGAATTTATAATTTTTCCATTTGTATATAATTTGGGTGTTTTATTTTTAGTCCTTCATATAACAAAACCAAATATCATCTATAAAATTAGACTCTTGATACAGGAAATTTTTTATTTTAAACAGAACAGAACTTACTTTCTATATTGAATCAAAAATAAGTGTTTTAATGAAGAATTTTGTGTTCTAAATGTATTATGTCAACTTATAAGGTAAAAAACATTATTACTAATAATTTAGACAGAGTGGACAATTCCAATAGTAATAAATTTAAACAATTATCCTTTTGTAAAGGTAAATTTACTGGTGAAAATTAGTTAAAAGAAAGTAAGATCTTACAATTATTACTTCTGTTCCTTGGAAAAGGGTAAATTTATTGGTGAAAATTAGTTAAAAAAAAGTAAGATCTTACAGTTACTACTTCTCTATAACATTGTAATAACTTCATAAAAGCAGCCAAAGAATACTGCCACAAAGAAAATAACATTTTCTGTCGGAAATGTCAAATAAACTACAAATCAACAAATAATAATCGCAAAAATAAATATTACGACCAATAGATAACAACATTGTTTTCCTTCCTCGGTAAAAAATGACCACAGAGATTTCTGATGTCCAGGAAAAAAAAGTTATTAATTCTCTTTTCTCAGTGGCAACAGGAACTGAATACAAACGGATGTCGTTGTCCAATGAAATTCATTCATTCAATTTCGAGTTCAAGTCTGACCAATAAAGTCCTGGCGATAACTCTATCAAAACTTTACTCGTGAGTTTTTCTCTCTAGTCCGAGAAAACTTCCAAGATTCCAGACCTAATTTCCAATCAACGAAAAAGAGAAAATAAAATCCCCTGTTCCCGACAGCTGCGGAAATAGAAAGAAAAAAAAATACAAAAATGGTGAATAGTTACGGCTTATAGAAAAACATCTAGATTTAGCTCAGTAAAGTACAATGAATGGCTATTATTAACAAGTTTTATTATTGTGTCTAGCTTGAAATATTGGGTAAATATATCACCAAATAATTTAAGTAAGGCCTTAAGCCAATTTAGACCTATTTTTGCACATTACACCTATGGAGGAACTATTATATCAAATCATATTAATTAACACGATATACTAATTGTTTAGCATCTAAATGTACATTTATATATATGCTATACAGATATATGTATATATATATAATATATCAAACTTGTTTCACTTTAAAATCTTTTTAAAAACCTTCCCTCTCCCATTCTAATTTCTTAAAATCTATTTTCCCTGCCACAAAATGCCTTAATCAAAGGAGTGTTCTCGACTTAAAATTCTTCCAACACATTTCCCAAAGCTTTCTGTGCAATAGATGGAAATTTCCTGTCCATTCACTACATTTTCCAGCAGTCGCCTGAAAATAGTTCAGTTTTCCCTTGATCTAACAGTTAAATTTTCTAAGTTTCTTGCCCTTGGGAAAAGTATATCTTTCTCGCTTTGGGGTACACCTCTGTAACAGAAAAGTGTTTACCTTATCTTTCTCTTGTCTGCCGTTGACTGGCAAAGATGTCTTTTTAGAAGCTATCCTATAAAGATTTAAGTTGTTCTCAAAATTGCGCTTCTCTTCAATGTGACCCGACTGCAACATTATTCATGAGTCTAACTGCACAGATTTATCTTCACTCAGTAGCCTGTGCAACATAAAGTTAATAGGTGCTACATAATTATTGTGACCGGGAGATATTATTTTGTTGGATTACACATATACCGATAAGTAGCATTAAAATTTTAACCTACACCTATCATTTACAAGGAGGGGGATCCCCCCTCCTTGTAATAAAAGAAATGTAAAATAAATTTAATAACAAATGTAAATTGGAAAGGGTAGCGCTACAAATATTCTTCAACATTCCTACCTCCCTTAAAAAACATTGAAATAATTTTAAAAAACTCATATTTGGAATGCGGTCGTGCCCACATACATGGCATTTAGATTTAAATGCAAAACCCACCTCAGGCCTAAGAATATCCTGATAATTTTTAACAATTTCAAATATAGTAAGAACCGAAATAACTACACCCGCCATTTCATAACCAGTAGGTCCAGGTTTTATCAATACTCGTATTGATAAGAAATTAACTGTTGTGTTCCAAACCAAATAATTTTGTTTGATTTAAAATATCCTGATACCTTTTAACAGTTCAAAAAATAGTAAGAACCTAAATAACTACACACACCATAACTAATCTACTAAATCAGAGAAAATTATAAGAACAAAAAAGAATGTTCCAAACCAAACCATCTTGTTTGATTTAGAATGTCCTGATACTTTTTGACAATTTCAAAAATAGTAAGAAGCGAAAAAACCTACACCCGATATAACTAAATTACTAAATCCCAGAAAATGATAACAATAAAAAAAGTAAAATCTGACGTAGGCAACTGGAAGCCAAAAGAACAGCTAAGATGTAAATTTCTCAAAAAGTGCCGGGTACTGACGTCAGAAATCCCGTACACCAATGGGGTGCAAGAACACATCGGAGCTGCCGTATCCCATCATCAAAGTCAGGGCAAACACACCAATCCACCATCGCCCCATAAAACCGCCAAAAAATCGCCAAATTTGGCGAAAAAACACGGCTTGTATAATACATCTGTACCGGGATAAGCATGTTCTTGCTTATCTGCGAAATTTTTCATTAACATTAGTATTGTAGATATGACATAACCACAGCTGTAGCTGATATTAGTTTCGAGACTTGTTTTGAACTTTGCTAAATTTCAGATAAGAAGAGCAAATATAAATAGATGAGTGATTTATGAACATTATAAAATGCTCATAAATCACTCATAATATTTTAAAACTGAGATTAATGAAATGGAGTTCCGATTTCATTCACTGATGTGTAAAATAACTTTCTATAAAGTACTTGTATTTTTAAAGTCTCCGAAGGTAAAAATTGTTACATTACGTCATATAGTTACAAAATATAAGTAAACTGACTACAAAAAACATTTCTTACAACTTGAAAAATAACCACTTGAGAATGTGCCTCATGAATCAAGCAAAAAATCATTTAAAGGACATCCATTTAAAATCACACTGATGACGCAAAGAGCGGACATTTTGGCGTCGCATCTCCAGACAGATAAATGGCGGCCATTCTGACTAACGCTTGACACCAGAAAAAGAAATAGATAGAATGTACACTCTTACTTTACTTTACTACGGCGCGAATGGCAAAAACGGAGAATTCAAAATGCGAGAAGTGCGGAGATTTATATGTGTTATACCACGTCGACACTCTATTTGGATGGAAATAAATGTGACATCATCTCCGATTCGTTAGTCAAAACTGTTTCAGACTTGACCCAGTTTTAGCGGGAGGTTCTTTCTCAATCAATACCTTTTACTTCTCAATTTTTTATGTTTTTCTATCTGGGGATATTTCTATCATATTTTTCTAAATGTGAAAGATCACATATCCGAATTCTCGTGATGTTTAAAATAAATTTTATTAGATAACTAGTTTTATCTGGAGATCTGCGTTAAATTCTGTCACAACACTGGACATAATTAAACCGCAACTTACTGTCTAGAAACTATTGTGAATATTTCCGAACTTTCATACTTGCAGTGAAATTTAGACACACGGGCTTCGGTACCAAAAGCAAAATCCTAGTCATTCGACCTTCGTGGAAATATTAAATATTTAGATTTATTTTATTATTTAAATACAATAATACAATTTTGTGAGTTTAAATAATACAAAGTAACTGAAAGGTTGAGGGTTTGGGAATAGAACCGACCTATGATCCGCCGTGTTTGTTACAGGTGACTGGGGCACGTAAAGTATCATCTTGGTCAGTGTAATGAAGTTTTTTTCATGTCCCTTCATTACATATTTTCCTTCTGTGTTGTATATTTGGATCTACATTTTGATTCTTTAATTTTCGCATATTGCCTCTTGCAGGTGCAGCTCTTACTGCTTTCTTACGACAGCAGCCTATCTCTTCAAACAGAGCTGCCCTTGGTCTGGGATTAAATTTGGGACCGAACTTCCGATTCTAGCCACCTGCATCCTCAACCCTTAAAACTTTCCGTCATAATTTGTTCCCATCGGCTCGTATTCTGACGTTCTGGAGGCAATATGTTGTGGTTTTTGCTGACAGCAACTCTTTTTGAAAAGTGCAGTGTGACGGGGATGCCTTGGTGTCTGGGAGTCCCCTTGTTGGCTGTGTTTTAGGCGCTTTCGGCGTGATGGGAAGCAAAGTTGTTCTTAATTTTTCAGTGAGAGAGAGAAATTTTTAAGAACATCGCAGATGCGTTTTTTTTCTCTTGGAACAAGTGTCCGTTGGAGGCCACCTCGATCTTTTGCCAGCCTAACCCCTTTTGCTCTTTCGGTTTTACTGTTACGTTCCCGGAGTTATGTTCTTAAATAACCAACTCGAATCAATCTAAAAAAATCTCCACTATAGAATTATGGCAGAAATGACAAACTTAAATAAACTATTTGTATGACATTAATAAGTAATTGCATAATACAAAATAATAAAAAAAGGCTGGGTTTCCATCAAATCAGCGTCTGGTTTTTATCTACCTTCGCATACGACTTGTGGTGTTGACTCCTTCCTATAGTCACAATGTACTCCAAGTTCTCAAACGGTACCTGGGGGTGGCAGGCCAATCCTGGGTGTCTTCTGCTTGGTCCCTGCTCCTAAATTATGATGATCTAGCGGGGGTAATGTTACTCGCGGCTGTAGCATACCTTAAGCTTCACTTGCTCATCAGGTGGTGCTAAATAGGTAACAGCTTTGCAGGCTTGTATTATCATAAAGGCATATAGTACCAGTATTACTAGCTGCGCAAGAAAAAAAATAATTCAAAGTGTTTTCTTCTATACATTCTACTATAATTCCCATATAGATATTACAAATATTGTTTTTTTTTCAATGCAGCAGGTGATACATACATTATCCTAACGCCTTAACAAGGCTACGAACCTGTTACTCATTTAGCATATTACAAATATTGTGAAACGTGGATATTAAAATTTGTGAATAATAATGTAATTAAATATAGTAAATGTTAATATGTAAAACAGTGGTGAAACTATGTAATTTATTACATATGTGATTTATATATGTTGTCAGAAAATTGAAACTAACTTTAACCAATTACAGTAAAATCGAGATAACTTAATAAAAAGTTGCAAACATATGAGCATGACATTTCTCATCATTTTCTTATTTTAAATAGGTTTTTTTCCTTTCACCTGTTGTAGATGTAAACAATTTTAATAAAATTTTATTTATATTAACGTATCGAGTATTTTATTTGCATAATAGAGATTTCATAGAACCATGATACTGTTGGAAAAACAACATAGCCAAATTCGGGACACTTTGCACGATGTGGCAAGAATTATCTACATGATAGATAAGGTTTTTTTACCTCCTAAGAGATGCAAAAAAACCTCATCTTTCTTAATTTAGATCAGATATACAAAAATTGTATAACGGAAAGTACTATAGTTACTTATATCATATGATATGAAATTAAAATTGTTATGAAAATACTCTTTAATAGCCCGTAAATACTCAAAGAAAATTAACTTAGAGATTAGAGACTGCTCTATGCCAAAATTAAAGCATTCTGATTACAGATGAGCATTTCTTTCAACTATAAAAGAACCCTTTCAAATCGCATCGCATGAAGGAAGAAAAAGTCTTTTAAAGGTCATTGTTTTCAAAAAGTTTCTAAGATTTACAGCTTGGATCTTTCGGCGACTCATCTCCAAACAGATAAATGGCAACAATTTTGACTAACACTCAACACCAGACAGATAAACAAATAAAATGCATATTTTACTTTGTTACAGTTCAAGAGGCAACGGCGGAGATTTTAAAATATGAGGGGTCAATGTATATAGGTTATATTGCAGTGACACCTTTTTAGAACGAAATAAATAGCGCATCATCTCTGATTCGTTAATCAAAACTGTTTCCGCCTTGATCCAGTTTTGTGACATGTTCTTTATCTGGAAATTAATATATTAATAATCTTTTTTGATTCTTTTAAAAAAGGATTATAAAGGAAGCTAAATAATTAATTTTTTATTAATAATCAGATGTTATTTTTAACAACAAACATTTTTTTTTCAAGAACCACTGTCATTTTTTGTTACAAGACCCAATTAGACCAAATTTGGTCGACCTTAAAGTTGATTCTAAAAGGTTTTCGCCCTTAAAATAATCTGTTTAATAAATTAAATCTTAAGTGTTGATATTAGATTCAGTTCAATGTCCATAAATCATCAATTTAACTATAATAAAGCTGTTGCTTTTAAGCAACTGCTTTGTTGATTATAGAGATGCATATCATGTTAATAAAATGAAATTCCTTCGATTATAATTCCTTATATCTGTATATATATATATATATATATATATATATATATATATATATATATATATATATATATATATATATATATATATATTAAAAGATTATATTAGCTTAAACCTATGCTGTGGTTGATATAAATAGGTCATTTCGATCAACTTTCAATGAAGATATTAAAATACGGTAGTTTTCTTATTGTAACTTAAACTTCATAAACTATAAAAAATATTTGCTGATAAATGAGCTGGACTATTATTTGGTGTGGTTGATGTAAATAGATCATTTCCATCAACTTTCAAGGAATATATTAAAATACAGTAGTTTCCTTATTGAAACTTTAATCTTCATAAACTATAAAAAATTATATTCTGATAAATCAGCTAGACTATTATTTGCTGTGGTTGATATAACTAGGTCATTTCGATCAACATTCAATGAAGATATTAAAAGACAGCAGTTGTCTTATTGAAACTTAAACTTCATAAACTACAAACAATTATTTGCTGATAAATCAGCTAGACTATTATTTGCTGTGGTTGATATAACTAGGTCATTTCGATCAACATTCAATGAAGATATTAAAAGACAGCAGTTGTCATATTGAAACTTAAACTTCATAAACTACAAAAAATTATTTGCTGATAAATCAGCTAGACTATTATTTGCTGTGGTTGATATAACTAGGTCATTTCGATCAACATTCAATGAAGATATTAAAAGACAGCAGTTGTCATATTGAAACTTAAACTTCATAAACTACAAACAATTATTTGCTGATAAATCAGCTAGACTATTATTTGCTGTGGTTTATATAACTAGGTCATTTTGATCAACTTCCAATGAAGATATTAAAATACAGCAGTTGTCATGAGGCAACTTAAACTTCATAAACTAAAAACATTTATTTCCTGATAAACCAGCTAGACTATTATTTGCTGTGATTGATATAACTAGGACATTTCGATCAACTTTCAATGAAGATATTAAAATACAGCAGTTGTCATATTGAAACTTAATTTCATAAACTACAAAAAATTATTTGCTGATAAATCAGCTAGACTATTATTTGCTGTGGTTTATATAAATAGGTCAACTTCCAATGAAGATATTAAAATACAGCAGTTGTCATAAGGCAACTTAAACTTTATAAACTATAAAAAATTATTTGCTGATAAATCAGCTAGACTATTATTTGCTGTGGTTGATATAACTAGGTCATTTCGATCAACTTCCAATAAAGATATTAAAATACGGTGGTTTTCTTATTACAACTTAAACTTCATAAACGATAAAAAACAAATTTACGGAAATGATATGCTAAAACGTTATCAATTTCGCTCGAGGAACGTGCTGTTATAACATCTAAATGTACCTCACATTATTTTTCATTCCTTGTGGTAATATAAAGACATTACCCGAAATGACTATGATATAATTCCGGAGAAATGTTTCAATAAATGCACTCGTGCTTCCCTTCTGCTGAGTTATGGCGTTCTTTAAATTTTTCCAATTCCAGAGTCTGTCAAACAAATGACGTAAAAGAGAATATTCCGCAAGGTACAAATATTATTCGAATCATACTTGCAACGTTTATGAATTGTAATAAATTTTGCTAAGTTTTTGGCCCCCTTTCTTTTTATCGATGTTTTAGTCCAGTATTCCGTTTTTAAAATGTTTTATTATGCAAAACGTTCGAAACCTTTTATTCTTAAAGGTCATAATTTAAAATGGGACTCAAGATTGATTTTCCTTATATGCATCTTCGCTCTTTCTTGTAAATGTAAAAATATGACTCGCTTATGTTTTTATGCATAAATATGTATTTATTATGTAAGTATTCAGCGAAACGATAATATGCAAAAGTGCTCTGAGAATATATAATTAAAGTTAACACAATGGTGAATTTGAGATGCTTTAAACGATGCAAGTCGATTTGGTATTAAGATAAAGTAGTTTAGTTTTATGACTGGTTATTCAAAATCGATGCATAAAAGGCTTGTTATTTGGAATATCTTATTAACGTCTTTCTTTTTGTAACACTAACTTATTTTGATTTAATATTTATATAAAGATGGGGATGCATTTCTTATGAAACTTATTTCAGAAAAGAATCATTTATGTACAAACTATTTTTTTAACCCCTTCCGGTAAAATGACGAGTCTAGCTCGTCATTGGTTTTTCATTCCATACCGCCCAATGACGAGCTACACTCGTCATGCGACTAAAGTTAATGTTAAATAGGATAATTAATTTAGTTTATAATTTCTAGTATATTGAATTTAGCAAGACTTTTGTTACTTGTGGAAATACCACGTCACTATTACACATTGTTTATTTAGAATTTCTTGGTACAAGTGACTGCCAAATTGATGAATCAGAATAAAAGAAAACTTACTAAGAAATGCCGTGTGTGTTAGAAGAATCAAATTAGAAGTGAGACTCCCTAGAGGTGTAAACAATTCAGTATTCCTTTGCACTTTGTTTTGAAAAGTTTCACTATCTTGAAGACTATTATCTGTATACCTTATTAATGTTTCGCTTTGGTATTTTCTTAATTATACCTTTTCTGATATTATTTAACACTATGTAAAAAGTGGGTTTTAATTAGAAATATGTAAGAATTGTAAGATGAAACAAGTTTTTTTAAATAAAAAATAAATGGTTACTTCACGCACAGTTTTTCATTATTAAATCGTACCGGAAGGGGTTATCTTTTATACAAGACAAAAAATACTAGCACAATTTTCCTGTCTATTTATTATATCTCTATATTTTCGTAATAAATCATTGTATTTCCTATATCTACTACATAGATACATTTTATGGGCAACGATAACTGGTCGCATAATTTTAGACGGTTTGTTTCTAGAAAAACAAATAAGAAATTATCTGGAAACCTTAGATACTCCAGAATCATGTTAACGTTATATGTTTCCTTGAAGATGCTTTTCATAAACCTCATAGGATAATGTATTTTTTTTTCTTTTAAATTGAATAAAATCGAACAGTTCTAGATAAATTTGTGAACATAAATGTCTGAAAAGCTTTGGAATCATATTAACGTCTATTAACTATCATATTAACTTCTTTCTTTTTGTAACACTAACTTAATTTTATTTAATATTTATATAAAGATGTAGATACATTTCTTAAGAAATTTATTTCAGGAAAGAATCATTTATATACACACCATTTTTTATTCTTTTTATACAACACAACGAAAAGTTACAAAAAATATTAGCACAGGTTTTCCCCTCTATTCATTATATCTCTATATTTTCTTAATAAATCATTATATTTTCTATATCTACTATATAGATACACTATACGGGCAATAATAATTGGTTGCATGATTTTAGACGGTTTGTTTCTAGAAAAAAAAATAAGAAATTATCTGGAAACCTTAGATACTTCAGGATCATGTTAACGTCAAATGTTTCCTTGAAGATATTTTTCAAAAACCCCATAGCGTAATGCAAAATGTTTTTTTTTTAATTAAAGAAAATAGTTTTAGATAACTCTGGGAACATGAATGTGTGAAAATCTTTAAATCATATTAATGTCTATTAACTATTATATTAATGGAATATCATATTAACGTCTTTCTTTTTGTAACACTAACTTATTTTTATTTAATATGTATATAAAGATGGGGATGCATTTCTTATGAAACTTATTTCTAGAAAGAATCATTTATATACACACGATTTTTTAAACTTTTATACAAGACAAAAAAATATTAGCACAATTTTCTCGTCTATTATTATATCTCTATATTTTCTTAATAAAGCATTGCATTTTCTATATCTACTATGTAGATACACTACATGGCAATGATAACTGGCCACGTGAATTTTAGACTGTTTGTTTCTAAACAATCAAATAAGAAATTATCTGGAAACCTTAGAAACTTCAGGATCATGTTAACGTCATATGTTTCCTTGAAGATATTTTTCAAAAACCCCATAGGGTAATGTAAAATGTTTTTTTTTTAATTAAAGAAAATAGTTTTAGATAACTCTGTGAACATGAATGTCTGAAAAGCTTTAAATCATATTAACGTCTATTAACTATTATATTAATGGAATATCATATTAACGTCTATTAACTATCATGTAAATGGAATATCATATTAACGTCTTTCTTTTTGTAACACTAACTTATTTTGATTTAATATGTATATAAAGATGGGGATGCATTTCTTATGAAACTTATTTCAGGAAAGAGAATCATTTATGTACACACGATTATTTTAACTTTTATACAAGACAAAAAAATATTAGCACAATTTTCCTGTCTATTCATTATATATGTATATTTTCTTAATAAATCGTTGTATATTCTATATCTACTATATAGATACACTATATGGGCAATAATAACTGGTCACATGATTTTAGACGGTTTATTTCTAGAAAAACAAATAAGAAATTATCTGGAAACCTTAGATGCTTGATGATCATGTTAACGTCAAATGTTTCCTTGAAGATATTTTTCAAAAACCCCATAGCGTAATGCAAAATGTTTTTTTTTAATTAAAGAAAATAGTTTTAGATAACTCTGGGAACATGAATGTGTGAAAATCTTTAAATCATATTAATGTCTATTAACTATTATATTAATGGAATATCATATTAACGTCTATTAACTATCATATTAATAGAATATCATATTAACGTGTTCTTTTTGTAACACTAACTTATTTTTATTTAATATGTATATAAAGATGGGGATGCATTTCTTATGAAACTTATTTCTAGAAAGAATCATTTATATACACACGATTTTTTAAACTTTTATACAAGACAAAAAAATATTAGCACAATTTTCTCGTCTATTATTATATCTCTATATTTTCTTAATAAAGCATTGCATTTTTTATATCTACTATATAGGCACACTATATGAGCAATGATAACTGGTCGCATGATTTTAGATGGTTTGTTTCTAGAAAATCAAATAAGAAATTATCTGGAAACCTTAGATACTTCAGGATCATGTTAACGTCAAATGTTTCCTTGAAGATATTTTTCAAAAACCCCATAGCGTAATGCAAAATGTTTTTTTTTAATTAAAGAAAATAGTTTTAGATAACTCTGGGAACATGAATGTGTGAAAATCTTTAAATCATATTAATGTCTATTAACTATTATATTAATGGAATATCATATTAACGTCTATTAACTATCATGTAAATGGAATATCATATTAACGTCTTTCTTTTTGTAACACTAACTTATTTTGATTTAATATGTATATAAAGATGGGGATGCATTTCTTATGAAACTTATTTCTAGAAAGAATCATTTATATACACACGATTTTTTAAACTTTTATACAAGACAAAAAAATATTAGCACAATTTTCTCGTCTATTCATTATATCTCTATATTTTCTTAATAAAGCATTGCATTTTTTATATCTACTATATAGGCACACTATATGAGCAATGATAACTGGTCACATGATTTTAGATGGTTTGTTTCTAGAAAAACAAATAAGAAATTATCTGGAAACCTTAGATGCTTGAGGATCATATTAACGTCATATGTTCCCTTGAAGATATTTTTCAAAAACCCCATAGCGTAATGCAAAATGTTTTTTTTTTAATTAAAGAAAATAGTTTTAGATAACTCTGGGAACATGAATGTGTGAAAATCTTTAAATCATATTAATGTCTATTAACTATTATATTAATGGAATATCATATTAACGTCTATTAACTATCATGTAAATGGAATATCATATTAACGTCTTTCTTTTTGTAACACTAACTTATTTTGATTTAATATGTATATAAAGATGGGGATGCATTTCTTATGAAACTTATTTCTAGAAAGAATCATTTATATACACACGATTTTTTAAACTTTTATACAAGACAAAAAAATATTAGCACAATTTTCTCGTCTATTCATTATATCTCTATATTTTCTTAATAAAGCATTGCATTTTTTATATCTACTATATAGGCACACTATATGAGCAATGATAACTGGTCGCATGATTTTAGATGGTTTGTTTCTAGAAAATCAAATAAGAAATTATCTGGAAACCTTAGATACTTCAGGATCATGTTAACGTCAAATGTTTCCTTGAAGATATTTTTCAAAAACCCCATAGGGTAATGTAAAATGTTTTTTTTTAATTAAAGAAAATAGTTTTAGATAACTCTGTGAACATGAATGTCTGAAAAGCTTTAAATCATATTAACGTCTATTAACTATTATATTAATGAATATCATATTAACGTCTATTAACTATCATGTTAATGGAGTATCATATTAACGTCTTTCTTTCTGTAATACTAACTTATTTTGATTTAATAAGTATATAAAGATGGGGATGCATTTCTTATGAAATTTATTTCTAGAAAGAATCATTTATGTACACACCATTTTTTTAAACTTTTATACAAGACAAAAAATATTAGCACAATTTTCCTGTCTATTCATTATATCTCTATATTTTCGTAATAAATCATTGTATTTTTTTATATCTACTATATAGATACACTATAGGTGCAATGATAACTGGTCGCATGAATTTAGACGGTTTGTTTCTAAAAAATCAAATATGAAATTATCTGGAAACCTTCGATGCTTCAGGATCATGTTAACGTTATATGTTTCCTTGAAGATGTTTTTCGAAAACCCCGTAGGGTAATGTAAAATGTTTTTTTTTTTTAAATTAAAGAAAATCGAATAGTTTTAGATAACTCTGTGAACATGAATGTCTGAAAAGCTTTGAAATCATATTAACGTCTATTAACTATCATATTAACTTTCTTTTTGTGACACTAACTTATTTTGATTTAATATTTATATAAAGATGGAGATTCATTTCTTATGAAACTTATTTCAGAAAAAAAATCATTTATGTGTACACCATTTTTTATTCCTTTTATACAAGACAACGAAAATTCACAAATATTATTAGCACAATTTTTTTCCTCTATTCATTATATCTCTATTTTTCTTAATAAACCATAGTATTTTCTAAATCTACTATATAGATAGACTATATGAGCAATGATAACTGGCCACGTGATTTAGACGGTTTTTTTCTAAAAAAACAAATAAGAAATTATCTGGAAACCTTAGATGCTTAAAGATCACGCCTACGTCATATGTTTCCATGAAGATGTTTCACATATACCTCTGTAACAATAAGTTACATTCGGTTCAGCTATTTTACCCCTTCTCGTGAGCCATCGTCAATAACATACAGTACAGGATTGGTGTGAACTAGAAGGAGCTTCGGACTTCTCCCATCCAATAGAAGGGCCTGTTGGTTTGACGCGATTCTAACCACTCGGTTCTGAATGAACCCCTGTTTTTTTCTCCGTTAGGCAGTGTTATTTTTTTAGAGGACAAGTTTGTTACCAGAGGAGAGAAAAGGGTGAACACTGCTGGTATCCGCTGCTTGCGGGATAGACATTTTGGAGCGACACACAAAAAAAAAAGAAAAAGAAACGTCATCTTGGCAAAACTGACGCCGAATCGAGAGGAGTCATCCATATCTACAAATGATAAGTTCTATTCCAATTGTATTCCTTAGGCATTTAATTTTATAAAATTATTTAATCAAGACATAATTGTCCATGTGTTTTTTTAATGAGTTTAAATTTTTTTCTCAAACACTATGCCAACGTAACATTATTTTTTAAACCCCATAGGGTAATGTAATTTTTTTGTAAATTAAAGAAAATCGAATAGTTTTAGATAACTAAGTGAGAATGTATATCTGAAAATCTTTTAAAATTAAGCTGATTATAAACAGGCTTCTTTTAATAATTTGTCTTCCTTTTTATGAAAATAGGACATATAGTATCGTAAATTTGCAGAGTTTTAGCTATAAAAGTCTATTATTTTCAGGAAACAATAACACTGCACAGTAATCCACGGTGAGAAATAAAAAAAATGTATCTTCTGGCTTCAGATAAAGCACTGATGCTGTAGCTTGGTATACAGTATATTTATATTCTGTATTTATAGAAAATACTATGCTATATTTGGATATAGATCTTTATTTTTTCTGTCATAAACATCAGTTCAATAATTATTTTTTAATTTGAAGTAGTTCTGAAATTTTTCTTTATTATTATTGTTGAATCATGTATACTCTCTATGAAAAAAGATAATATCAAAGAAGAATATTTCATAGAACTTAGTAAACTCTAATTGTTTGCATTATACTCCATGGTACCTTTCAACAACGTGGATTATGAACACGATTGTTTTATTTAATTATTTTTATTTTTACAGCATAATGATTGGATATTAATTTTAAAAATTCAAAAATATTACTTGTACAGGTTTAAGAAGTTGGAAAAGTGTACCTTCTAAAACTGTACTCAATGTTTAAAGGTTAGGAATCCCCTAAAATTTAAAATTCCCTTATATTCAGAGTGTCGTCAGGCACGAGCAAGTTTTCCTATCAGTGCCAGAAACCCAGTAGCTGATAAAAGGACAAAAGGATTAGAGAGAAAATCAACGATTTAAATAGACTATATGCAGATTTCACTAAAGGGTGAACACACAATTTATGGCTGTATATATGGCGGTTTAGAAAAGGGAAAAAAGTTACAATGGTAAAATTGATACGACCATGATTTAGATAAATAATTTTCAAAGGTTTAAAAAACTCCAGAGTCCTAGTAATACCATTAAGAAAATTTTTCGTTACTATGTGAGTGTAAAGTCAAGATTGTGCGAAGAGAGTGACACTTCTGAAAAATGGAAACAACGGTTTAATATTATCTTTATCTCTCTGATTTTTCATCCACACTATTCTTCGACTGTTAATGGAACTCACTCCTGGTTTCAAAACTGATGCTTCTGTTTAATAACTTTCCATCTGACCTGATAACTTTGTCTTTGCATTTACATTTCTATATTGTACAATAAGCGTCGAAACCACAATTTAATGTTATTTTTATCAGTCTGATTTTTTTTCAGCCACACAATTCGTCACACTGTTCATGGATCTTGCTCGTGGCTTCAAAACTGATGCTGGTTTTTAATCACCTTTTATTTGGCCTTCTAATCTTTTCATTGCATTTGCATTTCTATATTGTGCAATGAACATCAAAACAACGATTTAATGTTATCTTTATTTGTTTGCTTTTTTCAGCCACAGAATTTGTCACACTGTTTATGGAGCTCACTCGTGGCTTCAAAACTGATGCTTGCTTTTAATCACTTTCTATTTTGCTTTCTAACCTTCTCTTTCAATTTACATTCATATATTTATCAATAAACGTCGAAACAATGATTTAATGTTATCTTTATCAGTGTTCTTTTACAGCCACACAGTTCGTCACACTGTTTATGGATCTCACTCGCTTCAAAACTGATGCTTTCTTTTAATCACCTTCTATTTGGCCTTCTAATCTTTTCTTTGCATTTGCATTTCTATATTGTGCAATGAACATCAAAACAACGATTTAATGTTATCTTTATTAGTTTGCTTTTTCAGCCACAGAATTCGTCACACTCTTTATGGAGCTCACTCGTGGCTTCAAAACTGTTGCTTGCTTTTAATCACTTTCTATTTGGCTTTCTAACTTTGTCTTTGCATTCACATTTCTATATTGTACAATAAACATCGAAACAATTATTTAATGTTATCTGTATCAGTCTGCTTTTTTAGCCACACAGTTCGTCACACTGTTAATCTATTGCACTCGTGGCTTCAAAACTGATGCTTGCTTTTAATCACTTTCTATTTGGTCTTCACACCTTGTCTTAGCATTTACATTTCTATATTGTGCAATAAGCGTTTTACCTCCTCGTGAAAATTTCTTCTTTAATTGCTCTTGAGTAAAAAGGGCCAACCGAAGCGCAGTCGCAAATGTTAAAATAAATTAGAGAGATTTAATAAACCCTTTTGAAACACCACTCTAATCATCCCGGTAGACTGATAAAACATTAACTGTTTCCACTGTCGCAGCGTTTGATCGTTCGGCTCGTTCATTTAGTTTTTAAAAGCCCTCCGGCGATGGTCTTATCACTTACTGTTTATTATTCAAACGTAATTAAAGTGTCGGGAAGAGAAATGAAAACGCACGTTAATTAAATTGAGATATATTTGTTTAATGTTCGAAGCTTGTCTCACTTTGTGACTCATTACCCCGGGGGAATCTAAAACGAATTCCAAGTCGCCAGATTACTACAACGCATTGATCCGGCGTTTTCAATTTCAAACTAACAAGTTTTCTTATTTCGAATGAATTCTTAACGATACGAGTTATTCATTACCAGAAAAATGTTTCTCATAACTGTGAATAATTTTGAAAAGTCTTTTGATGGCTTCCGAAAGATTTAAGAGAAGGGGGTGGAGAAAATAATTAGTTTTCTCTCGGTATATTATATTAATTGTATATTTCTTTGGAATTATGGCTTCCTATATCAAGGGACGTAAATCAATATATCCTGAAATAATTGCTATGAAATTATTTGAAATTAAAGACTGAAAAAGTAAATCAACCAGTATTTCTCTGCATTTTTATTTTTTGTGTTCTTGTAATTTTATTGCTGTTGTTTCTCATGCCACTTTGCCAAACCAAGCACGATTGAGCCATACGCTACTCATATTAAGGCAAAGAGGTGCGCTTTTCGTTTTAAAGAGCATCACTAGGGTGAAACTTATGCTCAAGTTGGTCCTCTTAATTTAGAAGCAGGCACCAAGCAGAAGAACCATAGTCATAGCCTGCCACCTGTGATGAGGCGATTTAGATCAGTAATATAATTGATTCATTCATACAAGAAGTAAAATGCTTGGGATCTAAATCTGACCTCATCACATCTTTTGTAAAGGACAGGGGACCATAAAATTACATTCAACGGTGATTGTTGTCTTGTACGGTAGTCGCGGGCGGGGTTCTGATCTCAGTCCCAGATTAGAATCACGTCTCCGAACTTGACATTAAATAAGAATGTACCTTTGTGGAGTTATTTATGAGTCCCTAAGGGACAGTGCCCAATTAGAAGGGATAAGGTTTTCCAAGTTGGCGGTCTCAAGGCGGGGTTAAGGAGACCAATTAAATTTTTACAACTATCCCGATTGGACAATAAGAAGGAAGAGGGGGGCAAATATGAAATTAATAAAACAAGAAAAATCTAAAAAAAGAGAGAAGGTGTTCGGGAGTCCAGTCGAGGAGACAAGTCTGACGGAACGTGTTGGGGAGTCCAAGGAAAATAGCCTTGAGTTCGACAGAGACTCCGGAAACGTTCAGAACATCTATCGACTACCAGCAGTGTTCCTGTATCAAATATTACGGCCGCACCCCAAATACTGAGAAGGAAGCCCCTGACCAGACCGACGGAAGAGCCATACATACCCAATCCTGATCAGCCATCAACCAGCTGTGTTCCGGGCACACCATATTAACTCACAAAGGTACCCCCTTTTACATATATTTGAAATTGAGTTCTCTTTCTTATATTTACATGCTTACTTAAGTGATGAAAAATTATTGTCAGAACTAAATTAGAATGGCACCTAATTTGAAAGTGTTGATAAAGCAAATTTTATGAAGATAGAATCAGATTGTGTGTGTACATATGATGTGTTACATTATAAATTTTTTTTTTATATATCTTTAATGATATTTTAATTTTTAGTTTTTGTTATTTTATTATATTTTTTTTATATCTGTAGTTTTGTAAAACCTGTGGTTGAATTTATAAAATATTTATAAATATATTTTTAAAAGAAGCAAAAAACTATATATTACATACATTTGTGAATAATACCCAAGATAAACGAGGATAATGAAATGGATTTTGATATATAATGATATATACGATTTAGAGGGTCATCATATCATCATGATATAATCATGATAAAATCATGATATATAGTAATATAATCATCATAACTATATCATTATGATTAAGTCATGATTAACTGTTTAAAACTAAACTTCTATGGTTATTATTATCTATATAATGAGTAAGGATTACTGCTACCAAAACGCAATGTCCTACTAATTCGACACCTCTTTGTTACGATAAGTAAAAATAATTCAACAATCTTTATAAGTAAGAAAAAAATATTATATATATGATATATAATGATATATACGATTCCGAATCTCATTATATCATCAGGATATAATCATTATACATCATTCTATATCATTCTATATCATGATATAATCATGATATATAATAATATATTCATCATGACTATATCATTATGTTTATATAAGGATTAACTGTTTAAAATTAAACTTCTATCGTTATTATTATCTATACTATAAGTAAGGATTATTTCTACCAAAACGCAATTTCCTACTAATTCGACACTTCTTTGTTAAGATAAGTAAAAATAATTCAACAATCTTTATAAATAAGAAAAAAATATTTTTTTTTCTATTTTAAAATTCCACTTCTCACAGTCCTTTTATTTCCCCTTAAACCAAATACCTTCAACAGCATAGTCATTACTTTGTTCTAGATTTGATTTTCCGTAATAATAATTATAATTATAGAGTGTAAATATTTCAGTCTAAAAAATTCCAATAATTAAAGGAGCCTCGTAAAAAACCCACTACTCTTATTAAATGTATGTTCTTGAAAAAGAAATAGAAGTGTTCTGCTGATATCGCTTTAATTGCTTTAATTTAATGAGGCTTAAATGGTGTTGACTGCAAAATGTACGAATGGAAGAGAAAAAAAATTAAAAGACTTTTTTTCACTGTTTTTAAACTCACAAAACACTATTTTTAAAATCTGTATTTTATCTCCTTTTAAGTAGAAATTCATGGTTTTTTTCCCACTTTTTTTTCACGCTTATTTATTTAGAGCAGCGTTTCCGTTTTTTAAATTTTATATCTGTGAAATATTATTAAATGAAATTTTGAGTCATCACTAATCTAGCATTAAATACGATGGCGTAGTAAGTTCTTCTAGTGCATAATTAGATATTAATATTTTGCCCAGTCGGTTCCAGAATTTTCCTTTCCATGCAGAACAGTTTTATCGTCGAGTAATCAAACATTCTTTTTTTTATGAACTAAGTAATACTTCAATCAGTATTTTTTTGTGTAATTTGCTAATAGGAAAAATAGAAATCGTTTAATTTGAATGCTCAGAACGATAACTTATTTTTACTGTTAAAAATGTATATAGATTCTGAAATTTTTTTTAAAAGTTTAGTAGTGATTTTTTATACTACAGCTTCAAACAAAAATGAGTTAATTAATGGAATAGATAGAATTTAGAAAATAAAAAAATATGAAAGTATAATTACCTTCGGTATTTTTAAGGTAGATGTGTACCGAATAGATAAGATTCCTCTAGATACATGTTAATCTATGGAGAAAACTGTTCTATTTTTGGGTGGTTGGCACTTTAATATTTCTTTGAACTTTTTATTTTGCACCTGAAGAAGTGGAAAAATTTTCATCGTAATGCATGAGTAAAATTTTAAAGACAGTGAGAAAAATGTATTTAATTTTAAATTATTTAACAAAATGTTTCGGTATACCCTTCTTTGAACACAAATAATTACATATCAAGAGTAAAATTTTTTAAAACAAGGGACACATATAACCCTACAAACGTTTGCGCGCTATCTTAAGACTCATCTAGATAATTGTTAATCTATAGAGAAAACTGTTCTTTTTTTGGGTGGTTTTCATTTTTTTAGCACATTAAGAAGTGGAAAAATTTTCGTCGTAATGCATGAGTAAAATTTTAAAGACAGTGAGAATAATATATTTAATTTATAAATTAAAATAAATAATAATAAAAATAATTTAAAATATATTTAACTTTAAATTATGTGTCAAAATATTACTGTATACTCTTCTTTGAACACAGATAATTACATTTCACTAGCAATTTTTTGTATAAAGTGGCACAAATATCCCTGAAAATGTTTCCGCTCTATCTTGTGCCGATTATATAAGATTCCTCTAGATAATTGTTAATCTATGGAGAAAACTGTTCTACTTTTGGGTGGTTTGTATTTTAATATTTCTTTGAACAATTTCTTTTGCACGTGAAGAAGTGGAAAAATTTTCATCGTAATGCATGCGTAAAATTTTAAAGACAGTGAGAAAAATATATTTAATTTTATATTATTTGCTAAAATATTTCGGCATATTCTTCTTTGAACACAAATAATTACATTTTACGAACAAAATTTTTAGAGATACATATACACCTAAAAACGTTTCCTCTCTATCTTGTGCTAAAATATGTTTAAATATATGTTTAAATATAACCTGCAGTAGAAAAGTAGAAAAATTCTTCCTCAAAGGTTACTATGAACCTTACCTGACTTTCTTAAACTGTAGGGCTTATAACGTCACGGATACTTGTGTAGCGTGTGGGTGTCGAAGTGGTTATGACACGACTTATAACTTAGAAACAATAACAACATTTATTCTTAATTAAAATGGAGTATGTACAAATTTTCCAAATAGAAATCACAGGGCTCAGGAGGGCTGGTGCGGGTCTAAAAGTCCCAGGTTCAAGGCGTACCTAAAAAAACAATCTGCTGACAGGTGCCAACAAATACCATTCTACAGGGGTACAACTGGGTCTCCTTGAGTCCCACACAAAGCTGGAGAAAAGCTTAAAAAAAAAAAAAAAACTACAACCTCCACAAGTCGGATATCTTTTCGTTTTTTCCTGGGGACTCTCCGGCGAAAATCTCGCGTCTCCTGACGTCACTTTTGGCCTCTTCCCATTGGCCTTTTTCTTTCCGCGTCACCGTCCTGGTAGTCTCTGATTGGTTCCTTCGGTGGCGCCTCACAGTCTGACATTTCCTTGTCTCTTCCGACTTTCCAATTCATCTCGGACATCTCAAGGCGTGGTTGAAGAGAAACTCTTTGTAGTGTAGTGTCAAAAACCCAGACAGAGTGTCGCCCTTCCCTGGGCTTTAACAAAACCTTTTTGTGAAAGTACAATGCGGTGTACCGACGTCACAGGCTCGACTCCAATAGGGGTCCTGGGCCTTACGAGCCAATATTTTTATTTTCACCAATATTTTTAGAAATTTTGATGTATCTAACTTATTGTAATTTAACAATTACCAATTATTTTGGCACAATTTCTTAGTTTTGTACTTGCTGGAAAACTAACATTCAGTTACAATAACCCTGAAAGTTGGCTTTACCGAAATATTTAATAATATTTATTTTAAGCTCAAAATTAATATAAAAATTGACAATGAATACATGTATTATAAATGCATATAGTTTTATAGAATTTTCTTCAATGAAAAATGGTCCCTTTTGAAACAGTTTTCCTCAAAATTATGCGATCGTTAAAAGATTGAAATCAAAGTGTCAATCAAATCAAAAGAATATTGGAGAAGATCTATGTCTTATAGTGTTAACTATTTTGCGAACATTTGACAATATATTTAAAGTTTACCAGACTCACTCTTTCTATTCATACCTTACCCTCGCATGTGGGCAATTAGAAGTAAGAGGGTATTCTGAGTTGTGACCTTCGAAGTAGCTATAATTAATTGGTGGCAATTTGAATGAAGAAGATTTCTAATGTTATTTTCTCTTATTTTAGAAATTGTAATTAGTTTTTGTAACTAGTCTTTTTTTCTTCACTTGTCTAAAAAAAGTAAATTTACTTACAGACGTGACTCTAAACTTACCTTTTTTTTCCTTTCCAGATGAGTATCTTTCTTTTATTTGATTATACTTGCCATTAATGAATATTAATCAATATTGGATTTTAATACATAGTTATCGAATATTAAAATTTATATTTTCTGTAATGAAATACAACGTAGCCATTCTATCACACTAACATCAGTTATCAGCTTATCAGTTATTTGAAAATGATTGTATACACATAAAAAGAGATGTTTTCGGATAGTTTGGATTTTCCCTTACGGAAGCGTCTTTAGTCTTTTAATAAATATTTTACCTTAATGTCATTATTTGGATTTAAATAAGACTGTACCACATTTTTTTCACAAATGATTTGAATTTAAATCACTTGAATAAGCTTTTCTTTCTGTGCTAAAAATTAAGTCATTCATTGGATATCTTCCCATGTAACACGTAGTAAAATTTATTTAAAGAAATATTTATGCGAGAAACGTCTAGAAATAGAACACTATTCTTAATATATTGACACGAGGATAAAGGAATTCAATATAGCCAATATATACCGGAGCACCTAGAAAAAAACTGATAAAGACATTTTGTACGCAGAAAAAGGTTTTCTTCATATATTTTTGGCAAATGATTACGTTTTTCACTAATTTCTTTTCTACGGTCTAAAATAATTCTCTAAAAATAATCTTTTTTTACAAGTCCAGTTACTTATCTTTCTATGCATCAGAGTTTGTTGTTTGCATGCAACTGGATAGGTGGCGCTGTTTCGGGGTTTTTTAGTGGCCGATAGAGGGCTTTTGATACCGAAAAAACTAAAAAATAAGGTACACCTAAAAGGGAGGGCGTATTGTAACCCTTTTACGATGTCCAGTTACTTATCTTTCTATGTATCAGAGTTTGTTTGCCATTCAACTAGATAGGTGGTGCTGTTTCGGATGTATAGTGTTCGCTAAAGCGTGCTTGACACCGAAAAAACTATAAAAGAAATTACACATGGAAGGGAGGCGGGTTTGGAACTATTTTCATCCTAGGAGTCATGTTACAAGACGCTTCAATCAAATGGATTTTCGTAACACCGCTAGGTGGCGCTGTTATGGAATTTCTTAGCCACTGAGGGGTTTTTGACACCAAAAATTAGATAAGAAACTACATCTAGAAGGGCGGGAGAGTCACGAACTCTTTCATCCTAGGAGTCATGTTACAAGACGCTTCAATCAAATGGATTTTCGTAACAAAGCTAGGTGTGTTGTCATGGAGTTTTTTGGCGACTAGAGGGCTTTTGACACGAAAAAAAAACTATATAAGAAATTTCACAACTCCCATGTATAACAGAACTAGAGGATTTGGCTCAAGCAGTTCTGTAACAACTGCATCCTGTGATCCTGTGAAGGAGGGCGGCTTGGGAACCCTTCCATCCTAGAAGTCATGTAACAAGACGCTTCAATCAAATGGAGATTCGTAACACAGCTAGATGGTGCTGTGGTGAAATTTTTCGCTACTAGAAGGCTTTTGACAACAAAAAATTATATAAGAAACAACACGTAGAAAGGAGGGTGGATTGGGAACTCTTTCCATCCTAGATGTCATGTTAAAAGACGCTTCAATCAAATGGACCCATTTTACGATGTGCAATTACTTATTTTTCTATGTATCAGAGTTTGTTGTTTGACGTGCAACTGGGTATGCGGCACTGTTTCGGATGTATAGTGGCCACTAAAAGTTTTTTGATACCGAAAAAACTGTAAAAGAAACTACACCTAGAAGGGAGGCGGGTTTAGAACTCTTTCCATCCTAGATGTCATGTTAAAAGACGCTTCAATCAAATGGATTTTCGTAACACCGCTAGGTGGCGCTGTTATTGAATTTTTTGGCCTCTAGAGGGGTTTTGACACCGAAAAACTATAAAAGAAACTACAAGTAGAAGGGAGGGTGGAATGGACCCATTTTACAATGTGCAATTACTTATTTTTCTATGTATCAGAGTTTGTTGTTTGACGTGCAACTGGGTATGCGGCACTGTTTCGGATGTATAGTGGCCACTAAAAGTTTTTTGATACCGAAAAAACTGTAAAAGAAACTACACCTAGAAGGGAGGCGGGTTTAGAACTATTTCCATCCTAGAAGTCATGTTACAAGACGCTTCAATCAAATTGATTTTCGTAACACCGCTAGGTGGCGCTGTTATGGAATGTTTTGGCCACTAGAGGGGTTTTGACACCGAAAAACTATAAAAGAAACTACAAGTAGAAGGGAGGGTGGAATGGACCCATTTTACGATGTGCAATTACTTATTTTTCTATGTATCAGAGTTTGTTGTTTGACGTGCAACTGGGTATGCGGCACTGTTTCGGATGTATAGTGTTCGCTAAAGGGTTTTTGACACCGAAAAAACTATAAAAGAAACTACACATGGAAGGGAGGCGGGTTTGAAACTATTTCCATCTTAGGAGTCGTGTTATAAGACGCTTCAATCAAATGGATTTTCGTAACACCTCTAAGTGGC
>CM063500.1:72168518-72188518 GCA_032207245.1 Pardosa pseudoannulata | reverse complement strand
TGTTCTCAATGGCGTTAATTAATTGCTCAAAACAGACGCCCTTTTAATATAAAACACTTTTTATTATATTTACGTATGCGAGATCTTTAAATGCACAGAAAATGTCACATAGAAGAATTTATGGCGTAAATAATATTAACATATTAAAGCACAAAAGCAACTCAAGAGCCATTTTTCTCGCATACGAAAGAACAGCCATGTTTTCACTAAACAAAATCGTTCGTTGCCACTCGCAACTTACAGAGAAAAAATAAAATAAAAAAGATAATATGTGGGTAGAACATCAATTTTAACAGACGATTTGACATTCTCCCACCTAAGTTAACTTTTATCTTAAAATTTAACTTACAACTAACTACACAACAATAACAATAACATAATAGTAACAGTTCACAAGTCTAGTCTTATTTATATTTAAAATTACATAAGTATATGAAGACAAGTTCCTCAAATATATTTTTGTACCTAATGACTTTTTCAGTTTTACATGAATTTTGCTGTGTAATTCACTATGAAATCGCAAATGAATTTGCAATGAGATATTTAACTTTGTCTGCTGTAATATTATCCTAGCTGCCAATTTTATAAATTCTTCGACCTATTCATATATCTCATTGTACATAGCGTGATTCTAGAGAGATTGTCGTGTAGCTCTAGTTTAAATTTAGGTATTTCCGTATAATCCAATTTATAGTGGTTATTTATTTTATTAGTCACAAAGACTAAATATTATTTCTGTTGTGTTGTGTAGATTATTTAAGTTTAAATTCAACCACAGGTTCTGAGAGACTACAGACTTAAAATAAAAAAAACTAATAAGCTAAATTAAGAGTTATTAAAATCAAAAATTACACTCTTAAAATAAAAACACACAAGGTTTATAGTTTAAAATAAAATTAAGCAAATTTATTATTATTCTATATACATATCTATATACAAACAATCGGATGTAAGCTTCATAAATTTGCTTCTCGAAACATTTACTAGGTGCCACATTATTCAAAATTTAAGATTAATAATATCCTAACATTTAGGTAAAAAGAGAGAAAGAAAACAGAGGACCTAATCTCAATTTCAAATATATATAATAATGAGTACCTTTGTGGATCTACTTTGTGGAAAAGTTCAGATAGGAAAGATCGTTTCTTAAAAAAGTGAATATGACAATAGGAACAAAATAAATTGAACTTTTTCAGATATATGTGGTTTCTTTACTTTTCCATTTAATCAATACCCTGTCTAAACTATTTGGTCAACTAGTTTTCTTAAAGCTGACTATTATTTTAAATTATCAGAATTAAATAATGCCCGTAATAAAATATTTAGACTCTATTCATATTCTAGGACAGTGTTTCTCTAACATTTTATCCCATGCAAACCTTTCATTTTTTCTATATAGTAACGGAATCTTTAAATAAATATTATTTAAGGATAAATTAAAAGTCTTTATTTCAAAAAGCATTATAAAAAATGTAAGAGTGGTTACGCTGCCCGACCTTAGCGTAAATCGTACTTACAGAAGGTAACTTAAAAGCAAGATTTTTTTAATGAAAGGATATATTAATCAGACTAATAGATTTATTTTTTTCTGTAATAAAGTTCTAATAAGTTTAACTTAGAGCAATACGATCAACTTTTTTTTTGCAACACGAGAGCCTATGAGACCAGGACCTACTGCTTAAAGACGATTCCGAAAGATTATGAACATCCTTGCCTCTGTAGGATTTTAACCACAAACTGTGGAATCGAAAGTCAGAACCGTAACTATTCGATCATCGTTCGGCTTTTTAAGTTTCATTTTATTTAAGAACGTTTGACTTTCATACCATTCTAGGCATCCAATATATACTGGTATTTAGTTTTCAATATATCATTTTAGAAAAGTCTGCTTCACAAATGTAGACCGTTGCAAATGGAGCGTTGTAAATGGCCTTTTCTGATAAGATGAATATTTTCTTTTTAAACACCAGAATTAGGATACTATTTTATGATCTGATGATATTGAACAGTTTAATGTTAGTTTAATAAGTTTATTTAGTTTTCAATAAGGCATATGTAGAAAAACCAGTTTCGCAATTGTAGATCGTTGTAAATGGTAGCCGTCTTTTCTGTTAATGACACTATTTTATGACCTAATCATACTCAACAGTCGAATTTTAGATGAATAAGTTTATTGAGTTTTCAATAAGGCATTTGAAAAAAGGAAGTTTCGCAAATATAGTTCGTTATAAATGGTAGCGACTTTTCTAATAACATAAATATTTTCTCTTCAAACACCAGAATTATGTCATTATTTTATGATCTGATGATATTGAACAGTCTAAGTCAGTTTAATAAGTTTATTTAGGTTTCAATAAGGTATATGTAAAAAAGCTAGTATCGCAAATGTGGATCGTTATAAATGGTAGCAGATTTTTCTATTAATGACACTATTTTATGACCTAATAATACTTAACAGTTTAATCTTAGCTTAATATTTTCTTTTCTCACACCAAAATTATGATCTGATGATATTGAACAGTCTAAGTCAGTTTTAATAAGTTTATTTAGGTTTCAATAAGGTATATGTAAAAAAGCTAGTATCGCAAATGTGGATCGTTATAAATGGTAGCAGATTTTTCTATTAATGACACTATTTTATGACCTAGTAATACTTAACAGTTTAATCTTAGCTTAATATTTTCTTTTCTCACACCAAAATTATGATCTGATGATATTGAACAGTCTAAGTCAGTTTAATAAGTTTATTTAGGTTTCAATAAGGTATATGTAAAAAAGCTAGTATCGCAAATGTGGATCGTTATAAATGGTAGCAGATTTTTCTATTAATGACACTATTTTATGACCTAATAATACTTAACAGTTTAATCTTAGCTTAATATTTTCTTTTCTCACACCAAAATTATGATCTGATGATATTGAACAGTCTAAGTCAGTTTAATAAGTTTATTTAGGTTTCAATAAGGTATATGTAAAAAAGCTAGTATCGCAAATGTGGATCGTTATAAATGGTAGCAGATTTTTCTATTAATGACACTATTTTATGACCTAATAATACTTAACAGTTTAATCTTAGCTTAATATTTTCTTTTCTCACACCAAAATTATGATCTGATGATATTGAACAGTCTAAGTCAGTTTAATAAGTTTATTTAGTTTTCAATAAGGTATATGTAAAAAGCTAGTTTCGCAAATGTGGATCGTTATAAATGGTAGCAGACTTTTCTATTAATGACACTATTTTATGACCTAATAATACTTAACAGTTTAATCTTAGCTTAATATTTTCTTTTCTCACACCAAAATTATGATCTGATGATATTGAACAGTCTAAGTCAGTTTAATAAGTTTATTTAGTTTTCAATAACCCATATGTAGAAAAGCCAGTTTTGCAAATGTAGATCATTGTAAATGGTAGCAGACTTTTCTTTTAATGACACTATTTATGACCTTACTTAACAGTAATATTAGCTTAATATTTTCTTTTTATATGATCTGATGATATTGAACAGTCTAAGTCAGTTTAATAAGTTTATTTAGTTTTCAATAACCCATATGTAGAAAAGCCAGTTTTGCAAATGTAGATCATTGTAAATGGTAGCAGACTTTTCTTTTAATGACACTATTTTATGACCTAGTCATACTGAACAGTCGAATTTTAGATGAATAAATTTATTTACTTTTCAATAAGGTATTTGTAAAAAAGCCAGTTTCGCAAATGTAGATCGTTGTAAATGGTAACAGACTTTTCTGATTATGATGAATATTCTTTTTTCAAACACCAAAATTATGACACTATTTATGATATGATGATATTGTACAGTCCAATGTCAGTTTAAAAAATTTATTTAGTTTTCAATAAGGCATATGTAGAAAACCCGGTTTCGCAAATGTAGATCGTTGTAAATGGTAACAGACTTTTCTGATAATGATAAATATTTTCTTTTCAAACAACACCAGAAATCTGACACTATTTTACAGTTTAATTACAGTAAACAGTCCAATGTTAGATCAATAAGTTTATTTAGTTTTCAATAAGGCATTTATAGAAAAGCCAATTTCGAAAATATAATTCCTTGTAAATGGTAGCAGACTTGTCTTATAAGGTGCATATTTTCTTTTCGAACACCCGAATTAAGACACTATTTTATGATCTAATAATATTGAACAGTCCAATGTCAATTTAATAAGTTTATTTAGTTTTCAGTAAGGCATATGTAGAAAAGCCAATAATAGCGTCCCGCCATTGGTTGGCATCATGTGTTAATCGCGGTTAACCGTTAAACGGCTTTGACAAGATTTGCCCTAAATTGTTGTATTACTCATTAGTTAAGAATTGCTCCATAGAATCAGTAAGATAATCATGGTGTTTAAAAACTTCGCTAGCAACTCTTTGAGGATCGTTGTGGAACCCTAGGATTTCATGATGCAAACATTCAGGAACCCTATTCTAGATCGACTTTGATATATAGTATATTTGGGGCAGGTCTCTCCAAACTCGTTTAACGGCTAACCAAGAATAATCTCTGTTTAAACGAAAAATTGGTTGGCGCCATGGGTTAATCACGATTAGACGCTAAACGACTTTGGTGAGATCAGTCCTTAGGCATAAAATACTTATGCTTAAATTTAAAATCTCGAGTCTTAAGTTATTTTATTTGATCATTAGCTCTATATTATAGCTGAGCTATTTCATTAAAATTATTATTAGGTTCAAATATTATACTAAGAGCCGCGATTAATTTTTGTTTAAGCGGAGGATTGTGTTCCACCATTGGTTGGCTCCATGAGTTAATCGTAGTCAGCCGTTAAACGACTTTGCTGTGACCAACTCTGAGTAAGCAGGATAAAATCTTAAACGTAATAACATATTTATACTTTGTTTACATTTTCAAATAATCCTAATATAACACATTAAAAGTAAATTTGTTAAACCATAATTATAAATGCCTTGAATCTCAATATTAAGGTTATTTAACTCTCTAAGCGGTTCGCACGTACAATTCCGCCAAACCGATGATGTCTTCAAAGCAGTTGTCACGTACAATTTTCGACCTCCAAAAATGTTCCGAAAATGGATGTAATGTGCATTTCTGCCAGTGTTTGAGGTAGGAGGGTCAGGTCGATTGTTTAGAAACTGCATCCCTCTTTGACTGACATTTATTGAGGGATGCCTTCCTGCTCCCTGAGGCACAAAGAAGCTGATAGCTTTTCAAGGCTTTGTAAATCTCTATTTCGAAGTGTTTCGTTTGCGGTAACAGATATATCTCTAATTGCACCACTTAAATATCTGGGATGACTTTAGTAAAAAATATAAATAATTCTCTTAAAGAATATTTTTATTTGTACTTTTAGAATCCATTATTTATTATGGGATGATCTTCGAGACTTGACGAGTTTTATGTGTATTCAAAATTAACAATCTATAATATCTATATATCTATTTATAACCAGAAGTAAAGGGACAATAACGAGGGTGGGTTTCCCGTATTCCATTCTAGTAAACAAAGGGTGAAATAAAAAAATCACCAAACTCTTTGGCGATTGACACAATAAACCTTTAGCGTACTTTTGGAGACTTTTTTTAATCGGTGTGTACCACTCGGAGGGTTAAGTAAGAGAAATTCAATAAATTTATATTAATTCTAATTTATCTATGTCACTGATTAGAGTTACGTAAAGATAAATTATTTCAAATATTTTTTGTGACAACTACACTTTGGTCAGACGATGAACATGAACTACAATAAAACCTATAAGATATAACTCATGAAGGAAAGTTCAAATTCTGTTTTGTTCTTGTAGAAGTAGATATAAGAATAAAAACAAAACAAATTCAAATTTTACAGAGATATGTAGTTACTTTATTACCCCATTTTTCGAAACGTTGTGTAAACTATTTCTCTACTTGCATTTGTTAAAAAATACTATGTTGACTAAAATATGTTGAATACTATGTTAGTATAAAATAATAAATGCAATACGGTATTTATTCTGCATTTATACTTTCAGATAACGTTACGCAGTTTTTTTTAAGAAATAGTATATCATAATATTTAAACATCGAATTCCATTGTTTAGGCAGTTCAACTAATATAATTTTATTGATTTTAGTATGTATAAACTATTTTTATCCATGTTGTTTATTTGAGAGATACGTAGACGAGTTCCTGCAAAAATATTTTTAATTTAGACACATTAGGATCAAAAAGTCAAGTGCTGACTTTCGGAAATCATTTTTGAAAGATCATCTAGTTTACTCCTAGAATTTGACTGGATGAAAATATTGACTGTTTGATTTTTTTTTGTAAATACAGTGTACTTCGTTTAATGTGATCAGTTTGGGACTACGTGATTTCGATAACAATAACCGATATAAAAAATTAGATAAATTTACCCTCCCTCTTAAATACATACTTACTAAATTTCAAAACAAAATGAAAAAACATACCAAACATACCTTATATTTATGTAGTGTATATCATCCTTTAAAACATAAGAATTGTATACATAATTAACAAAATTAATCAATTGTTGACTGTCTACAATTTTTTCTAAGAAGCTCATTGATAAATCGTTCGTAATCATAATCAACCTGTCATATCGATTTAAAATTTCCATCTTTTGTTTTAACGTTAAATCATTTCGCTTTCTGGCTTTCATACCGACAAGCTGCATGTAAGCGAGCAAAACATAAAACGTGAATACACTCCTTCTCAGTTCCGATAATAATGTGTTGCCTTCTGCTTATCTGGCAACCATTGACCACCAGCAGGGTGTACATGTATCTGAAAAAATTTATAAACGTGTAAATTCCCACTCCTTTGTTCATTTCCCATTTCCCTAGGTTTAAGAGAAAATTCTGGAAAATTCAAACAACAGCGAACGAATAGAAAAGAATGGGTTACTTCTGTATATATTGTGAATATTCCAGGGCTTCGAGCCGTAATTTTTTTTGTTTCGGTTTTCGTTCCGGTTCAACTAAAAAATTAATATCGGTTCAGTTCCGGTTTTCGCTCCGCCAAAAATAACGGTTTTCGGTTCAGTTCCGGTTTTTGCTCCGCCAAAAATAACCGTTTTCGTTTCAGTTCCAAATGAATAATTTCATTTTATGTATATTCTTATTTGTACTAAAAATATAATTCTATCATACACAAACAATGTAATTTTATCAAAATTTAGAAGATTTTATTCTTTTTTTAATTGGTACACTATGTGAATTGATACAAACAGCAGGTACGATAAGAGCGGCGAGCATTGGCATTGTTATCCATTATCAAAATCGCATTTGACAACTAGGTTCATGATTACCCACATTCGTCGTTTGACTCTCACATCGTGCACTTGGCCTTGCAATAATTATGTAAAAAATATATTATTTATTTAACATATGAAAATTGCCTCTAATTATTAATATATCTTCTAACGTGGTTTCACTGAGATTACTTCTGTTGTCTCGGAGAATAAATTTCAAACCTAAAAACGTTCTTTCAACACTAACTTTTGTAGCTGGAGCTGCCAAAACGAAATCGAGAAGCAGTATACATGTAATGATAATTATAAAGTTGACGTTAAATTAGAAAATATTGATAAGTTGGTAACAGTAACAAAATGACTGAAAGATATATCGAACCGAAATAAACCGATATTTTTTTCGGTTCAGTTCCGGTTTTCGTTCCGACCAAAATAACGGTTTTTTTTCCGGTTTTCGGTTCAGTTCCGGTTCGAAGCCCTGGAATATTCTTTTGCCAGTTAAAATAAGGTTCGAAAACTGATAACATTAGCCGATGTAACTATCACATAAAGCGATAATTTTAACATACAAATGAATAGAGAAAATCGGGACCAAGTGATTTTGATAATAATAAGCGATTGATAACATTAACAACGATCACATTAAGCGCAGTCTACTGTATATTCTCTATGAAAAATTCATGTTACTTGTGCCATTGCACATCGAAAACTACTTTGTTGAACGAAACTTTTTTTTACATTCTAATATATATTGTATGATTATTTAACAAAAAAAAATAATATTTTTACAAAATCACAAAAATAAACAATTTTTAAAAGTAAAGTCCAATAATCTGTCAGTGCATATTTCTTCATCACTATCTTTGTCACAATGGCTCATTTTATCAATTTTGTATTCAACAATAAAAAACCAAGTTTCAAATGGAGAAAACACGACTTGTACGTTCTGGAGTTAGGAATTCGATTGAAGACGAAATAACGCAACAAAAGACCGAGTAACTCGACAATCATAACTTGTGGAAAGAAAAAATGCAAAGCGTTGCATAGCAACTCAAACAACACACATATAATGTCACACATACATATCATTATACGTATTTAGTAGAGTTGTGACGGTTAGCAGGTATTCACCACAAATCTACTAAATACATATTTTTACTTGACCTGCGCTCCAGTGACAGACTGCAAAAAAAGTAAAAATACGTTGCCCACAAGCGAAGTGTTAATATATTCTAAGTCGATTTTAACTATTCTTAACACATTTTATGCAGGCTAACTTCCACTGAGTAGGACAGAGGTATGGTTCTTTGAGAAAGACAAGAGCTCCAAGCTCAATTTCTTGAATGTCTTTTGGCCATTTACGTCGAGGATTTAAGGATTTCAGGTATTAATTTGACCATCTTTTCTAGAAGTGGTCAGCTGCTTGTTTGCAAAATTTCAAACTGGAAAAAATAATAATAATAATAATAATAATAATAGAAGGATTAAATTTACATCCTGATTAAGGCAATAAAATAGAGATACAATGCTGAGAAAGAGTCTTCATGTCAATGCTTGCAAATCATTGGGATTTGTCGATAGAAGGACAAGTGGACGAGAATTTATGCTTGATTCAATCACACACAAAATAGTTGATAGTTCTTCAAAAGACATAATTGTGTATTAGGAAGATTTAGGGAGATGTCATTTTACCAGATTTATTGAGGATTCCCGCAATCTTCCAAAATTTGGACCTTATAGTATTTTCAAAAATTTAATTATGCTTTAATTTTAAATTATCATGTCCCTTTATTAAGAAAATTTATTTTAATAATTTATATTGAGTAATATTAATGTTTTATCAATATTACTATTTTCAGAATTATGTGAAGACAAGTTCCTCCAAAAATCTTTTTTGCTACAGCTATCCTTTGGCTATCTTCAAATCGAATGATATAGTATTGTCAATCGAGATCATTTTGAATATTTCAACTTCAATTAAAGTTCTTTATGCATATAAGAAGATATGGGAATAAAACAAAATAAATTATATTTTTTCAGAAATAGGTAGTTATTTTATATTTAGTACATATTTCTTTACTAACTGAACTCGCTTTCGAATTGTTTCATTACATGCATTTCTAAAAGCAGAATATTATATAAGAAATATAAAATTACAATTATAATAAGATAGTTATGCCTAATGATAAATAGACAATAATTATGATAACGGTATTGATAATAATCATATATGATATCATAAAATAATGATAATGATATTACCTAGTTATGATAAGGTAGTTATGCTATAGTTAGTTAATCACATTCTCAAATTTCGTAAATATAATAATTTTAATTATGAGTTTGTTATACATTTAAAATTTTTAGTCTCGTTGTTTTGAAAGTTTTATAAGTCAATTTTAATAATTAATATCTTGTGTATTAACTTTTTTCTTTTTAATATTTTCAATATTTCCAATAGATTTGTTCCGCTAAAACTTATTATTGCGGTGACCAAAAAATGTTCTTGTGACTATTGTCCGGTGAAGGGTAGAGTGCTGGGAACTCCGTTAAACTAACTGTAGAATGATGGAGCTCATTTAAGTTAAGTGTAGAATGTTGGAACTCGTTTAAGAAAACTGAACTTGTACAACAGTTCTCGCCTTGAAGCATAAAAATAAAAAATTGTAAAATCGATATTTCGTGCCCTTTTCACTTTTCTTGCTCAATTACTAATACACTGTTTAAACAATTTTATTATATGTGTACCGATGTAATTTAATATGATGGTCAGCACGTGTATACACAGCTGTGGACTTAATTTCCAAGGATAACGTTGATATAGTACTTTTAAAAATGAAAGTAGTTATGTCATAACTTTAAAATCTCGAGTCCCATTATTCAGACAGTTTCTCTTACAAAACTTTCCCCTCTACGGCAAATTCCTATTTAGGAACAGATGTGTTCGACTGCATGACTAAGAATTCCCCCGGTAAGCTTGCAGCTACGAACTAGGAAGCAGGTGTTTCGAAGATTTTTCTATGTTATTTCAAGGGTTAAATTTTGGCGCGTGTATATTAATATGTGATGTTTATGTTACTGGGTAGAGGAGGTAAAATTGCTAAAACCATTTTCATTCGGAAGAAAAATATTTTAAAAGCCAGTTTAGGAGTCGGAGGAATTCAACCTGTTTTCTTTCGATTTTGAATGCTGTAAAATATTCATCTTTTTTTTTTTGCCCTAACACCTGTGTTTAAAGAAAGATTTTCTCCTTTGAAGTGATATGGGATGCCGATAAACTTTTCAAAATCACTGAATTTATACTTTTTCTTTAATTTTGAAATGTCTTAACTTATAAATTCATTTTTTAGAAAAATAAAACATTTTTATTCTAGAATAGAAAGCATCAATATCGATGCAAAATAATATATTAAATAAGGAATTTTTCTTAAAAGGAAAATTTATAGAATGTTGCATTATATAAGTCGTTTACTATACATTATTCACTTTTTTTGTCTATTCCTCAGCCTATCTAACTATAACTAACTATCTGATTTATCACTATAATTATATTCCCTGTAATATCTTTAAGAATTGTTTTTCTTATTTGAAGTAATGTGCGGTTTTGATTGACACTAACAAATCGCTTGATTTATACATTTTTTATAAATTTTAAATGTGATTTATTAATACATTTGTAGAAACTCAAACTGTCTTCATCATTGTATGTAAAAACTTGATTAATGTAAATTGGAACTAAGTGCGGATAAAATTTACTAAATGTTGCAACTTATCGTTCAGCATTACATATGTTGTTCAGTATCTTTTAACATTTTCAATCATATTTATCCTTTTCCCTAAGTATATAATTACCTTTATCTAACAATTAAGTAGAAGGAAATAAACTGCAGAAGAAATGCAGGAATGACCCTGACACTATATTTAATAACAAATAGAACATTTAAGGTTAGTTAGAAGGAGTTCCCGCATTTTATCTTTAAGGGGTTAAGACATACTGTCATGCAAGGAAAATAAGTATGAAATGAACTATTATGGAAATATATTAATATTAATTCTATAATTTCATTTTTTTCTTATTATCATCAATCTGCCTATCTATTTGCCTATCAATCTGCCTATCATTTTTTACACATTCGTATTTAAAGAAAGAATTTCTCCTTTGAAGTGATATGGGATGCCGATAAACTTTTCTAAATCACTGAATTTATACTTTTTGTTTAATTTTCAAATGTCTTAACTTATAAATTTATTTTTTGAAAAATAAAACATTTTTATTCTAGAATAGAAGGCACCAATTTCAATGCAAAATAATACAGTAAATAAGGAATTTTTCTTAAAAGGAAAATTTATAGAATGTTGCAATTTATCCCTTTAGCATTATATAAGTCGTTTACTATACATTATTCACTTTTTTGTTGTCTATTCCTCAGCCTATCTAACTATAACTATCTGATTTATCAATATAATTATTTTCCCTGTAATGTCTTTAAGAATTGTTTTTCTTATTTGAAGTAATGTGCAGTTCTGATTGTCACTCACAAATCGCTTGAATTATACATTTTTTTATGAATTTTAAATGTGATTTATTAATACATTTCTAGAAAATCAAACTGTTTTCATCATTGTATGTAAAAACTTGAATACTGTAAATTGGAAATACGTGCGGATAAAATTTAATAAATGTTGCAATTTATTTTTCAGCATTGCATATGTTGTTCAGTATCGTTTATCATTTTCCATCCTATCTATCATTCTCCCTATGTATCTAATTTCTTTTATCTAACAATTCTTAAGTAGAAGGAAATAAACTGCAGAAGAAATGCAGGAATAACTTGAAACTATATTTAATAACAAATAGAACATTTAAGGATAATTATAAGGAGTTCCCTCATTTTAACTTTAAAGGGTTATGACTTAGTGTCATGCAAGGAAAATAAGTAAGAAATCAATCTTCATGCAAATATTCTTAGGGTTAATTTAATTTCTTATTATTGTTATTACCAATCTTCTTATCTATTTGCCTATCAATCTGCCTAACATTTTTTCCACATTAGTATTTAAAGAAAGAACTTCTGTTTAAAGTGATATGGGATGCCAATAAACTTTTCTAAATCCCTGAAGCTATGATTTTTCTTTAATTTTGAAATCTCTTAACTTATAAATTTATTTTTTAGAAAAATAAACATTTTTATTCTAGAATAGACGACACCAATTTCAATCCAAAATACTACAGTACATAAGGAATTTTTCTTAAAAGTAAAATTTATAGAATGTTGCAGTTTATTCCTTTAGTATTATTTAAGTCGTTTACTATAAATTAATCACTTTTTTGTTGTCTAGCTTTCAGCCTATCTAACGATAACTATCTCATTTACCAATATAATTATTTTTCCTGTAATGTTTTAAACAATCGAATTTCTTATTTAATTTTCTTAATTAAGTAATGTGCGGTTTGGATTGTGACTCACAAATCACTTGATTTATGTATTTTTTTTATGAAATTTGAATGTTATTTATTAATACATTTGTAGAAACTCAAACTGTTTACATCATTGTATGTAAAACTTGAATACTGTAAATTGGAACTACGTACGAAAAAAATTTACTAAATATTGTAATTTATCGTTAAGCATTACATATGTTGTTCAGTATCGTTTATCATACTGCCCTCCTATCTATTATTCCACCTATGTATCTAATTTCTTTTATCTAACAATTCTTAAATAGAAGGAAATAAACTACAGAAGATATGCAGGAATGACATGAAACTATATTTAATAACAAATACAACATTTATGGCTAATTTGAAGGAGTTCCCTGATTTTAACTTTAAGGTGTTATGAGTTAGTGTTATTCATGGAAAATAAGTAAGAAATCTACCATTATACAAATATTCTAGGGTTAATTTAATTTCTTTTAATTATTATAATCAATCTACCTATCATGTTTTCCCACATTCGTATTTAAAGAAATAATTTCTCCTTTGAAGTAATATGGGTTGCCGATAAACTTTTCTGAATCAGTGAATTTATACTTTTTCTTTAATTTTAAAAATTAATAAATAATGAGACCGGGACCTACTGCTTAAAGCCGAATCCGAACGGCTGCGAACATTCATGCCATAGTGGGATTCGAACCCACGAACGCCTGTACCGACGATTAGCGCCTTAACCAATCGGCCAGCGTTCGGCCAGTAAATAAGGAATTTTTCTTAAAAGAAAAATTTATAGAATGTTGCAATTTATCTCTATAGCATTATATAAGTCGTTTGCTATACATTATTTACTTTTTTGTTGTCTATTCCTCAGCCTATCTAACTATAACTATCCGATGTATCAACATAAATAGTTTACCTATAATGTCTTTATCAATTGGTTTTCTTATTTGAAGTAATGTGATGTTCTGATTGTCACTCCCAAACCACTTGATTTATACATTTTTTATGAATTTTACATGTGATCTATTAATACATTTGTAGAAACTCAACTATTTTTATCAATGAATGCAAAATCTTGAATAATGTAAATTCGAACTAAGTGCAGATAAAATTTAATAACTGTTGCAATTTATCGTTCTACATATAATGTTCAGTATAGTTTATCATTTTCCATCCTATCTATCATTCTCCCTATGTATCTAATTTCTTTTATCTAACAGTTCTTAAGTAGAAGGAAATAGACTGCAGAAGATATGCAGGAATGTCTTGAAATTACATTTAATAACAAATAGGGCATTTAAGGCTAATTTGAAGGAGTCTTCGCATTTTAACTTTAAGGGGTTATGAGTTAGTGTCGTGCAAGGAAAATAAGTAAGAAATCTACCAATATTCTCGGGTAAATTTAAATATTTCCTCTTCTAATTATCAATTTACCTATCTATCTATTTAATTAATTTATGTGGATATTAGTGTCTTATACTTCCTTTTAAAAATAGTGTTTTTTCTTTTGTAGTCATACTATGTGACTGTATATTCACTTAAATCACTAAAATCATACTTTACTTTAAATTCTCCAACCTCTTCAATTATAAATTCCTTTATAAAATTTTAAGCTATTTTTAGTCACTAATAGAATGAAATAATTTGAAGGAAAATTAATCATTTAAATATAGAAAACTTTTTCTCAATAAGAAAATTTACTAAATACTTTAAATTATCAATCAACTTTATGAAAGTCTTTGAAGGAAACATAATACTTTTTGAATAAAAAATATTTATTATAACCGGCTTTTGTTCGATTTATCATAAAATTTTTCTATGTCTTTTAGAATAAAAATTTACAATTTTTAAAAACCCAACATTAAAACAATTACTTATTTTTTCTTTTTCCAATTAACATATTTTTTTTGAAAATTTAAAATACATACACCAAATTAAAGAAAAATTCACTTAATACTGAAATAAATTTTGAAAACAATTAAATAAAAACAGAATTATTTATTTTAACCAAATTAAATTTCAGCTTCTTTTAAAATATGGGAACCTACATCATATTAATATGATAAATATATTTTATTTTATTGCACGAGAAATACTCAATTCATTATTAAGAAAGTGTTTTAACAGTTTATTACATTTTGAAGGTTAACCCATATCGGACCACTGTTCTATAAACAGGACAGCAAATAAAATTCCATTTAATAATAAAGTTATAAATATTTTCTGAGTGGATTTTATTTTAAGACCTTTTAAATAGGCACACTTTGGATTAGTAACAAAAAAACTGAGAAATCAAATTATATTGTATTGTAAAATTTATTTTCAGCAACCTCTTTAAAATTGTCATTTTTTAATCTTTAATTTTATATTTATTATTATTATTTTTTAAACATTGTGGAGGTTACTTTTAGTTTAAAAACAGAGCTAATAATGTAGCTGAAAGTTTTTGTTGAAAAATATATTTTACACGTGTATTTTGTAAGTATAAAAAAGGTACCCTAAAATTAAGACGACTGTCCAATCCTGATTACTTTTTCTATGAATTCGATATTGCATTGATAGCGCACATTCTTTTCTTATCTTTCAATGAAAACCAGTTCAAACAACTGTTCACACACCTGGACACAACAAGGGGTAAATAGATATCTATTCTATTCAGAAAACTGGAGATTTTTTGCAAGATAAACTTACTCTCTTACTGCCAGTTCAATAACTGCAAGAGAAAACCTACAACAGTATGCTTAAAATGTAATGTTGGATTTTGTTTTGAGTGTTTCCCCAAATTTCATCTATGATCAGCTTACTGCAATGTAAGTGATATTTGTTAAGTTTTAGTAGTGTAATGGACCGTTGTCCTATTTATAGGACAGCCAATTACATAAAAAATTAAAAATATTTTTTCAAAATTTTGGTTTTATATACTTAGTTACACCATATTAATGATATGGATTAACTTTTAATAACTTACAGAAATATTTAGTTGGTGTGGTACAATATAGGTTAAGTACGTTTTCAGTTTACAGATATTATTATGTGTAAAATTTCCAAACCCAAAATACTGAAATCAAAAGTAGTGTCCAAAATTTTAATAGTAATTCTAAAGTGACAAAAAAGAAGACAAAATAGTGAAAAAAAATTTAAAAGATTGTGAAGCAAAGCAAGAGGTAATAAAAGCAATAGTATTAAGTAAAGAAATAAATAATTGTCATTTGTCAATTATCCAAGTTACTTTTCTTGGAAAGCAATATAATAATTTGCTAGACTGTGGTGCAAATTTAAGTCTTATTAAACCAGAAATAACTGAGGAAATTAAGCAATTTTCTAAGGTCGAATACCTGTCTAGAAGTGTAAAATTTCTAATGTTGGATAATTCGGAGATTCCATATATGTCAGCAGTTAAATTAAAGTTCAAAATTCAGGGAAAATGGTTCACAAATAATTTTTTTGTCACGCAGAATACTTGGAAATCTAATTATGGTATTATATTGGGGTATGATTTTTTCAAACTCAATATCATATTAGATACTACAAAAAAAAGCAATTAATTTCTGATAAAACATGTTTGCAATTTAATGAGATTCCACCAAGGGTTAAAAATAATGAACAAGTTGGTGAAAATGATAAAATCCAGGGTAATGAAGCTAGATTAGTAAATAATGTGAAAATAGAGCCTGGAAAGTATGAATTTGTTAAAATAAAACTGGAAAAGGATTGCAAAGAGCAAAATGTGCTATTTAAGCCTAAAACATTAAAACAGCCAGTTTTGATTGAGGAATCACTTAATTTAATCAATCAAGAAAATTGTTTTTTCACAATTATTGAAAATCAGTCGAATACTTGTGTGCATCTTAGAAAAAACCAAAAATTGGGCACAATTGAAAGTTTTCAAAATTTTGAGCTTGAAGAACCAAAAAAGAATACAATTTGCCAAATTAATAGTTTAACTTTAAAATAGATAAAAGAGTTAAGGTTAAAAGAGTTACAGGAATCAGGTTTTAAATTATCTCATTTAAATGAAAAAGACAAAAATGAAATGTTGCAATCATTGATGTCAAATTTCGAAGTGTTTTCTAAGAGTTATACAACACTTGGTTCTACTGATAGAGTTATACCTGATTTTCGTTTAATGCATAATTTTCCTCTGGTCACCAAGCCATATGCTATTCCTAGAATTGCAAAAAATTTTGCTCGTACAGAAATTTCTAATTTATTTTATGCTGGAATCATAGAAGAATCAACAAGTAGTTATTCATTTCCTGTAATTTTTTAAAGAAAAAATCGTTAGAGGAAGATGACCCTAGCATGCAAAAGTTTAGAATGGTTGTAGATTACAGGTTGTTAAATTCAATAACAGAATCTTTTAATATATGCTTACCTAAAATATCTGATATGATTGAAAATATTGCTGGTAGGAAACTGTATTCGGTATTAGATTTAAAATCTGCTTTTTTTTCAAATTAAATTTAAAAAAATATATAGAGAAAAACTTGCATTCTGTACCGAATTTGGTAATTTTCCACCTACTCGCTTACCATTCGGAGCAAAAAATAGTGTAAGTTACTTCCATACATTAATATCAAAATGTCTAGATGAATTAAAGGGTCATAACGTGCAATATTTTCTAGATGATATAATTTTTGCTGGAGACCAATCACAATTTTCCAAAACTGAGAGTTTGAGAGCAAAAGTTTAGAATGGCTGTAGATTACAGGTTGTTAAATTCAATAACAGAATCTTTTAATATATGCTTACCTAAAATATCTGATATGATTGAAAATATATATGAATATTCGGTATAGATTAATCTGCTTTTTTTTCAAATTAAATTTAAAAAAAAAGAAGATAGAGAAAAACTTATTCTGTACCGAATTTTGGTAATTTTCAACCTACTCGCTTACCATCGGAGAAAAAAATATGTAAGTTTTCCATACATTAATATCAAAATGTCTAGATGATTAAATCATAAGCAATTTTTTCTGATGATTTAATTTTTGCTGAGAAATTCTTTTTTAAAAATGAATTTGAGAGCAAAGTTTAGAATGCTGTAATTACAGTTGTTAAATTCAATAAAGAATCTTTTAATATATGCTTTATAAAATATCTGATATGATTGAAAATAGATGAAATGTATGGTATTAGATAAAATCTGTTAAATTAAATTTAAAAAAAAAGCAAAAATTGCATTCTGTACCGAATTTGGTATTTTCAATGTTACCATCAGCAAAAAATAGTGTATTACTTCCATAATTAATATCAAAATGTCTATGATTAAAGGGTCTTAGTGCAAATTTTCTAGATTATATAATTTTTCTAAGAAACAATCTAAAACTGAATTAAAGCAGTTTAATGGTTGTAGATTACATTGTTAAATTCAATAACAGAATCTTTAATATTGCTTATAAAATATCTGATAAGATTGAAAATATTTTAGGAAAACAGTATTCGGTATTAGATTTAAAATATGCTTTTTTTCAAATAAAATTTAAAAAAATAGAGAAAAAAACTTGCAATTCTGTACTTTGGTAATTTTACCTATCGCTTACCATTAGCAAAAAATATTTTGTATTTATTCATACATTATATCAAAATGTCTAGATGAATTAAAGGGTCATAAAGTGCAATATTTTCTAGATGATATAATTTTTGCTGGAGACCAATCACAATTCTCCAAAACTGAGAGTTTGAGAGCAAAAGTTTAGAATGATTGTAGATTACAGGTTGTTAAATTCAATAACAGAATCTTTTAATATATGCTTACCTAAAATATCTGATATGATTGAAAATATTGCTGGTAGGAAACTGTATTCGGTATTAGATTTAAAATCTGCTTTTTTTCAAATTAAATTTAAAAAAAATAGAGAAAAACTTGCATTCTGTACCGAATTTGGTAATTTTCAACCTACTCGCTTACCATTCGGAGCAAAAAATAGTGTAAGTTACTTCCATACATTAATATCAAAATGTCTAGATGAATTAAAGGGTCATAACGTGCAATATTTTCTAGATGATATAATTTTGGTTGGAGACCAATCACAATTCTCCAAAACTTGGTGAAGTTTAAGTACAATTATTTTCACTGGCCCCACCACACGCTTCTTGGAGTTGCGAAAAAAACTTGGGCATTTTACCCACAACGTATGAGTGCGTCGAGCAAATCAGTTTCGCAAACCTAAACATAGCTGCACTTTCACAATCACCATGCAAAATTTTCTAAAGATTGATTCAGCCGTTTAAGTAATTGATTTAACAAATGATATTACTGTTACGTCGCACACTATCAGTATTTAAAAACTTTTGAAATTGAATCATTATTTAAATAGTTATTACACCTAAAAAATTCTATTTGAATAATTATGAATGAAATACAATAACGTTTAATAACATTTTTAACGGTATTATTTTATCAAAATTTATAATTATTTGTGAAGAAATAATTTTTTATACATTAATTAAAAGTTATTTTATATTTACAAAAAGTAAACAAGAAATCTCTTAATAAACGATAAAAATTACCTTTAATTGCGAAATTTTCATTTAGATTACAGCTCTTTTTAAAAAAAGAAATGAAGGTAGAGTAATTAATCTTATGTTAATTAAAAATTAAAAATGATATTAGCGATAAGTTTGACATTTGAGCGTCAAGTTTTAAATTTTAGTTTTATTAGATCTGCATTTCGATAAAAAAGGAGATTTTTGTAATTAATTAATGCTTAAAAGATTATATAATACGATTTATTTCTGTTCACTGATGTTTATATAAGGAACATGCTTTAAATTTTTATGTCCATTAGTTGAGTAGATTTTTCTTCATCATTGTGAGTTCTTGGATATTACATAAACTTGTGATATATATAACGCATCTCGATAATTTTTACTATTTAACGATGAAAATTGTGGAAAATAATACCGGGTGGTCAAAAAGTCCGTATAAAATTAAAAAATTCATAATAAACGGAAAAATAACCAAAATAAAAAATGGTTTTTGCATTGCTATTTCGTAATGATGTATTTATTAAAACAGAAAAAAAAACAGTTAACTCAAAAAAGCCGACATGCTTTTGAGCATTTGTGGAAATATGCAAATGAAACTGTTATAATAATTGCTTATAAATACACAACAATTCACCGTTTAAACCACGTATGCGAACAAATGCTGAGTGCGAAGGATAAATTTGTTAATTGTTTTTTATTCAACAGAATCAGCGAACACTGTCTTTCTAAGTTTCGTATTCAGAAACATGTCAGATAAAGGACCTTTAACAGTGAAAGACCTCAAATTGTTCAGCTGTTTAAATTATATTTTAAGAAC
>CM063500.1:72153518-72163518 GCA_032207245.1 Pardosa pseudoannulata | reverse complement strand
GAAAGCATAATTTTAGATGATTTTAGATTATTTAAAGCATAATTTTAGATAATTTTTATTTTTAAACAAAACAATAATGGGAAAATACTAGTATCACAGTCGTAAGATGAAAAGGGTCATTTCCTAAAATGATTTAAAGTAATGAATTAATTATTTGTAATATTAGGAAAATACTAGTATCACAGTCATAAGATGATAAAGGTTTTCCCTAAAATAATTACAGTAAGAAATTCAGTTATTTGTAATAATCCCCAAATCCTAAATTCCTTACAGTAAGGAATTCAGTTATTTGTAATATTAGGGAAAATACTAGTATCACAGTCGTAAGATGAAAAGGGTCATTTCCTAAAATGATTTAAAGTAATGAATTCAGTTATTTGTAATATTAGGTAAAATACTAGTATCACTGTCGTAAGATGAAAAGTGTCCGTCCCTAAAATGATTTACAGTAATGAATTCAGTTATTTGTAATATTAGGGAAAATACTAGTATCACAGTAAGATGAAAAGGGTCAGTCCCTAAAATGATTTACAGGAGTGAATTCAGTTATTTGTAATATTAGGGAAAATGCTAGTATCACAGTCATAAGATGTAAAATGTCAGTCCCTAAAATGGTTAACAGTAATGAATTCAGTTATTTCTAATTAGGGAAAATACTAGTATCATAGTATATGAAAGGACATTCCCTAAAATGATTTACAGTAATGAATTCAGTTATTTGTAATATTAGGGAAAATACTAGTATCATAGTCGTAAGATGAAAAGGGTTATTCCCTACAATGATTTACAGTAATTCAGTTATTTGGGAAAATACTAGTATCACAGTAATATGAAAAGGTCATTCCCTAAAATGATTTACAATAATGGATTCAGTTATTTGTAATATTAGGTAAAATACTAGTATCACAGTCGTAAGATGAAAAGGGTCAGTCCCTAAAATGATTTACAGTAATGAATTCAGTTATTTGTAATATTAGGGAAAATACTAGTATCACAGTCGTAAGATGAAAAGGGTCAGTCCCTAAAATGATTTACAGTAATGAATTCAGTTATCTGTAATATTAGGGAAAATACTAGTATCACAGTAATATGAAAAGGTCATTCCCTAAAATGATTTACAATAATGGATTCAGTTATTTGTAATATTAAGGAATATACTAGTATCACAGTAATATGAAAAGGTCATTCCCTAAAGTCATTTACAATAATGGATTCAGTTATTTGTAATATTAGGTAAAATACTAGTATCACAGTCGTAAGATGAAAAGGGTCAGTCCCTAAAATGATTTACAGTAATGAATTCAGTTATTTGTAATATTAGGTAAAATACTAGTATCATAGTCGTAAGATGAAAAGGGTTATTCCCTACAATGATTTACAGTAATTAATTCAGTTATTTGTAATATTAAGGAAAATACTAGTATCACAGTAAGATGAAAAGGGTCATTTCCTAAAATGATTTACAGTAATGAATTCAGTTATTTGTAATGTTAGGGAAAATACTAGTATCACAGTAATATGAAAAGGTCATTCCCTAAAATCATTTACAATAATGGATTCAGTTATTTGTAATATTAGGTAAAATACTAGTATCACAGTCGTAAGATGAAAAGGGTCAGTCCCTAAAATGATTTACAGTAATGAATTCAGTTATTTGTAATATTAGGGAAAATACTAGTATCACAGTAAGATGAAAAGGGTCATTTCCTAAAATGATTTACAGTAATGAATTCAGTTATTTGTAATATTAGGAAAAATGTTAGTATCACAGTCGTAAGATGTAAAAGGTCAGTCCATAAATGGTTAACAGTAATGAATTCAGTCATTTGTAATTAGGGAAAATACTAGTATCACAGTCGTAAGATATAAAAGGTCAGTCCATAAATGGTTAACAGTAATGAATTCAGTCATTTGTAATTAGGGAAAATACTAGTATCACAGTCGTAAGATTAAAAGGATCATTCCCTAAAATGATTTATAGAAATGAATTCAGTTATTTGTAATATTAGGGAAAATACTAGTATATAGGCATGTATATATAAAGCCAAAAATAAAAATAAAAATAAACTTCTAAAATATAAACTCGATCTGTTTGGCATACCGAAGGATTAAGTTTTAGCCGCTGCGCATCCAAAGTCAGGAAATTTTTTTCATTCATGCATAAAAACGGAAAACCAAAATACGTAATCCTACATATGCATTCGACTGTAAATTCTTTTTGACGTTTTAAATTCGAAAGGAACAGTTCCAGTTTGGAAATAAAAAAAAAGTATTTCAGTTTTGAATATAACATATTTTTTTCCTCAAATTCGACAACCGCGGGAGGACAGAAAGAAAAATAAAAAATTTGAAAGGCTTATTTTTCCCTCTTCTTTATAAAATGAAGATCTTTCGGAATATTTCCGCTTTGCATTTAGGTGGTGTCAGCGAGGATAACCTTGTAAAAATTGTTTGAAACACCTGACTCCTGTTTATGAGAAAAACGCTCAGGTGCGTGAACTTCACTCTAAAGTCACCAAAGTTGTGAAAAAGTCACAAAACATTTTGAGGGAAACATTTGTATTTCTTTTGAATGCTAAGAACTATACTTTTGTATAAGCAGTATGTGGTTCAAAAACATTTCCCTATGCAACTCAAATCGGAGATAAATATTTTTTCAATGCAGCAGGTGATACAGACATAAATCTACAGCCTTAACCCCTTCCGGTATGATTTAATAATGAAAAACTGTGCATGAAATAACCATTTAATTTTATTTAAAAAACTTGTTTCATTTTACAATTCTTACATATTCTTAATTAAAATCCACTTTTTACATAGTGTTAAATAATATCAGAAACAGTAAAATTAAGAAAATGTCAAAACATTAATAAGGTATACAGATAATAGTCTTCAAGCTAGTGGTACTTTTCAAAACAAAGTGCAAAGGAATTCTTAATTGTTTACACCGCCAAGTAGTCTCACTTTTAATTTGATTCTTGTAACACACACGGCATTTCTTAGTAGGTTTTCTTTTATTCTGACTCATTAATTTGGCAATGACTTGTACCAACTAAACAATATGCAATAGTGACTTGTGATTTTCACAAGTGATAAAAGTGTTGCCAAATTCAGTACACTAGAAATTTTAAACTAAATTAATTATCATATTTAACAGTAACTTTAATCGCATGACGAGTGCAGCTCGTCATTGTGCGGTATGGAATGAAAAACTAATAACAAGCTAGACTCGTCATTTTAACCGGAAGGGGTTAACAAAGCTTAGGACTTGTTACTCATTTAAAATCACACGGAGGGCACTGTAGCTTAAGTTATGCTACGGATTAACGTAGTGATTAACATTAAACCCGATGGGTTCTCGTAAGTTAAAACCTGGGACCAATCAGAGGACCCCCAGGCGTAGCCTGCCACTCCCAGAGGGATCGTTTGAGAACTTGGAGAACTTTTTGACCACTAAAATATTTTTACGTGCACCAGTCACCTTTTAGCGAAAACGAGGATCTTAGGCGGCTTCAGCCCCGAACCCACAACCTTTCAGTTAAGAGATCGCTACCTTTGCCGACTGAAACTACCACAGCTTTCAGAGATAAATATAGAAGGACAAATACTGATTTATGATGACATTATACATTTTTTTATGAGTGTATATACTTCTAGATATGCTTTTTTATTGTGGATATTTGTAAGAGATTAGAGTCAGTGTTTCAATATGGAATACAATATCAATAGGATATTACATAAAAGTAGTATTTGTAATGTAATAAATAAATATTATGGATTCGTGTAATTATTTAGATTCAGCAACCTCTAATAGATTGAATTGCATCCCTAACATTTTAAGATTTTGAATTCACAGCTTTAATGTGATTAATCTATGCTTCTCTATATCGAAATATAATTCTTCAGTTGTTTGAAATTGATTATAACAATTTCTACCAACGTTTCATTCTGAATTCACATACATACCAGTGGTAAAAATCCACGTCTTATCACTGTGAGATCTGGCGTGATTATCAAATCAAAGAACCTTTGTTCTTTCTTAATACTTCAGTATTAATCATAAACTCAACTACTGGGTCATAGTCTAAAGTGAAGTATTTATTATAAACAGCAGCACATGTTGAACACATTAACTCAGCAACTACAGACATCAGAATGTATAGTACAGTTACAGTTATTATATAGATAAATACAGTTACAGTTATTAAAAAGATGAGTACAGTTACAGTTATTAAATCATTTTCTAATATATATAGTACAATCACTACTGCTTAAACGTATTTAATTAACTTCATTTGCCTGTTAGCTGATATTTTAAAATCAATTTTCAACTACTTCCTGACTGACTAGAGATATGTAATTTTAAACATAGGTTCAATTCCGGTGACATTAAGATAAATGTTATGCAAAATCCTGTTCACATTGCTTCGAATACCAATTGCAGATATATTGATCTAATATCATCATTTATTTGCGAGTGGCAACAAAAAGCTCGAAAAAAAAAACTTTCATTTTTCAGTGCATTTTTCTTGTTAAAATAAAAGAAGTATAACAAATACTTTTATATTTTTGTTACTTTTAAATCTCTCTTATCCTGATCACTTCTTTTTGGTATTAAAAAAGGGAAAAAATCAATAGCCAACTAGCAACCAACCAATCGAAAATACCAATAGCCAACAAGCAAAAAAAAATGTGCATAATTTAGTACAATTAATGTTTGTGGTCAGGCAAATTCCAAAGGATTCGGAAGAAAACTACATCGATCTAGGTACTGCAAAGTTGCAGGGCAGGCCTTGCAAAACTACTAGAACATTAAAATATTTTTAAAAGGTTGCAATCAAACTTTCAAAGTATTTAAAAACATTACTTTAATATACAAGCTTTTAATCACAAGACAACAAAAAGCAAAGAGCAATCAAAACAAAAGTAGATTTTAAGATGCAAGAAAGCATGTTTCAGCTTCCAATGTAACAAAATCTCAGTCCATAGTTTGTTATTACAAATTAGAATTTCACAGCTATACAAATTCTTCAGTTCCAGGTCAGTATTACGAACAAATCAAACAAACCAGTAAATATTAGCCTTATTGTTCTTCAGTTTAAACGATTCCCTACTATGCCTGAACTCACCCAGTTATTTTCATTTTATTTAATAAACATGCTTTGTTGAAAATTTTAAATTTCTAATATTTTAAGATTTTACTTTAGTCGTTAATTTTGAATTTTGACAGATTTTTTTTGTCATGGTGATATATCTATTTAAATATCGAGGTGGTTTATCAGATATTACAGGACCACCCTATTTAGCCCATATGAAACCTTCGATTCTTACTAATGCATGCTATCAGTTCAGTTCTTCAGCTCTTCAGTTATTCTTCAGTTTTGAAGAGCACTATTTTTAACTGCATGATCACAGTTTGACATTTCCATTTTATTTAATAAACATTCTTTATGGAAAATTCTAAATTTCTAATACTTTAGGATTTTACTTTAGTGGTTAATTTTAAATTTTGATAGTTTTTTTTTCATGGTGATATATCTATTTACATATGGAGGTGTTTTATCAGATACTACAGGAACACCCTTTTTAGATAGAAACCTTATTAGACCTTATTAAACTTTATTAGATATGATACCTTCGCTTCTTAGTAACGCATGCTATCAGTTCAGTTCTTCAGTTATTCTTCAGTTTTGAAAACCACTATTCTTAACTGCATGATCACAATTTGAGATTTCCATTTTATTTACTAAACATTCTTTATTGAAAATTCTAAATTTCTAACATTTTATTATTTTATTTTAGTGGTTAATTTTAAATTTTGATAGATTTTTGTCATGGTGATATATCTATTTAAATATGGGGGTGTTTTATGAGATATTACAGGAGCACCTTATTTAGATAAAAACCTTATTAGACCTTATTAAGCCATATTAGATAGTAAACCTTTGCTTCTTAGTAAAGCATGTTATCAGTTCAGTTCTTCAGTTATTTTTCAGTTTTGATGAGGACTATTTTTAACTGCATGATCACAGTTTGACATTTCCATTTTATTTAATAAATATTCTTCATCGAAAATTCTAAATTTCTAATACTTTAGGATTTTACTTTAGTTGTTAATTTTAAATTTTGATATTTTTTTTCATGATGATATATCTATTTAAGTATGTAGGTGTTTTATCAGATACTACAGTAACACCCTATTTAGATAGAAACCTTATTAGACCTTATTAAACTTTATGAGATATGATACCTTCGCTTCTTAGTAACGCATGCTATCAGTTCAGTTCTTCAGTTCTTCAGTTATTCTTCAGTTTGGAAAAGCACTATTTTTATCTGCATGATCACAATTTGACATTTCCATTTTATTTACTAAACGTTCTTTATTGAAAATTCTAAATTTCTAATATTTTATTATTTTCCTTTAGTGGTGAATTTTAAATTTTGATAGTTTTTTTGTCATGATGATATATCTATTTAAATATGGAGGTGTTTTATCAGATACTACAGGAACACCATATTTAGATAGAAACCTTATTAGACCTTATTAAACTTTATTAGATATGATACCTTCGCTTCTTAATAAAGCATTCTATCAGTTCAGTTCTTCAGTTTTGAATAGCACTATTTTTAACTGCATGATAACAGTTTGACATTTCCATTTTATTTAATAAACATTCTTTATCGAAAATTTTAAATTTCTAATATTTTAAGATTTTACCTTAAGTGGTGAATTTTAAATTTTGATAGTTTTTGTCATGATTGATATATCTTTAATATGGATGTTTATCAGATACTACAGGAACACCTTTTAGATAGAAACCTTATTAGACCTTATTAAAACTTTATGAAAATTCTTCAACGAATGCAATACAAGCATTCTTCATTTTTATATTTCAGTTTGAAAACACTATTTTTACTGCATGATAAATTTGATATTCCATTTTATTTATAAACATTCTTTATTAAATTTAAATTTCTAATATTTTTATTTTTTCTTAATGGTAATTTTAAATTTTGAAATTTTTTTGTAAAATCATTTTAATAATTATCCTATAAAGAAAATATTTAGAAGAAATTATTGCTTTTTAAATTTTTTATGAAATTTCTTAGTAAATAATGTATTTTATTATTCTTGTTTAAAAATACTTTGAGATAAAAAAATTTCCTAAAAAAATTCAATGAAAATTAAATTTTAATATTTATATTTTATTGGTTAAAAAGATGTTTTTGTCTAAACTATTTAAAAAATATGCTGTTAGATATGAGTTATTTAATAAAAAATTTTGAAATAATTAACATATAATAAATGTAGTAAATATTATTTTTATTTTTTTTTATGAAACTTTTTTTAATAAAAAATTATTTTAATTTATAAAAAATTCAAGAAAAATTCAAATTTAAATATTTTTATTTATATAAAAAATATTTTTTTTAAAGATATCTTTAAAATAGTTATGAATAAGAGAATATTTAGATAAAAATAATATTAAATTTATGAGTATGTATTGTTTAAAAAAATGTATATTAGATTCTTTTTTATTTTTATTTGAAAAGAATACTGACATGATCAAATTTGAAATATTAATAAAAACTTCTTTATTGAAAATTCTATATAATATTTTATAAAATGGGTTATTTTAAAATAATATGTATGTAATCTATTTAAATATATGATAAACTAAGAAAAATAAAAAAAATTAAGTTTTTTATTAGATTAAGTTTATGCAAAATCATTCTTCAGTTTTGAAAAGCACTATTTTTAACTGCATGATGACAGTTTGATATTTCCATTTTATTTAATAAACATTCTTTATCGAAAATTTTAAATTTCTAATATTTTAAGATTTTACCTTAATGGCAGATTCCGACAAATTTTAGAAATCATTTTAAGTAAGTCCCACCGAACCTCTCAACTAATTTCAAGCGAAAGAAAAATTACTTTTCGAATCTTTTTTCCCCGAAAATCATATTTCTTAGTAAATGGAACTGCCTTTTATTATACACATTAATGTTTAAAACACACACAATGAGAAAAAAAAATCCAACGAAAATGCAATACAAGTATCTTACATTATTTATATTTCAGTGAGGTGGAAAACATAAAATGTTACTTACGGTAAATTCTAAATATAAATATGCTCTGCGATGAATATATCGCATTGGCTTTCTTTACTGCAAATATAAGTTTTATGTACACATTTATCTTTTCTTAAAAGATCGAGGTACTTGAGAAATATTTTACCTTTGAAATTGCTGTTTGTTTAGAAAAAAAATAGGATATTTTCTCTATAAAAGAAATTCTCTCTTAAGGAAATAAATTCATTTGCTGAAAAGGTTTGTAAAAATATAGTTAGAAAAATATATTTTTTGATTCTTTTATATGGTTAAGAGTAGATATGTATAGTCAGTTTGACTTTTAAAGAATCGTTAATATAATTCTTTAATTCGAATGACGTGTATATAAAAATTAATAATGAGATAAAGCAATATTTAAAATGTGTAAAATGAAATGGTATTGTTTCGCTTTAGCAATTCTAATGTAAATCGATGAATACAAGGAGAGAACTGCTTTTTTGAGAAGGCAATACAAATAATTCTAGTGAGAATGCTCTCTTCGTTTGAAAATAATATATAAGCAGACGGTTTACTTTTGAATCTTCTGTTTGAAAAATAAATTATAGGAAAAACTTAGAACGTCAAGAATTAAAAGAGGAAATGCAATCATTTAATAAGATACATTTTTACACAATTTAATGAAAACATTATATTTCTTTAAGCTCTTTAAAACATAGTTTGTTTTGAAATGTTGTGATAACAAGAGAACAATGTGACTATAAGTGACTGTACGTGTATTAAATACTATGTAAATCTCTTATCAAAAGATATAATTTTCTTACAATTTGAAAAAAATATACTTCACTGAGGATTTAAAAAATATTTTATAGAATAATATCTCGGAAAATTATTGTTGATATTTAATTAGTTTCTCATAGTTTTGGTTTTTTCAAAATTAATGCAGTTGTAGTGGATATGCTATAAATAAGTATACACTAAAAATATCTGAGATATACCTTAAATTAATATTTCACCCAAAAACGATCTTTTGGATTTTAAAGTCTTTAAGACTTTGAGCTTTCTTTCTTATTAGATAAGCATCTATGAATTTCAGAAATTAAAATAAAATTAGCTTTTTAAATACAAATTTGATGTCTTTAGTAATACTAAGCAATTTATAGTCGAGTAGACTTTGTTTTTATAGATTAATATATATATAGATAATTTTAACGATAAGACATGGTCCTATTGAAAATAAACATTTTTGACAGTTTATGTTAAGTTATAAACATCATACTCCTTGGTTTTCATTCCTTTATAAAATTTCTATAAAGCTAAATAAAATTGTAGATTAAGGATATAATATAGTTTTTTTTTCTTCTCTTAATCTATTATTTATATATATTCTATTAAAAAAATTGATCAAATTTATAAATTTGTATTTTTTAATAATGTCATTAGCGAATCAAAAAATAAACTCCAAAAAATAATATTTCGTTAAAATTCTTTTATTAATAGTTATAATTAAAAATAATAATGGAAGAAATTAGCAATAAAACGATAATTTGCAGCATGCAATTGAACATAATTAAGTTCTTGTCACAATATCACAGTCAATGCAGAAATGTGACATATTATTATTAGTTCCGTTCTCGCCTGGCAATTATAAGGTGTAAAGTTGTGACGCAATCTTCGTCGCTTGTAAAATTTATATTATAAAGTACAGTAGGTAATTATAATATAAATAAAAGTTATAACAAATTTCGTCTGTATTTAAAAAGCATTGGTTTATATTATTGTAAACAATAATATATTTTTTCTATAATATTATTATAATGTATTCATATAAATTTTCTTATTAATTTAATATATTTGTAAATATAATTATATTATATAATGATAAAGAATTAATATAATTCTTATAAAAGATTTTTTTCATAAATAT
>CM063500.1:72146018-72148518 GCA_032207245.1 Pardosa pseudoannulata | reverse complement strand
GAGAGAAACTTGTACTATGGTAATTCATATCGGAAAAAAGTACCACAAACTCCAAGTAGCCTAATTTTGCTTTAAACACAGCTTTCATTTCCATTTCTTGTAATGTGATAAAGGGTAATCTGTCTTAAAAAGGACGAACTACGAAATAAAAACTATGACATGAACTTCTACTTTTACAAAAAGTTTTTCTAAATTCGCTGCCATCCATCATAACTTCAAAGCTTATTGCAAGAACTATATAAAAATAGGTCACTTTAAAGATAATATTTTTTATTTTATTATTCAAGTCAATACGATATTTTTTGCAATGTCGGGGAGTATATAAATGGCTGTCTATACGTTTTTTTAAGTGTTATAAAAGTTTAATAAAATGCTTATACTGAGTTTAATTAAGTTTTATATATAACTTGACCAGATGGGATTTATTACTTCACAAATAAGCTTTTAGATAGGTGACATATAAGATGACATATAGATAAATGACTACAAATTTTAAAAATTTTGGAAAATATTATAAATTTTATTAAATGTGTACATTACATTTAATTATCATATTGAAGTGTTATATTGAACTTGACTTAATGGATAGTATTATTAATAAAATAAACTTTTGATTTTTGAAATGTGATATAGCAAATAAATAAATGACTAAACATTCTTTAATTATCCCCTATATAATAATATTCTAAATTATCTGTACGTCTGTCCTCCAATTTATGAAGCGGTTGGACCTGGAATGGATAGAGGCATCCATTCAAAGCGAATAAAGTTTATCTTCTCCTAAACTATCGATCCGATTCTAAAATAAATTTTTAGAAATATGTTTCATATCACAGCAAAAAATACTGTCGTCTTTAAAACGTTCGAAATACAACCCTTCCCTCCTTTCGAGAGTTTAATGCCATTATTTCAAGCCCTACTTTCCCCGGTAAAGATCAGGCTATTAAATTTATCCATTTATCACTTAATAAATAGGTAAAAATAACAATTTTTTCTAGCATTGTGACGTCATTCCTTTAAACATCTCATTTAATCATTTCATATTTTAAAGTATTTAAATATCGTCTACACTATTTTAATATCTTTTAACACTGAACTTAGATATTACGTAAATGATTTTCTTTTATATTTGGATTAAATAATAGATTAGGTACATACGTGATAATTTTAAATTTAATCATCGATTATTTTTTGTTGCAATGAAACTTTTACCAACGTTTATTAACAATAAATTCTTTTCATATAAGTCTACGAGTCTATTTCACGGACTAATAAATACCTAAATTTTAATTTATATATATTTGGAAATTAAGAAGTTTGTTCTTTTGTGTGTTTGTTTTTTATACATAACCACACGGTTTGACTAAATGAATTCAACGTGATTCTAAACTGCATTACGGGATCGGGACACTCTAGAGGAGTATGACGATAAATAAATTATTGAGAGTGAACCAGATAGTTCTCAGCCAAAAAAACAAACCATTTTTTACCTGCCTCATTGGGTACTTAACAGTTCTGGAATATTAAAAATTTTACTAATCCCGTCATATGATGGGCTATATGGTAGTTGAAAAATAATATGCATCTTATTAAATATATTTATTAAGTATATTTTTCATATCCAACTTTAAATTTAACTTGATTTAATCGTCATAATTATTACTGAAATAATTTTTATATTTGTGAAATATAGTATAGGATATATATAAATTATTGAACAGTTTAAAAGTACCGAAATATATTATAAATCTTATTTATTGTATTTAATGCGTTTAATTTTCATATCAAAATTTTATATTTAACTCAACCTAGTGGACATGAATAGCACTGAAATAAAATTTGCATTTGTATAATGTGGCTGCAGTAATAAATAACTGCAGTATTTAAAATTTTTGGAAAATATTAATAATTCTAATGAATGTATAAAAAAAGTTTAATTTTTAAAAGAAAGTTTTATTCATCACTTGAGCTAATAGGTATGATTATTATTATAATAAACTTTGTATTTGTCAAATAAAAATATTGAATCACCGGGAGTAGACTTCTTACAAAGAAAGTTCTAAAACCTGTATATAAAGGCGATTTTTCTTTAAAGTAATTTATTTTCTGAATAATTTGAAATTATAATAATAGCCTTCGAAACTTTGTCAAGAACGCTGATCAAGGAGATATCAGAACCAAAATGTTTTGTTAACTAAATACCTTACTATACGTGAAATAAAAAACATATGAAAGCACCAACTGCAGAATTCATATCAGGATAGACTCAAATTCTTTATATAAAAATATTTTTTCAGCAAAGTAATTTGTTTTTAAGGATAATTTGGATTATAATAATAGCATTTGTAACTCTCTCAAGAACTCTGAAGAAAGTGGCATCAGCACCAAAATGTTTTATGGGTTATATACGTTATTATATATTTAGTAAAAATATGTGGAAGCACAAAATGTGCACTTCATACCAGGATCGTCTCAAATTCTTTATATGAAAATATTTTTT
>CM063500.1:72123518-72141018 GCA_032207245.1 Pardosa pseudoannulata | reverse complement strand
TGTTTATATTTTTAAATTATTTTTAACACAAGGTAAGGCCTAAGTTATCTGTCCGTCTATCCTCGAATGTATGAAGCGGTTTGATCTGAAATGAATAGAAGCCTCCATATTGGATTCTTGATGACTTAGAGTTAGCAACGCTCTAAATCGACACATTCCCCTCTTTTCTAGCGTTTAATGCTTTTATTTCAAGCCGTATTTTCAACAGTAAAGAGCAGGCGAATAAATTTATCAATTTGTCACATCATAAATAGGTAAAAATAGCATTTTTTCTACCATTATCACGTCATTCCTTTAACCATCTCATTTTATAATTTCTTATTTTAAATTATTTAAATATTGTCAGCATTATTTTTATACATTATATCGCTTAACTTAGATATTACGTAAATAATTTTCTTTTATATTTGACTTAAACAGGTTAGGTACATAAGAGATTATTTTAAATTTAATTATCGATTATTCTCTGTGCAATGAAAATTTTATCACCTGTATTAACCTGTACTTCCATTAATTACTGTGGAAAAAAATTGGGAAGACGTAGCTAAAAAATCTTTCTAAATACATTCAACGTTATTTTAAACTTCATTCACAGTATCAGGAGACTTTAGAGGAGTATGAAGATAAACAATTCATTGAGCTTGTACCAGATAATTCTCAGCAGACAATAATTGATTTTTTTTATCTACCTTACAGCGTACTTTACAATTTTGGAAAATTAAAATTTTACTGATCCCTCATATGACTATATGGCATTTATGGGTATATGCTAGTTTTTAATATTATAAATATTTTTTTTATCAATTCTAGATTATTCAGAATCAAAAGATTATAAGATTAACAAAATTCTGAAACCGTCTTTTGTAGTTCCAAACAAACGGAGATTGTTATGATAAGTAAGGCAACACAGTGACGGTCAATAAAAGTAAATATTCCTATCAGGATTTCTCCGCGGATAGCTGTCAACAGTAAGCGAAAAACTTGTCACAACTCGTAAGGTTCCAGTCCGACGCAAAAAATAGGGAGAGACAGCGAGTAATGTATATTAAGGATAATATATACGGCATAACTGGGGAGGTACCTTAAGCTAGACAGTTTTTGCAGTGGCAGATATCTCCCAGAATAATGGGCACGACAGATAGAACTATACTTATGTCACGAATGCCTAGAGTAAATATTGGGTTTGTGTTGCTATGGCGAAAGAAAGGCTGGCTTTTTCAATAGTTATTAAAAAATAATAAATATAAATGAAAAATAACATTCGTTTATCCAAACATTATACGTATACTAAGTTAAAAGCATATAAAAACACTCTGAAATATAATCGCAATATACGAATGATATAAAAAAATAAACAATTAAATAAATAAATTCATTAATATATATATATATATATATATATATATATATATATATATATATATATATATATATATATATATATATATATGTATATATATGTATATATATTATATATATATATGTATATATATGTATATGTATTATATATATATGTATATATATGTATATATATTATATATATATGCATATATATATGTATATATATAATATATATTATATATGTATATATGTATATATATGTGTAAATATATATATATATATATATATATATATATATATATATATATATATATATATATACGTTAAAATTTGATTATATATTTCTATATATATATATATATATATATATATATATATATATACAGGGTGATCATAAATATTGTTATTCGGTTAATAATTATAATTATTTCTAATATTATTTTCGTTAATATATTTATTGTTAATATAGTCATTGTAAATATAGTTATTCGGAAGTATGAGCTCGAGATTCTGTGAATGGCAAAACAGCGGTGGTCATGGTTACGGTTATAGTTAAAGGAACTCGAAAATGTCGGAAGGCAACGCCTACTATTTCCTGTAGCTTTGGTACCTTACCGATATATCCCAAAACGGGCGTATTATGCATATACGATAAAGATGTTTTCCCTGTGCAAGGAGGAATACTGCTAATATTCTAAATATTTATTTTTAATTCTAGATTATTCAGTAGCAAAAGATTATAAGATTAATAAAATCCTGAATCTGTCTTTTGTAGTTGCAAACAAACGGAAATTGTTATGATAAATAAGGCAACATAGTTACGTTCAATAAAAGTAAATACTCCTATCAGGATTTCTCCGCGGATAGCTGTCAACAGTAAGTGAAAAACTTGTCACAACTAGTAAGGTTTCAGTCGGACGCGAAAAATAGGGAGAGACAGCGAGTAATGTATATTAAGGATATTATATACGGCATAACTGGGGAGGTACCTTAAGATAGACAGTTTTTGCAGTGGCAGATATCTCCCAGAATAATGGGCACGACAGATAGAACTATACTTATGTCACGAATGCCTAGAATAAATATTGGGTTTGTGTTGCTATGGCGAAAGAAAGGCAGGCTTTTTCAATAGTTAAAAAATAATAAATATAAATGAAAAATAACATTCGTTTATCCAAACATTATACGTATACTAAGTTAAAAGCATATAAAAACACTCTGAAATATAATCGCAATATATGAATGATATAAAAAAATAAACAATTAAATAAATAAATTCATTAATATATATATATATATATATATATATATATATATATGCATATATATATATATATATATATATATATATATATATATATATATATATATATAAGTGTGTATGTATATATATATATATATATATATATATATGTATGTATATGTATATATATATATATACATATGTATATATATGTGTATATATATATGTATATATATGTATATATGTATATATGTATATATATGTGTACATATATATATATATATATATATATATATATATATATATATATACATATATATTCAGGGTGATCATAAATATCGTTATTCGGTTAATAACTAGAATTATTTATAATATTACTTTCGTTAATATATTTATTGTTAATATAGTCATTGTAAATATAGTTATTCGGAAGTATGAGCTCGAGATTCTGTGAATGGCAAAACAGCGGTGGTCATGGTTACGGTTATAGCTGAAGAAACTCGAAAATGACGGAAGTCAACGCTTACTATTTCCTGTAGCGTTGGTATAGCGTTGGAACCGTACCGATATATCCCCAAACGGACGTGTTATGCATATACGACAAAGCTTTCTTCCTGGTGCAAGGAGGAATACTGCTAATATTCTAAATATTTATTTTTATTTCTAGATTATTCAGTAACAAAAGATTATGAGATTAACAAGACCTTGAATCCGTCTTTTGTAGTTGCAAACAAACGGAAATTGTTATGATAAATAAGGCAACATAGTTACGTTCAATAAAAGTAAATACTCCTATCAGGATTTCTCCGCGGATAGCTGTCAACAGTAAGTGAAAAACTTGTCACAACTAGTAAGGTTTCAGTCGGACGCGAAAAATAGGGAGAGACAGCGAGTAACGTATATTAAGGATATTATATACGGCATAACTGGGGAGGTACCTTAAGATAGACAGTTTTTGCAGTGGCAGATATCTCCCAGAATAATGGCACGACAGATAGAACTATATTTATGTCACGAATGCCTAGAGTAAATATTGGGTTTGTGTTGCTATGGCGAAAGAAAGGCTGGCTTTTTTAATAGTTATTAAAAAATAATAAATATAAATGAAAAGTAACATTCGTTTCTCCAAGCATTATACGTATACTAAGTAAAAAGCATATAAAAACACTCTGAAATATAGTCGCAATAGATGAATGATATAAATAAATAAACAAATAAATAAATTCATTAATTAATATATATATATATATATATATATATATACATATATGCATATATATAAATCTACATATATATATATATATATATATATATATATATATATATATATATATATATATATATATATATATATATATATATATATATATATATATATATATATATATATATATGTATATATATATTTATATATATGTATGTATATATATATATATATATATATATATTTATATATATATATATATGCATATATATATATATATATATATATGTATATATATGTATATATATGTATATATATGTATATATATATATATATATATATATATATATATATATATATATATATATATATATATATATATATATTCAGGGTGATCATAAATATCGTTATTCGTTTAAAACCTCTAAGCGGTTCGCACGTACAATTCCGCCAAACCGATGATGTCTTCAAAGCGGTTGTCACGTACAATTTTCGACCTCCAAAAACGTTCCGATAATGGATGTAATGTACATTTCTGCCAGTGTTTTCCACTATGGAGTTTTGAGGTAGGAGGGTCAGGTCGATTGTTTAGGAACTGCACACCTACTCCCGGAGGCACAAAGACGCTGATAGCTTTTCATGGCTTTGTAAATCTCTATTTCGAAGTATTTCGTTTGCGGTAACAGATGTATCTCTAATTGCACCACTTAAATAGCTTGGATGACTTTCGTAAAAAAGATATAAATCATTCTCTTAAAGAATATTTTTATTTGTACTTTTAGAACCCATTATTTCTTATGGGAGGATCTTCGAGACTTTATGTGTATTAAAATGTGTACTATTATGTGTACGAGCTTTATGTGTATTAAAAATTAACAATCTATAATGTCTATTTATATATCTATTTATAACCGGAAGTAAAGGGACAGTAATGAGGGTGGGATTCCCATATTCCAATCTAGTCGACAAAGGGTGAAGTAAAAAATCGTAGAACACTTTGGTCACTGACACAATGAAACTTTAGCATATTTTTGGAGACTTTTTTTTTCCTCGGTGGGTTCCACTCGGAGGGTTAATAACTAGAATTATTTATAATATTACATTTGTTAAAATAGTTATTGTTAGTATAGTCATTGTAAATATAGTTATTCGGAAGTATGAGCTCGAGATTCTAAGAATGGCAAAACAGCGGTATTCGTGGTTACGGTTATAGTTAAAGGAACTCGAAAATGTCGGAAGGCAACGCCTACTATTTCCTGTAGCTTTGGTACCTTACCGATATATCCCAAAACGGGCGTATTATGCATATACGATAAAGATGTTTTCCCTGTGCAAGGAGGAATACTGCTAATATTCTAAATATTTATTTTTAATTCTAGATTATTCAGTAACAAAAGATTATAAGATTAATAAAATCCTGAATCCGTCTTTTCTAGTTCCAAACAAATGGAAATTGTTATCATAAGTAAGGCAACACAGTGACGGTCAAAAAATGTAAATATTCCTATCAGGATTTCTCCGGGGATATCTGTGAACAGTAAGCGAAAAGCTTGTCACAACTCATAAGGTTCCAGTCGGACGCAAAAGATAGGGAGAGACAGCGAGTAATGTATATTAAGGATAATATATACGGCATAACTGGGGAGGTACCTTAAGGTAGACAGTTTTCGCTGTGACAGATATCTCCCGAAATAATGGGCACAACAGAAGAAACTATATTTATGTAACGAATGCCTAGAGTAAATATTGGGTCTGTGTTGCTATGGCAATAAAAAGCCTGGACTTTTTAATAGTTATTAAAAAAAACATAAAAGATGGTAAAATTCTTTTTTCCAAACATTATATATATACAAGGTTAAAAATAAGTCAGTTTAATAAATGCATCAGTGGCTTACGAAAATAAATACTAATATTAACGTTTATTTTATACATTTTCAATATCTCACAGAAAAATCAAACCTAATTATAAACATTTAATTATACCTTAGAGGTCTCTAAAATGTTATGTGTTCTTATAGATATAAAACTACAAGCGACATTTTATGAATATGTAAAATAGAATATTCATAAAATATGAATCGAAACAAACGGAAATTGTTAAAATAAGTAAGGCAACACAGTGACGGTCAATAAAAGTAAATATTCCTATCAGGAGTTCTCCGCGGATTGCTGTCAACAGTAAGCGAAAAATTGTCACAACTCGTAAAGCTCCAGTCGGACGCAAAAAATAGGGAGAGACAGCGAGTAATGTATAATAAGGATAATATATACGGCATAACTGGGGATGTACCTTAAGCTAGACAGTTTTCGCAGTGACAGATATCTCCTCAAATAATGGGCACGATAGAAAGAACTATATTTATGTCTCGAATTCCTAGAGTAAATATTGGGTTTGTGTTGCTATGGCAAAACAAAGCCTGGCTTTTTAATAGTTATTTAAAAATAAGAAAACATAAGAGAAAGTTAAAATTCTTTTTACCTTTTCTTTTTACCTTACATTTTATATATACTAGGTTAAAAGTATGTAAAACCAGTCTGAAATATTAGCGCAATAGATTGTTACATATACGTGTGTGCTTGTGTATATTTATATGTACGTTTATGTTTCTTTTTTTCTCTATATACATTTGCATTTGTGTGTATATATACATGCATATATATGTATGCACGTGTATGTATGTGTATATATATAATTTCCTAGCTGATACGTTTATTAATAGTTATTTAAAAAGTAATAAAACATAAAAGGCAAAATTATTTTTCCCAAACATTATATATATACTATATTAAAAGTATGTAAAACCAGTCTTAAATATTGCAACAATAGATGAATGACATATATATATATATATATATATATATATATATATATATATATATATATATATATATATATATATATATATATATATATATATATATATGTATGTATGTGTGTGTGTATATTTATATGTACGTTTGTTTCTTTTGTTCTCCATATACATTTGGCTGTTTATATATATATATATATATATATATATATAAATATATTTGTGTGTGTATATTTATATGTACGTTTGTTTCTTTTGTTCTCCATATACATTTGAATTTGGCTGTTTATATATATATATATATATATATATATATATATATATATATATATATATGTATGTATATCTTTATATATAAAAATCTTCTGTCCGTGTATTTGTAACAGAATTCCTCCTAAAGGCTGGACTGATTTTGATGAAATTTTTAGTATGTAATTAAGTGGATTCAATATATATATATATATATATATATATATAATTTCCTAGCTGAGACGTTTATTAATAGTTATTTAAAAATAATAAAACTTAAAAAAAAAAGTAAAATTTTTCCCAAACATATTATATATATATATATATATATATATATATATATATATATATATATATATATATATATATATATATATCTATGTTAAAAGTATGTAAAACCAGTCTGAAATATTGGCATAATAGAAGAATGTCACACACACACATAAATATATATGTGTGTGTATTTATACATATAGTATAAATACACACACAGGAGTGTGTGTGTGTGTGTGTGTGTGTATATATATATATATATATATATATATATATATATATATATATATATATATATATATATATATAATTCCCTAGCTGAGCTGCTTTTGTATGGAAAAAAAAGGGTTAGTTTAACGCAGTTAACAAAGCATGGAATGTCCATCTGGAGCGAACTCTTATTGGGTAAAGGCCATCAAAAGTTCAAATTCCGCTCATGATAGTTCTTGTTTGTAACATCAAAGCCGCAACTACTGAGTGGCAAAGGGGGCATTTACCACACGAACACTTCCGTCTTAGTAACCCTACCCGTACGTGAAATACTTGCAAAAGTTGCTGAAACGAAATCCTGAACAAAAGTTTGGACAAGTGAAAAGTAATGTTTCAACATTCCAGTTGATGTATAGGATTAAAAGACAATACATCAAAGTTATTGAAAAGGGGGATTGAATTACAACGTATGGAAGTTTAGGGCAATTGACTGATATTTCAGAGGTGGCGGAACCGAATGCTGAGTGCAGTAGAATGAAATCTGTCGGTTTATGATACTCAAAACCACGCGTACTAGTATTTGTTGGAGTGAAGTAACGAGAAAGACAGGCGGAATCTGCATTCAAATTCGCCCTACATTGTTTTAGAAATTATTAAACAAGCAGCTTTATAGTTGATCAGCTACTACTTTATTATCTATATAATAAACTATATATATCTATGTTAAACTATCACGCTATTTAAAAAATATATAATTTTTTCCATGTGGACATGAATGTGCCTAAAATCCGCTAAACATGCGCATTTTAAAACTTTTAAAAATTTTTCAAAAAGATAGATTAAAAGTTCTTAAACAATACTTAGCTATCATTACCCAATATTCGTAAATTTTTGTTGGTTTATTGCAGGGAATACTCTAGATTTATGAACCTTGTTATGAAACATGCAAGTGAAAGACACCTAAATATGTTTTAACTAAAAAAGTATGCTTTGAAAATGAATTATACTGCTTTAAATTTAAACAAAAAAAAAAGCATATTTAAGGTTTAGAGTGCTTATATATTATTGAGGAGACGTTTGGTTTCAACTTGGGTCTCACACACCACATGGCGCGATCTGATTGTTATTAGAAAGATTTCACAAAAGGGTTAATTCGGTTTGCATAATCAACCATATGCTGTAGTTCATATAGAATATATTTTTTCTTTAGGTTTGGAGCGCTACGATCTACTTTTTCCGAAACACGAGTAGGTCACATTCAGTAATAAAAATTTGGTGCATAACTCTTGCAAGGAAAATTATTTCAACTCTCTTATAAATGGATATTTCTTCTTTCCCATACTTCAAATTACAGAATTTGTTCAAAAAGGGCGTTGAACCCATTTCGTCTTACTAAGGGTAAGAAAGGTTAAGAATTACTGTTCTAAAAAATCCTGTTCAGATAATTGAACTCAAAATGCGATGTCTGAAAAAAATATAAAGTTAAAAAAAATGTTTTCTACCCGAAATGACAGAACTATTTTGTAGCCTACCTAGAAAAACAAAACACGACTTTAAAAAATTATAGAGCCTACGTTTTGGTATTTAGATGCTTTTCAACATATTAAAAAAAATTACCCATGTCGCTTAAATCTTTCATAGATTGGAAATTTTGTTTCGAGGATAGGTTTTCCTTTATATTAATATACACTTGCTCACAATTTCAGGTTTGCATTTTATCATTTTCGAAACTATTACTTGATGTGATTAATAAAAATAGAGTGCTTACTTCACATTTTAATGCAAGTTCTCTGAAGACCGGAGTTTTAACTTTGAAACTCGATTATCTTAATATTATTAATTTGAGAGCAGCTGTACAAAATATGTGTGTGACATTTAATTTTATTATGTCTATGTACATATACTAGTGAATATACAGTTTTGTATATATACATATATATACTATATTATATACATAAAATCAATACACAAAAGTACAATTCTAATCGATTTCAAACCCTATTAAAGAGGATTTTTTGCAAAGAGTTAATTGGAATTGTATACGCAGTATAATAATTTGAAACCTTTTACTAAAATAATTTTATTATAATTTACAAAATACAGTAAATAAGTGCACTTGGGAATGACTTTTGTATTATATTACCATTCGTAACGATACACCCTTCGTTCAGTATCTTTAAATAATGTTTACTTTTAGCTGTAATAGCTTTTTAGGTATTACTCAAAATTTTGAATCAATGTTTTTGCAAACTATTATATTTCACACTAATTCATAACATCTTTTTCATTGCATCAAAGTTTTTGTTCAAATAACACAGTATAACATCTTGTAAACTTGCCAGATCTTAGTGCAGTTTTATGATTTTTGTAAACTGTGTGTACAATATCCTCCCCAAATTGTTTTCAGACATGCAGAGTTGTCCAAAGTGTATGTAGACTTGTGTACATTTTTTACAACAGTGAATTGAAATAAATAACATTTCACATGTGAATGATTTGAAATATGTATTTAGAACCACACTACTACAGACTAAACGATTTGCATATACACTTGCACTAACCTATACTAATTCTAATACTAATAACTAAACTAAATAACTATGCTAACATGGCCATGTTATCTTAATTATAACATACATTCGATGTGGTTCAAGACCAACAAGAGGTATTACAAATGGGAATGTATTTTCGTTGAATGTTTAGTGATTTTATACCATAGAATGTGTTGTTATCTGTAAATACGTGTACGTTGTGATTGCATATAATTTTGTGAAATTATGACAGACACCACAAACTAAATAGCTTAATACAAAACAAGAGGAAAATGTCCCCACCAACACAGTAGAATGGGGAATTGGTAATTTTCAACATTCAAAAATTCAGGTTTTTCTAAAAAGTCTTCACATTTAAAAGAATCCAGCTACTGACAGTCTTCAGTACTATCAGTCACTGAAGAAATCAAAAAGCATGCAGAAGCTAGTCCTATTTACACAAATCTTCGAACTGAAAATAGTCTGCAGGTACGGAAGGCTATCACTGTTTCCATTTCTTGGGCATGATTTGAAGAAATGTCTTTCTGTAACATCTGTAATATCTGTAGAACTTCCATTTCATACTAAGTGCAGCTAAATTCTGCAATGAAAAAGGAGCAATAAATTGATAATATTCCAAACATTTGTCACTATAAATGATAAAATAAGTTATTTTTTCATAAATGGATAAAAAAATCTGAAATAGAATGCTAGAATTTCATCTTTTTGAGTATATTGATGTCTCAGAAATAGGATATTTGTATATCTGATCAAGTTTAAACATGTCACCTTGCTTACTGCAACTTTAATGGTATGAAGTTTTCTGGAATGCTAATGTAATAATTTAATCTTGACAATTAGCTAAGCTTATCGTCTACAAGCCTTGTTACACGTCAACATTCACATGTTAAAAAGCAATGTATTCAGTTTCACGAATCCTACTTCCGATACAGCATGAACCTATTTATCGCGTCAATATAATAAATTTTACTCAATACATTATGGTTAAGGTTTACGTGTGATGAGGTCTTTAACCCCTTCCGGTAAAATGACGAGTCAAGCTCGTCATTAGTTTTTCATTCCATACCGCACAATGACGAGCTACACTCGTCATGCGATTAAAGTTACTGTTAAATATGATAATTTAGTTTAAAATTTCTAGTGTACTGAATTTGGCAACACTTTTATCACTTGTGAAAATCACAAGTCACTATTGCATATTGTTTACTTGGTACAAGTCATTGCCAAATTAATGAGTCAGAATAAAAGAAAACCTACTAAGAAATGCCGTGTGTGTTACAAGAATCAAATTAAAAGTGAGACTACTTGGCGGTGTAAACAATTAAGAATTCCTTTCCAGTTTGTTTTGAAAAGTACCACTAGCTTGAAGACTATTATCTGTATACTTTATTAATGTTTTGCTTTGATATTTTCTTAATTTTACTGTTTCTGATATTATTTAACACTATGTAAAAAGTGGATTTTAATTAAGAATATATAAGAATTGTAAAATGAAACAAGTTTAAATAAAAATTAAATGGTTATTTCATGCACAGTTTTTCATTATTAAATCATACCGGAAGGGGTTAAATCTATTAAAGATTTTTCACTGCCATATAAGATTCTTTAAAATCTACTACGAACTAATTTCGACATTCGAAACAAAACACGTACTTTTTTCTTGGAAACTTCTTCCAAATGAATCTGATATGACGTTTGTACAATTATTGCTTTTAAAAACTATTTAAATTTTAATTGGCCGAAGTTTATATTACATTAAAAAAATCCTCATACTTGGTCAGCTACTGCCTACTGTTTTACTACACAGGAGCAAATGAATCAGAAACAGTAAAATTAAGAAAATATCAAAGCAAAACATTAATAATGTATACAGATAATAGTCTTCAAGCTAGTGGTACTTTTCAAAACAAAGTGCAAAGGAATTCTTAATTGTTTACAACGCCAAGTAGTCTCACTTTTAATTTGATTATTGTAACACACACGGCATTTCTTAGTAGGTTTTCTTTTATTCTGACTCATTAATTTGGCAATGACTTGTACCAAGAAATTCTAAGTAAACAATATGCAATAGTGACTTGTGACTTTCACAAGTGATAAAAGTGTTGCCAAATTCAGTACACTAGAAATTTTAAACTAAATTATCATATTTAACAGTAACTTTAATCGCATGACGAGTGTAGCTCGTCATTGTATGGTGTGGAATGAAAAACCAATGACGAGCTAGACTCGTCATTTTACCGGAAGGGGTTAAATACAATTCGGTAATCTACAATCATCCATACAATTAGCTTAATTCAAACCTGCTAACTCCGGTACCTAAAAACAGCGACCTATCTGTTAGAACATCGTTCGCTATAATCATGCAAAACTGATCAAGAAAAGAAAATTTGGATAGGACTAAAATTAGCACTGCATTTATTGGGAATTTTAAGAACAAATTTTAATTAAATGTAATATAGCAACAATCAACAAACCTCCCATTAAAACTCAGAGGAAGTGATAGTCTCTTTGTAAGTTGTATAGAAAGAAGTTTTATGAAAATATAGATAATTATAAAATGCTGTACCTTACTTCCTGCTTCAATTTGAGTTCATCTGAAGAAGGGATTCAATTATTGATACGGTTTCCTACTTAGCCGTTCAATGTTTTCCAACCTCCAATGTTTTATTTCATTGATAACTCTCCCTTCAGAGAATAGTCTGCGTAGAGGTAATTCTTCAATACTTGATTTCACACAATATTTTTCACATCAATCTGTCTCCCTACAAAATAGGATTATAATTATACTGTTATCCATAGGCGATTACTAGTTTTCAAACAAAACACATCGATAGCACAGAATTCATTTTTAAATGCAGCTTTGCATCACTACTTAACCCTTCATTAAAGATTTTAGAACAATAGTTTGTCTTTTTAATATTACGTATAAGATATGGGGACTTAAATTTGGAATATATATAAAAAGTATTTAGTCACTAGGCAGATAAAATTTTAGGTAAAATATATACAAAATACAAAGAACTTTATGAAAATCTTAGGTGTCTAGGGAAATTGATTACTTATTTCAGAGGTTTAGGTAAAACACCGGAATTTACCTCGTACGTTAGCTTTTAACATTCTCAAGATTAATCTATATATTTTGAGTTGCATCAGTCTTTTTTTGATAGTTTAGGAGTTTTACGTTAGATAAGTAGGAAGAGTAATTCTTAAATTTAAAAACGGTGCTTAATGCAAAAATAAAGCAGCAAAATAAGTTGAGAACAAAAAGTTAAACGTACTTAATTTACACCGTTTAAGTTTCAAACAAACAATTATACCATTGCTATAATTTTATATTTTTAATGATTTTAAATTTTAAATTACAAGCAATCTTAAATACGAAATTACTTTATAATTAAATTTCAATTATGGAAGTGGTAGTCTGAAATAATGAATATCGCGCAAGATTCTGAAATAACTGGTTAATGGAAAAGTAATATTACGAGTTTCAAGTATTACGAGTACACTGTAAGCATTTTCAAAATCAATACTAGTTAGCTAACAGTTGTTTTTCCAGTACTGTTAGAAATTTATTTATCTTCGGAAACTTCAAATCATACTGTATTATTTTTATAATTTACTTGTGGATTTAAAAGGAAACCAGTACAGTAAGAAATTTAAAGGAAAGTGTTAAGTACGATTATTTTGCATAAAACTTATAAGAAAAATGTCTTACCTTTAAAGTGATACCCTGAGTGTACTAAGGACTATACGGTCTACTTCCACAGTGGGAAGTCTGTTGTGAGTTCCGTCAAAAGTGATGTCACCCAGGTTCTTTTCAAACAGAAATCTTGCTTGGTATTCTTGCATTTTTACTCCTGGGTATCCCAAAATCCAAGTGATGTGTTTTTGAAGACTCAGTTTCAAAAGAGTGACTGCTTCCTTTGCATATATTCTCCAAACATTCTGTTTAGTTTTTAAAATTTGGATGAACATTTTATCCTTTTCTCAAGGGGTTTTTCAAGTTCTCCGGGTCAGGGACACAAGATTCCAAATACCGAGATATTCAGTTGATTTAAAATGGCAGTTCTCGTTCAAGTCTTGGTAAAATTCACAATATATTCTGTGTACTTAGTATTTTGTCAGTTTTAAAAAGGTTCGATTTAGAATTACAGGAATTCTATGCACTACAACTGGTTACCAGTCAAGGCCGTCTCAGTTAGCTTACACCTCTTTATCTACTCAATGCCATACTTTTTCATCCGTTAATTTAAAAGTCCTTCAACCACTTTTTCATTCGCTCTATCCACCTCGTCCTCTGGCTTTGTTCCTTTTCAGTTCAGAAAGGAAAAAATTTTAACAGGATTTTCTTCGCTATATCGAAATATGTCCAAGACACCTTGTTTGGTAAATCTTGATCACTTTTATATTCTGTATACGTAGCATTTAATCAGTTTTAACAAGGTTCCATTTAGAATTACAGGAATCCTAAACACTACAGCCGGTTACCGGCTAAGGTCGTCTGTGTTAGCTTACACCATCTTGATATGCTCGACGCTATATTTTTCCAGCTCGTAATTTCCAAATCCTTCAACCACTTTTCCTTTCGATCTATCTATCTCGTTCTTGGTCTTTCTGTTCATTTTCAGTTTGGAAAGGAAAATTTTATTACCAGGATTTTCTTCGCTATATCGAAATATGTCCAAGACAGCTTTTTTGGAAAATCTTGATTACTTTTACCGAGTTGGTCTCGTTAAACATTTTCTAATTACATTTTCTCAGAGGAATATTTCAGGCTGTTTGACAGACTTTTTCAAAGATTTAGATATACAAAATTATTTTGATGCTTTAATAAGATTTTAAAGTATTTCTATGGGTTGGTTTGGAGCACTACGCTTTACTTTTTTGCAATAAGGGCTAATGAAACCCGGACCTACTGCTTAACCCCTTCCGGTACGATTTAATAATGAAAAACTGTGCGTGAAGTAACCATTTATTTTTTATTTAAAAAACTTGTTTTTCTTACAATTCTTACATATTCTTAATTAAAATCCACTTTTTACATATTTTTAAGTATCAGAAACGGTAAAATTAAGATAATAGTCTTCAAGCTAGTGGTACTTTTCAAAACAAAGTGCAAAGGAATTCTGAATTGTTTACATCGCCAGGGAGTCGCTTCTAATTTGAATCTTGTAACACACACGGTATTTCTTAGGTTTTCTTTTATTATGACTCATCAATTTGGCAGTGACTTGTACCAAGAAATTTTAAACAATATGTAATAGTGACCTGGGATTTCCACAAGTAACAAAATTGTTGCTAATTTAAGTACACTAGAAATTTTAAACTAAATTAATTATCATATTTATCAGTAACTTTAGTCGCATGACGAGTGTAGCTCGTCATTGTGCGGTATGGAATGAAAAACCAATGACGAGCTAGACTCGTCATTTTACAGGAAGGGGTTAATGCCAATTCCTAACGGATACGAACTCCTATGCCTCAGTGGGATTTAAACCCACCAACTCCGGAATCAAAGACCAGCCTAACTATTCAGCCTTCTTTTGGCTATTGTTCTAAGGCATGAGATCTACCTAACTACATTTAATTGGTAGAATAAATATTCCACAATTTACTTCAATATGTATGTCTAGGGTTATTTGAAATTTACATTTTAACATTTTTAATCCGTTAAAATGTATACAAAACCAATGTTACACTTATTAGTATTTACTTCCATATTGGAAAGTAAAAATCAAAACGATTGATTTTTTAACAGCTTATTATCTAAATTCGGACGACTGTCAATAAACTAGTACCCCCGAATCTATCAAATACTTTAAATTTTTAAATCAAGATATTCAATCAATCAGCAGAGCTACATGTATTCCATAATTTCTTAGAAGCATTAATATGTCAGGTTTGGCAAAAGTTTAAAAAATACATTCATTTACATTAATCTATGATACTTGTTTCTCGTTTTCGGCTGTAGAAAGTTAGAGAAGAATACAGGACAGAGGAAAAGTAAATTTACTGTTAATCCCAATTTTTCCCAACTAAAATAGGTAAATTCCCCTGCCGAAAACGAGAAATTCGTTACTGATAACGAATTTAAAAATTTAGAAAGGAATTCAGACATGCTTTTACGCATACGATTAGCCAAAGAGAATATGCATTTCACAATTACTTGCCCTAACTTACTTATTAACCCGTCAAACCTGGCATATATCCTTACCTAAAAATACTACATTCTACAATATTTAATACATTATGCCAATCATTTTGAACAATGTTTTACTGGCCTGGATGACTGTTAGAATCAACATTCCCAATTATCATTTATTACTATCATTTCTAGTGAGATATGGTGCATATAAACACAAACCAAAGAAACAAGTGGAACAGAAAAACAAAAGATAATTAGCCCAAGTATCTTTAAAGTTTTTATGACAATAAGAGAAATATTTTATACAAACAGAACAATTGGTAATTTAAATTTTGCAGTAATGTTTCCCTGAATGTTTTACGCAGCTTTAACGTACTGCAAGTATCTACTGAAAATATAAAAAAATTAAAAATTATTTTAAAAGTTTAAACTACAATCATGTGTAAGGGAAATATCAAAATTATTTCAGGATAATATAAATAAGAAAATTATAGAATGATATAATTTAAATAGTGAATGAAGGAATTTTACAAGTAGAAAAATATTTCCTGAATTATTATGGATTACGTGGATTTAAAATACTAATACCAAAAGAAAATCTGAAATATCATTTACATAAATGTGTAATGAATTAATGCTAAGATAATATCGCCTAAATAATATTTTCAATCTCAAATTATCAAAAGAAAAAATTGTTGACTGATTGTTTTAACGCCCGGTGTGTAGTAAAACTATATCAAGAATAATATTTAATAGAATCTACTACTTTTTAATCTGGATAAAAAAACATGTAACGATAGCAATGTTAAAAGCTGTTTAAATGCTTCATCACTGAGTAATGATAAAAAAGCGAATGTTAAAAAAAAGGTAGCATAAAAAATTCTAGTCATAAACGGCATATAAAAATTAGTTCAACGAATAAACATATGCTTCTCGATGCATCACCAAATTACAAAATTAAAAATTTAAAAATTATTAAACATATTACAAACAGCACTAGATAGTGATACTAGAGTTACAAAAACAAACCTAGTGATGTTTCCAATGATTTGTATAAAAATACGTGGACAAGTTGTATTTCTAAATTAAGATGATTTAGATTTGAAATGATTTCTAAATTGAAATTCATAAAAAATTGATTCTAGATATACTTATACATAAAACGCAGTGCTCCAATTCAATCCAAGCAACAGAATTTTGCTATACGTGGACTAATGATCTGGGTCTGAAGCTTAAAGCAAATTTTGAACGGCTACGAAGATTCACACCAGTAACTGAATTCAACTAAATAAATGTTATTCATATATAATCATTAATTTTAAAGGTGTTACTAACATACAATAGATTTACATGTACCTTATTTGCTTAAAATATTTTGGAAAAATTTAAAATTAGTAAATTCCAATGTTATAAAGTTTTTTTTTTAATATTTAAATAATCTTTTGAATATTTATCAAATTTTTTAGTCTCAAA
>CM063500.1:72103518-72118518 GCA_032207245.1 Pardosa pseudoannulata | reverse complement strand
TCCTTACAGCGCCATCTATTGATACATTTTGTAACTTTTTTAATATTCCAAATCAGTTTCCCCGGTTCCAGTATATTCATTTCAAATTTGAAGTTATTCTTACCAGTGGTTCTTTTTTTGCAGTCTTTTGAATGTGGGACTTTAATTATGGACGCTGTGTTTTGCGTGTAGTAATGAGGAAAGAACCTTAATTAAAGAATATGTTAAGTAAAGATAATACGATAAATCATGCTTTAATTCCATCATTGAATTTAACTCTTTAATGTAATACCAATACTTATTAGAATAGAAACAACATTCACAGACGTTAATTTTTCCAGCATTTCCTCCGAATAATTTATTAGTAAACTCTGAGTCGAAGAGATGTTCTGTAATCGATAGTTCTCGAAAGATTTAGAGTATAATGTCACACGTGTGTCTTGAGATTGATTTGAGAGTTGATGACATTAGTTTGGGAGGGCGAACTGTCGTAAACCCCGCGAGAACTAGGAGAGACTATCCTTGAGTTACGCACTCCAGAGACAGTATTATGATGAATGAGAACTCAGATGAAAAAGCTGTCAAAAGAGTTGTCGCTGATAGGTCCATATGGCATACAGAATAAATGACACGGAATGAGATTTCCCTTTCGGGAAACATGAAAGATATAACCTAATACTGAAGAAGGGAAAGTGTGGGTAGAAATACGTACCACATCAGAATAGTCAGTGTGGATAAGTAGATTTATAATTAGATTGTACTTTAAATGGACATGTTATTGAATATTTTTTTTAAATCTTGATCTATACAATTCTATTAATTTAAATGAATATATAACACACAAAAGTTTTATGTCACACATATAAATATTTTTATCATTTTTTTCCTGATAAACTAAAAATTGCTTTTACAATTCATGACAAATATTTTTTTTATCATTTTTGAAGAAAGTTTGGGAAATATTATTGTTTGAAAACTGTCTTGAAGAATTTACTGAACACCCGACGATCTCAAATTTTAGGAATTAGAAACCAAACTTTCTGGTAGTGAAAGACTATTTTTGGTACAACTCAACCCTTATATACTGAATTAATTTACCATCAAATTCCATACTGCATTTTTGTATCATTAGATAAGTTTTAATGGAAAATAATCATATAAAAGAGAAAATTAATTTTTATTGTATTTTAGTAGTTAATTTTGTAGCTGGTACTTTCTAGTACCAACTTATAATTTTGATTCTACGACACAAAATAAAACATTAAATTATGAATAAAACAAATGAAAGGCTTACCTGCGAAGTATAGAAGTCTTTAAAAAGGAATAGTGCCAAATAAGTGGTAATAAACCACTAAATTTACTAAACTGAACGTGTATCAACTCTACCACAAACTGACCTTCGAATGCAGTACGCCAATTATAAAATCCCATATATGCGAATAAAAAGGATTCCTGATTGATGCTGTCATTTCTTTTCTGCAGGAACTGCATCGTTCATGTCCATGTGAGTACCGTCACGAAAAATGGCTTCGTTAGAAATATATGTGTTTGATTCAAGCGGTACTTATAAGTACCATCAGGATAAAAAAAGGTTAAATAAATTTTTGTATGAATGCTTCTATGAAGTTTTCTTTTTTTTAAACAGATAATGAGTTTTTTTTTATGTTTTGTTATTTTTAGACAATAAAAATATCTTTATATGTACCAATCATAATTAATCTGTAACTATAACATTCTTCAGTGTATAACATATTTTCACTTATTCAGTGTATATTCAGAGAATAATATATAGGACATACTGGCACATTAAAATTTTTTTCCTACTATTTTACCAAACCTGATGATTGTAACAATATGCTTCTTCCTTTAGGAAATGTCATCTTTTCTAAGTCTCTTTTATCTGCCTTGAACGTTTGTATATGCTCGCAATCCAGCTTTAGCTTTAGTCCGGGTATAAAAGGAACTGGAAAAAGTAAGGTAACAGTTCTGCCTACAACTAAAGAAAAAATCTCAAAATTTTACAGAAATATTTAAACTTTTGTTATTATAGTTCAAACTGGAAATCTACATACAGGTTTATATAATACTAAGGGTATTCTTTTCATGCATTAAGAAGTAAACCAAAGAAAAAAATTAATGGAAAATCTAGTCACTTCCATCGGTATTTTGAAAAATCAGATTTTTTTTACTTTTTACTTATATGTGTATTTTTGTACTTCGTAATTTCGTAGTTTTAATGGTTTGGTTTGGTTTAGTTTGGTTTAGTTTGGAGTGCTACGGTCTACTTTTTTGCAACACGAGGGCTAATGAGACCGGGACCTACTGCTTAAAGCCGATTCCGAACGGCTACGAACATCCATGCCACAGTGGGATTTGAACCCACGAGCACCAGTACCAAAGGCCAGCACCCTAACCATTCGGCCAGCGCTCGGCTCGTAGTTTTAATGGAGTACAGTTCTAAGCACAATTCAACTTTTCATCAAATATTATTTCCCTTACTGAACCATGTGACTCCAGACACTTTATAAACAAACTCAAAGAAGAAAATGAACTTCCATAAACAGTCCTTCCATTATCTCTTATTTGCAGTTAGGAAGAATGGATCCTCGGTAAGTAAATTATAATGTTTATAATATGCTTAATATTTTAATACCCCACATTTAATACTTTATACTCTTTCATTCGAAGACAGTAACATTCATATATTTTGTACGATTCACTCACTAACTTCCGGGGGGCGGGGGGTGGGTCTAATGCCACATGATCATACCAAATCCGAATGAGCGCTGCTCTTTCGAATTAAGGCAGAATTGTGCTCCTTTCGTTGCTAACGGGCACCGTTAAGGTGAAAGGACGACATAGCTCGAACACACACGACACAACCTTTTTAGGAGCCGATCTAACTCATTCATACACTCATTCCTCCATCCGCAAGTCAGAATTTAGATCCAAACAAGAAACCGACTCATCCCTGATTGAGTACCTTCAGAGGTATAATTTGTTATGGAAACTTGGAGGACTTTGCAGTCATGACATGTTTAACGTGCCCCAACTGCCATTAGCAACACGGCAATCTTTGGCCGAGACGAGGACGAACTCACCACCTTTTGGTTACGAGACTGATGCTCTACATATTTTACGTGCCTCAGTCTCCTTTAGAGAATACGGTGAATCTTACACCGGCTCGAGTTTCGAACCCGCAACCTCTCAGTTACTGGATCGTTGCCTTTGCCAACTGAGCTACCGCAGCTCTGGTTTGGAGTACTACGGTCTACTGTTTTGCTCACTAAAAGCTAATGATTCTGGATCCTACTGCTTAACACTAAACATACGGGTGAAATGACCCATAAGGTTTAGTGTTAAAGTCGATTCCTAACGGTTTAAGATCATCCATGCCAGTAGCAGTATTCGTACCGTTGCAAATACCAATTTAGCAGCGCTCTACCATTCGACCGAACTAAAATTGCAGGACAATTCTTAAATTATATTACACCGGCTCGGGTTCCGCACCCGTAACCTCTCAGTTACTAGATCGTTGTCTTTACCGACTGAGCTACAGCGTATCTGGTTTGGAGTACTACGGTCTACTGTTTTGCTCACTAAAAGCTAATGATTCTGGATCCTACTGCTTAACACTAAACATACCATAAAACGGGTGAAATGACCCATAAGGTTTATGTAACAAAAAGAGATGGGAAATGAACTAAAAATTCTTATTTTTTTGTGTTTGCAATACATAAAAGTTGACAATATACAATTTTCTGTAAATATAATAAAGTTTATTTCTCTATTTCTTTCCAATTTTCATATTTCATACCTTTATAATCAGAAAAAATAAAGTCCGGTCATTTGACCGGCTATGGTAGAAATAGGTATGTATCAAGTGTTGGTACGTTTAGTGTTAAAGCTGATTCCTAACGGTTTAGACCATTCATGCCAGCAGCGGGATCCGAGCCATTGTAGATACCAAATAGCAGCGCTCTACCATTCGGATATGGTTCGGTGTAGATTGATGGTGAAGCAGCAACAAAAAAAGTAATGAAACCAATAATGTTCCAAAAAAGTGGTATTTGTGGTACAAAGAAAGAAATGCCGGGTAAATAACAAAGAAGTTTCAAGATAACTAGTGAAAACGAAAAGAGATACTCATTATATATTCAAACTAACATATCAAAGTATAAAACTGGATCACAAAAATTATGTATTTGAAAAAATTATGAAATATTCTATCTATTCTGATATTTATTCGTTTTTTGGATGAATTTAGCTGCTTCAATATATAAAATAGGAAATCGAAATGATGCTGATTTAAGTCACGCATTTCTGCTTGGAATTCTTCCTATTAAACAACTTTACCGAGAGAAATTTTCACATCCCGAATTTTAGTTTCTGTTCATTAACTCCAAACCAACGCAAATAATTTGGTCCTAGGCCGGTTTTGAATGGGCTCTGGTAGGGTCAATAAAGTCCACTTCACAACCACCTCAAATCTCGCAATGTCGAGAAAAGGTCGCTCTTATTATTACCGCGTAAGTTTTATCTTATGCTATATTTTTTCTTACCGCAACATCTTTCCTAATGAGAACTCAAAAGATTCTTTTCTTCGTGGTCGCATAATGGAGTCAAGTTCAAATTTTGAGGACTGTCGGACAGGGAAGTGTTTTCTGATGAATTGTTAGGGAACTAAAATGGGAGGACAATACTTTAGTAAATTTATTCGTATTAAATATATTCTGAAGAAGATGCTTTGTTGATGTACTGAAAAATATAATCTTCTCTCACAACTAGTTTAAGGATGTCGTTTACAACGTACAATATTTCAACACTCTTTTAAGAAATTTCTTGCACTAAGTTTACTTTGGTTTTGAGTATTCATATTCCCTCACGAACCGACACACAGACATAATTGCACACAGTGTAATGTCATTAGTATATTAGTGTCATCTATTTACCGTAATCTTGGGTATCTCATGTATATTACTTTTGTATTTACTTTACTCTACATTTTATGAAAAGATAGTGTACGTTATTTATTAATCAAAATTATGTCACGTTGTTTACTTTATTCATTTTTGTTTTATGTAAGAAAAGAAAGTGTTTTAGATACAATCAAATTTCTTGAAAATTTAGAAAATGTAGTTAGGTACGTCGAATAGTTAGTGTAGCTTTCTTATTGTAAAATTATCTTGGATTTGTGAAAAAGTCGTATTATTACATTTAATATTGGTTTTAAAGAATTCCCTATATAAAAATAGTCTAAGTTATCAGCACGCCTGTCCTCGCATTTATGAAGCGGTTGGTCCTGGAATGGATATGGGCATCCATATTTGATTCTTGATGACTTAGGGTTAGCAAAATTCAAAGAAAGTCTTTCAAAATCCACCCCTTCCCCTTTTCGAGCATTTAATACCATTTTATCAAGCCCACTTTTCCCTGGTTAACGCCTTTTAATCAATTTATCACATAATAAGTAGGTAAAAATAATTTTTTCTAGCATTATGACGTCATTCCTTTAACCATCTAGTTTAATCATTCCTTTTTTAATTTTTTTAAATATAGCCTGCATTATTTTCATACGTTTTATCACTGAACTTAGATATTACGTAACATTTATATTTGACTTAAATAATATACTAGGTATATATGTGATATTTTAAATTGGATCATCAATTATTTATTTCTATTAGGGAACTAAAATTTGAGGACAATACTTTAGTAAATTTATACGTATTAAATATATTCTAAAAAAGATGCTTTGTTGATGTACTGAAAAATATAATCTTCTCTCACAACTAGTTTAAGGATGTCGTTTACAACGTACAATATTTCAACACTCTTTTAAGAAATTTCTTGCACTAAGTTTACTTTGGTTTTGAGTATTCATATTCCCTCACGAACCGACACACAGACATAATTGCACACAGTGTAATGTCATTAGTATATTCGTGGCATCTATTTACCCTAGTCTTGGGGATTCTCATGTATATTATTTTTGTAGTGGTGTCAAAGGGAAAATTTCACTGAGAAATGACGAATGACAATTACGGTTTAAGTTTACGGAAGAAAAATTTTCTTTTCAATGGCAAAAATTCCTCAAAATTTTATGTAAAGATAGCGTAAGTTATTTATTCCTCAAAATTTGGGTCACATGTTTACTTTATTCATTTTTGTTTTATGTAAGAAAAGAAAAATGTTTTAAATACGATCGAATTTTTTGAAAATTTAAAAAATATAGTTATGTTTGCCGAATAGTTAATATACCTTTCTTATTGTTAAATTATCATGTATTTGTAAAAAAAGTCGTATTATAACATTTAATATTGATTTTAAAGAATCCCCTATATAATAATAGCCTAAGTAATCTGTCCACCTGTTTTCGAATTTAGGAAGTGGTTGGAACAGCAATGGATAAGGACATCCATATTGGTTTCTTGATGAGTTATGATTTGCAAAATTAAAAGCAAGTCTTTCAAACGTTCAAAATCTGTCCTTACCCGATATTCGGGCGTTTAATGCCATTATTTCAAGCCCATTTTTCCCTGGTTAAGACCATTTAATCAATTTATCACATAATAATGGGAGGACAATACTTTAGTAAATTTATACGTATTAAATATATTCTAAAAAAGATGCTTTGTTGATGTAGTGAAAAATATAGTCTTCTCTCTCAACTAGTTTACAGATGTCGTTTACAACGTGCAATATTTCAACTGTCTTTCAACAAATTTCCTTCACTAAGTTTACTTTGGTTTTGAGGGTTCTTATTCCCTCACGAACCGAGACAAAAACATAATTGCAAACAGAGTAATGTCATTAGTATATTAGTGTCATCTATTTAACCTAAACTTGGGGATTCTCATGTATATAATTTTTGTAGTGTAGATCCTTTCTGGTACTGTCATGCCCATATATAATTAAGAAATGTGGTGTCAAAAGATAAATTTCACTAAGAAATGACGAATGAAAATTAAAATTTATGTTTATGGATGAAAAGTTTTCATTTCAATGTTAAAAATTCCTCTAAATTTTATGTAAAGATAGCGTGAGGGATTTATTCCTCAAAATTTGGGTCACATGTTTACTTTATTCATTTTTGTTTTATGTAAGAAAAGAAAAATGTTTTAAATACGATCGAATTTTTTAAAAATTTAGAAAATGTAGTTATGTACGTCGAATAGTTAGTGTAGCTTTCTTATTGTAAAGTTATTTTGTATTTGTTAAACAAATTCGTATTATTACATTTAAAATTGGTTTTAAAGTATCATCTACATAATAATAGCCTAACTTATCTGTCCGTTTGTCCTCGGATTTATGAAGCAGTTGGACCTGTAATGAATAGGGGCATAGATATTGGATTCTAGATTAGTTAGGGTTAGCAAAATTCAAAGAAAGTCTTTCAAACTTTCAAACTCCAAACCTTCCCTCCTTTTCGGGCGATTAATGCCATTATATCAAGCCCACCTTTTCCTGGTTAACGCCTTTAAAGAATTTATCACATAATAAGTAGGTAAAAAATTTTCCAAGAATTATGACGTCATTCCTTTAACCATCTCATTTAATCATTTCTTCTTTTAAATTATTTAAATATCGTCTGCGTTATTTTCACACGTTTTATCACTGAAATTAGATATTAAGTAAATAATTTTCTTTTATATTTGGCTTTAATAATAGATTAGGTATATATGTGATATTTTAAATTGAATCATCGATTATTTATTTTTATTAGGGAACGAAAATTCGAGGACAATACTTTAGTAAATTGATACAAATAAATATATTCTGAAGAAGATGCTTTGTTGATGTAGTGTAAAATATAGTCTTCTATCTCGACTAGTTTAAGGATGTCGTTTACAACGTACAATATTTAATCTGTCTTTCACAAACTTCCTTTACTAAGTTTACTTTGGTTTTGAGTATTCGTATTCCCCCATGAACCAAGACACAAACTTAATTGCACACAGAGTAATGCCATTAGTATATTAGTGTCATCTATTTACCGTAATCTTGGGTATCTCATGTATATTACTTTTGTATTTACTTTACTCTACATTTTATGTAAAGATAGCGTAAGTTATTTATTCCTCAAAATTTGGGTCACATGTTTACTTTATTCATTTTTGTTTTATGTAAGAAAAGAAAAATGTTTTAAATACGATCGAATTTTTTAAAAATTTAGAAAATGTAGTTATGTACGTCGAATAGTTAGTGTAGCTTTCTTATTGTAAAGTTATTTTGTATTTGTTAAACAAATTCGTATTATTACATTTAAAATTGGTTTTAAAGAATTCCCTATATAAAAATAGTCTAAGTTATCAGCACGCCTGTCCTCGCATTTATGAAGCGGTTGGTCCTGGAATGGATATGGGCATCCATATTTGATTCTTGATGACTTAGGGTTAGCAAAATTCAAAGAAAGTCTTTCAAAATCCACCCCTTCCTCCTTTTCGGGCGTTTAATGCCATTTCATATCAAGCCCACTTTTCCCTGGTTAACGCCTTTTAATCAATTTATCACATAATAAGAAAGTAAAAATGATTCCTTTTCTAGCATTATGACGTCATTCCTTTAACCATCTCATTTAATCATTTCTTTTTTAATTTTTTTAAATATAGCCTGCATTATTTTCACACGTTTTATCACTGAACTTAGATATTGTAACATTTATATTTGACTTAAATAATATACTAGGTATATATGTGATATTTTAAATTGGATCATCAATTATTTATTTCTATTAGGGAACTAAAATTTGAGGACAATACTTTAGTAAATTTATACGTATTAAATATATTCTAAAAAAGATGCTTTGTTGATGTAGTGAAAAATATAGTCTTCTCTCTCAACTAGTTTACAGATGTCGTTTACAACGTACAATATTTCAACTGTCTTTCAACAAATTTCCTTCACTAAGTTTACTTTGGTTTTGAGTATTCATATTCCCTCACGAACCGACACACAGACATAATTGCACACAGTGTAATGTCATTAGTATATTCGTTGCATCTATTTACCCTAGTCTTGGGGATTCTCATGTATATTATTTTTGTAGTCTAGTGTCAAAGGGAAAATTTCACTGAGAAATGACGAATGACAATTACGGTTTAAGTTTACGGAAGAAAAATTTTCTTTTCAATGGCAAAAATTCCTCAAAATTTTATGTAAAGATAGCGTAAGTTATTTATTCCTCAAAATTTGGGTCACATGTTTACTTTATTCATTTTTGTTTTATGTAAGAAAAGAAAAATGTTTTAAATACGATCGAATTTCTTGAAAATTTAAAAAATATAGTTATGTTTGCCGAATAGTTAATATACCTTTCTTATTGTTAAATTATCATGTATTTGTAAAAAAAGTCGTATTATAACATTTAATATTGATTTTAAAGAATCCCCTATATAATAATAGCCTAAGTAATCTGTCCACCTGTTCTCAAATTTAGGAAGTGGTTGGAACAGCAATGGATAAGGACATCCATATTGGTTTCTTGATGAGTTATGATTTGCAAAATTAAAAGCAAGTCTTTCAAACGTTCAAAATCTGTCCTTACCCGATATTCGGGCGTTTAATGCCATTATTTCAAGCCCATTTTTCCCTGGTTAAGACCATTTAATCAATTTATCACATAATAATGGGAGGACAATACTTTAGTAAATTTATTCGTATTAAATATATTCTGAAAAAGATGCTTTGTTGATGTAGTGAAAAATATTGTCTTCTCTCTCAACAAGTTTAACGGATGTTGTTTACAATGTGCAATAATTCAACTGTCTTTCAACAAATTTCCTTCACTAAGTTTACTTTGGTTTTGAGGGTTCTTATTCCCTCACGAACCGAGACAAAAACATAATTGCAAACAGAGTAGTAATGTCATTAGTATATTAGTGTCCATCTATTTAACCTAAACTTGGGATTCTCATGTATATAATTTTTGTAGTGTAGATCCTTTCTGGTACTGTCATGCCCATATATAATTAAGAAATGTGGTGTCAAAAGATAAATTTCACTAAGAAATGACGAATGAAAATTAAAATTTATGTTTATGGATGAAAAGTTTTCTTTTCAATGTTAAAAATTCCTCTAAATTTTATGTATAAGATAGCGTGAGTGATTTATTAATGAAAAATTGGATCACATGTTTACTTTATTCATTTTTGTTTTATGTAAGAAAAGAAAATGTTTTAGATACGATCAAATTTCTTGAAAATTTAGAAAATGTAGTTAGGTACGTCGAATAGTTAGTGTAGCTTTCTTATTGTAAAATTATCTTGGATTTGTTAAAAAAATCATATTATTACATTTAAAATTGGTTTTAAAGAATCTTCTATATAATAATAGCTTAACTTATCTGCCCATCTGTCCTCGAATTTATGAAGCTGTTGGACCTGTAATGGATAGGTGCATAGATTTTGGATTCTAGATTAGTTAGGGTTAGCAAAATTCAAAGCAAGTCTCTCAAACTTTCCCACCCCCTCCTTATCGGGGGTTTAATGCCATTATATCAAGCCCACTTTTCCATGGTTACCATCTTTTAATCAATTTATCACATAATAAATAGGTAAAAATATTTTTTTCTTGCATTATGACGTCATTCCTTTAACCATCTCATTTAATCATTTCTTATTTTAAATTATTTAAATACCGTATGCATTTTTTTACACGTTTTATCCCTGAACTTAGATATTATGTCATATATATTTGGCTTAAATAATAGATTAGGAATATATGTGATATTTTAAATTGGATCATCAATTATTTATTTCTATTAGGGAACTAAAATTTGAGGACAATACTTTAGTAAATTTATACGTATTAAATATATTCTAAAAAAGATGCTTTGTTGATGTAGTGAAAAATATAGTCTTCTCTCTCAACTAGTTTACAGATGTCGTTTACAACGTGCAATATTTCAACTGTCTTTCAACAAATTTCCTTCACTAAGTTTACTTTAGATTTGAGTATTCGTATTCCCTCACGAAATGAGACACAAACATAATTGCACACAGAGTAATGTCATTAGTATATTAGTGTCATCTATTTATCCTAATCTTGGGGATTCTCATGTATATTATTTTTGTAGTGTAAATCCTTTCTCAGACTGTCACGTTATATAATTAAGAAATTGGTTGTAAAAAGAAAATTTCCTGGAGAAATAACGAATGACAATTAAAGTTTAGGTTTCTTTTTAATGGAAAAAATTCCTCTAAATTTTATATAAAGATAACGTAAGTCAATTATTAATCAAAATTTAGTCACATGTTTACTTTATCCATTCATGTTTTATGTAATAAAATTAAAGTGTTTTAGATAAGATAGAATTTTTTGAAAATTCAGAAAATATATTTACGGTGTTCGAATAGTTATTGTATATATATATATATATATATATATAAATATATATATTATATATATATATATATATATATATATATATATATATTTATATATATATAATATATATATATATATAATATATATATATATATATATATATATATATATATATATATTATATATATATATATATATATATATATGTATATATGTATATATTATATATACATATATACACATATACATTATATACACATATACATATATACATATATACATATATACATATATATATATATATATATATATGTATATATATATGTATGTATATATATGTATATATATATATATATATATATATATATATATATATATATATATATATATATATATATATATATATATATATATATATATATATATATTATATATATATATATATATATATATATGTATATATATATATATATTTATATGTATATATATATATATATATATATATATATATATATATATGTATGTGTATATATATATATATATATATATATATACATATATAATATATATGCAAACACAGTTTTAACAATCTTTTATCGCTTTTGAAATATTCGTTATTTTTGATTAATGTTTTATTAACCTTGGATCCAAAGGTATATGTATATAAATGTTTATTTTTTTATGAGGAAATGTATTTAAATAGATTTATGTTGTATAAAAGATTAGTAATTTTGATTCTCTATAATTTAAAATCAAAATGACGAATGAGATATGAAAAATGCCACATTAGTAACTTTTACCCTTAACATTTTCTTAACTTGACTCAAAAGAATAACCATTTTAGACGTGTAAAAATGTTTATTAAAAACATTATTTTTCCAGAGGGTTTTATATGTGACATAGATTTTCTTTCCAATCTTAAAGTTAAAAGGAAATATTGTTCTCAGAAATAGAAACTCATGGTTAAGCTTAAAATATAGTGCACAAAATACTACAGAAATTTTATTTCTCTGCTAAGGTGTCTGGATTCCTAAAAAGTTATGTGCGGTGCATTCTCGTTGCCCAGTAGCCAGGTCAAATAAAAAGAATAGGGTCTATGACATTTTACTGTGACAAGAGAAATAATTTCTGCTATATCACACACACACACACACACACACACATATATAAATATATATATATATGTATATATTTGTATATATATATATATATATATATATATATATATATATATATATATATATATATATATATATATATATATATATATATATATATATATATATATGTATATATATATATATATATATATACATATATATATATATATATATATATATATATATATATATATATATATATATATGTATGTATGTATGTGTATATATATATGTATAAAGGGAAAAGATATTTTCTAAGTAAGATTATACAGTATTGGTTTCAGTAATCACTACAATACATGATAAAAAGGATATATGTGAATTTCAACGCGGGAAATGAATATCCATATTTCCAATAGCAAAAAATTACCAAAGTCTTCGGATAGTTTCCCCATAGTTATATTCGTGTGCCATTTTGTAGTACATGGATTTTCACAGAACATATCAAGAAAATCCGCTGAAATGTAAAAGAATGATCAAACAATCTTTCTAAATCCATCTAAATTAAAAATTAATTAATAGAGTACAATGGTGAAAGTTCATTCACAAGGTGAGCAAAAAATTACCAAAGTCTCCGGATAGTTTCCCTATATTTATATTCGTGTGCCATTTTGTAGTACATGGATTTTCACAGAACATATTAAGAAAATCCCCTGAAAAGAAAAAAAAGTGATCAAACAATTTTTATAAAGCAATAGAAATAACAAATTCATTAATAGAGTGCAATGGTGAAAGTTCATTCACAAGGTGAGAAAAAATTACCAAAGTCTCCGGATATTTCCCCCATAGTTACATTCGTGTGCCATTTTGTAGTACATGTATTTTCACAGAACATATTAAGAAAATCCCTTGAAAAGAAAAAAATGATCAAACAATCTTTCTAAAGCCATCTAAATAACAAATTAATTAATAGAGTGCAATGGTGAAAGTTCATTCACAAGATGAGAAAAAAATTACCAAAGTCTCCGGATAGTTTCCCCATAATTATATTCGTGTGCCATTTTGTAGTACATGGATTTTCACAGAACATATTAAGAAAATCCCCTGAAAAGAAAAAAATGATCAAACAATCTTTCTAAAGCCATCTAAATATAAAATTAATTAATAGAGTGCAATGGTGAAAGTTCATTCACAAGCTGAGCAAAAAATTACCAAAGTCTCCGGATAGTTTCCCCATAGTTATATTCGTGTGCCATTTTGTAGTACATGGATTTTCACAGAACATATCAAGAAAATCCGCTGCAAAGGAAAAAATGATCAAACAATCTTTCTAAAGCCATCTAAATAACAAATTAATTAATAGAGTGCAATGGTGAAAGTTCATTCACAAGATGAGCAAAAAATTACCAAAGTCTCCGGATAGTTTCCCCATAGTTATATTCGTGTGCCATTTTGTAGTACATGGATTTTCACAGAACATATCAAGAAAATTGGTTAAAATGGAAAATAAATTGATAAAACAATCTCTCTAAAGCAATCTAAATAACACATTAATTAATTGAGTGCACTGGTGAAAATTAATTTACTAGATGAGCGAAAAATTACCAAAGTCTCCGGATAGTTTCCCCATAATTATATTCATGTGCCATTTTGTAGTATATGTATTTTCACAGAACATATCAAGAAACTCCTCTGTAATGGAAAAAATGATCAAGCAATCTTTCTAAAGCTATCTAATATAATATTAATTAATTGAGTGCAATAGTGAGAGTTCATTTACGAGATGAGTGAAAAATTACTTACGTCTCCGGATAGTTTTCCCATAGTTCCATCTGCCTATTTGTGTGCCATTTTTAGCACATGGATTGTCACAGGACAATCTTTCTAAAGCCATCTAATAAAAAAATTAATTAATGGAGTGCAATAGTGAAAGTTCATTTACGAGATGACCTAAAAATTACCTAAGTCTCCGGATAGTTTCCCCATAGTTATATTTGTTTTCCATTTTGTAGGATATGGATTTTCACAGATCATATCAAGGAAATCCTCACGAAAGGAAAAAATTGATAAAGCAATCTTTACAAAGCAATCGAAATAACAAATTCATTAATAGAGTGCCATGGTGAAACTTCATTTACGAAATGAGCTAAAAATTACACAAGTCTCCGGATAGTTTCCCCACAGCTATATTTGCCCATTCGTATGCCATTTTGTAGTACTTGGATTTTCACAGAACATATTAAGAAAATCCCCTGAAAAGAAAAAACAGATCAAACAATCTTTATAAAGCAATCAAAATAAGAAATTCATTAATAGAGTGCAATGGTTAAATTTCATTTACAAAATGAGCTAAAAATTACCCAAGTCTCCGGATAGTTTCCCCACAGCTATATCTGCCGATTCGTATGCCATTTTGTAGTACTTGGATTTTCACAGAACATATTAAAAAAATCCCCTGAAAAGAAAAAAAAGATATCAAACAATTTTTATAAAGCAATAGAAATAACAAATTCATTAATAGAGTGCAATGGTGAAGCTTCATTTACGAAATGAGAAAAAAATAACCTAAGTCTCCGGATAGTTTCCCCATAGT
>CM063500.1:72068518-72098518 GCA_032207245.1 Pardosa pseudoannulata | reverse complement strand
ATACATGCTAATAGTAAGTCATGTGTAGATGAACACTTCTGAAACAGCATAAAAAAGCAATAAAGATAATTTTTATAGCGTAGCATAATAAATCAAATTAGGAAAATAAGATATTTAATTCCTATGTCTTTCCCTGAAAGGATCTAAATTTGTGTTTTGAAAAGATGTATTTACAATAATGATGTAGGTTTACACATTAATGTCGTTTCTTAATATACACAGAAAAAATATTTTAATGAATAACTATTTGAAAGCATTTTCGAAATGTCAGCGAAAGTCGATAGATGTCTTAATCATAATTAATTATATAAAGTTTGTAAATGTACTTGAAGCTGTAAGATATTTAATTACTTAACTAGACACACACACACACACACACACACATATATATATATATATATATATATATATATGCATATTAATGTGCTGGATGTTTTATATATATACTTACATATATGTAAATTTATATGTATATATATAATATATATATATATGTATATATATAATATATATATATATATATATATATATATATATATATATATATATATATATATATATATATATATCTATATATATATATATACATATGTATATAATATATATATATATAAAAATATATATATATATATATATATATATATATATATATATATATATATATATATATATATATATATATATATATATATATATATATATATATATATATATATATATATATATATATATATATATATATATATATATATATATATATATATATATATATATATATATATATATATATATATATATATATATATATATATATATATATATATATATATATATATATATATATATATATATATATATATATAAATATATATATATATATACATATATATACATATATATGTATATATATATGTATATATATGTATATATATATATATATATATGCAGAGAACGACAAGTACGTAAAAGAACTTAAATTTTTATTGAGTTAAGAGAACGGCATCAGGCTCCAAGAAAATTAGAAGACAAGTATGAGCATGAAATTGGTGGATTACAGTGTTTGACCGCAGAGCGAGAAGCGTAGATAAAATCTTTCCCAGAGAAAATAGCTTAGTCAGCCCCCTTGACAGTGAAAAAGAACTTAGATAATTGAAAAGCGAATTGCGGACAGCTGGAAAATATGGAGAGCGGTCAGTAATATCGCTTTTATTGCAGAGAAAGATCTGGGAAAGGGCTTGGGAGAATTTTAAATCACGGGCACTCATTTTATTAAGATATATTGTGGCTGGGAATATAGATTTGAAGGAATAAGAAGGGGTGAGAGAGGATTTTTTAAGAGATATTAAAGTAAAATTATTTTGGTGTATTACATATATGTAACCCATCAAAATGTGTTACAAAAATACACTAGGAAGTTAAAAAAGACCAGTATCTTGATGGAGCAAAATGAAGCATATTAAATAGCATGTGCGTCTTTACGTCCTTTAACACTAGATTCATGGTCCGAGCCAATTTGACTCATTAAAAATTTGATCACTATATATGTAAAACTTTAAGATCACTTTTCAAAAACATACGCTGTTTTTACTTAAGTAATAAAATATATGTAAACTTTCCTTTCTCTTCCCTTCATACCCCTTCATTTCGCATTATGAAATTTGGTATACCCATTTTCACGGTTGTGAGCCAATATGACTCATAGAATATATATGAAAAGAAATAAATATAGTAATAAATATAGTATAAAGTAAATATAAAGTATAGTGTTGAATAAATATAGAGAAGAAGTCGAGAACACTTCCATTCCGATGATAGAAATTCATGCTACTGACGCACGGAAGAATGGTCAAGTTCAACAACCATGCAAAAGAAACAGATGTAGAAACTATTGTGCTAAATGTAATAGAAATGTTTGCTGAAAATGTGTTCCAAAAACAGATTTTATATGTAAAATATATTTTTATTTATTTAAATTATATTATTATTTATTTATATTATTTATTTAAATATATATTTTAATTATATTATTTATTTAAATATATATTTATTTAAATTAATTTGGAACTATTCTCTTTGCAAAAAACTTCAATTTTCTTGTATGAGTCAAATTGGCTCACTTCAGTTAAAATTGGTTTATGATCAACATCCGTAAATCTAGTGTTAATACATAATAATTTGTTACATAACAATATGCAAAGTATGTCTATTTCTAGATAGACAAAAACTTTTCCTTCTTTGTGGACACATTTTAGGTTTTAAAGTACTAGTTTACGATAAAGGAAGAGACAATATATTCTTCTTTTATGGTCATCAATAATAAACTAGACTTCTTTTTCATGTTCTACATATAATGCAGCCGGACACGATATTTGCAGATTAAAGCTTCCTTTAATTTTTTAATTGCATTTTGCATAATTTATAACCTTTTTACGTAGAATTAAACTACCTCATTATCTTCCTAGAATATGGAAGTTTTTATGCTAGTACAAATAAAAAACCTTCACATAAATATTTTAAGTAAAATAACGTAGGAATAAAGTCATAATTAAGAAAGATAAATTTTCTTGCATAATGCTAAAAATAAAACTCAGAATAAAAATTGCTTAATTTCCTCATCCCAAGTTTAACTAATTATTACTTTTAAAACAATGCGGCTGGAAAATATATTTTTATTTCACAGCTGTGCTTTTAACTATTAAATTTACAGTGGTAATATAAGAAAAAAATAAAGATAATACTTAACTATTTGTAAGTTTCAAAATATTAGCTTCAGTTGAAGTCTTAATCAAAACTACTAATATAATTCAAGTTACATTACTAATCAAATAAAATGCACAACGACTTGCTTAACTAATATGAGATTTACTGTAATTAATTTCCTTAAATAAGTTACTTAAGCATTCGAACTATTTTTAGTGAGATTTTGATTAGAAGGAAATAAATTAATTCTAAATAACTCGAGGGTATATCTCGTTAATCATTGTTTACGTAGTGTTACATTAACTTGTTTATCACTAAGGCTTAAGTTTGGGGTTTTAAAGTATTATGAAAATGAGTTTGAAAATAATCAAGTTACTATTACCTAAATGACAATGTCAGTAACATACTTACACACATTGACAGAGAGGAATATAAAGAAAAAATTATATTTTCTTTCAATGATAATATTACATAACTGTATATTTAAAATAATGCAGAACTTTCTAAAACGTGTAATTATTATTAAGAGAGTAGTCATTAAGAGGAACGTAATTGTTATTTCTCATTTTTAAGTAATCTTTACATAACCACTATGTAGAATTTTTTATAGAAAATTATAGAAAATTGAAATTTCATAATCGTATTTCTACCTTTTATAATGTGTGTTGCTTCAATTTTCTGGCATCCTGAAGCCAGAAATCAAAATTATATCTATAAAAACCAATCATTATACAAAAAATTTTCATTCGGATTAATAGGTGTTTTCTTAACAGCAAATAAAATTTTAGGATTTCAAGCATTTCAAGGATAATAATAGTACATAACTGAAAATTTATAAATAATGCTCTCTTAAACAAAAATTATTTTAAGAGTGTAGTCATAATACAAAATTATTATTTGTCATTCTGAAGACCTCCTCACATAACCACCATGTAGAATATCTTTAATTATAGAATTTTAAAATTTCTTTATCGTATTTCTATATTTTTTATGCTGTGTGTTACTTCAATTTTTTGGTATCCTCAAACCAAAAAACCAAAATTATCTGTATAAAAATCAATCAATATACCGAAAGATTTTCATTTAGATTCATAGGTGTTTTCTTTTTAGCAAATACAATTTTAGGATTTCAAAGTTTTTATGGATAATAATAGTATATACCTGAATATTTAAAATAATGCAGAACTGACTTAAACGTACAATCATTGTTAAGGGTGTAGTCATAAGAGAAACCTAATGGTTATTCTCATTCTTACGGCCGCCATACATAACCGCCATGTAGAATTTCTTTAATTATGGAATTTCAAAATTTCATAATCGTATATCTATGTGTTTCATATTTTGTGTTCCTTCACTTTTTCGGCATCCTGTAAACAAAGAAATCAACATTATGTCTTTAAAAGAAATCAATAAACCGAAAAATGTACGTTTAGATTCATAGGTGTTTTCTTAAATAGCATATAAACTTTCAGGATTTCAAGGCTTTCAAGGATAATAATAATACATACCTGAATATTTAAAATAATGCAGAACTGTCTTAAACTTACAATCATTGTTAAGGGTGTAGTCATAAGAAAAACTTAATGGTTATTCTCATTCTTACGGCCGCCATACATAACTACCATGTAGAATTTCTTTAATTATGGAATTTCAAAATTTCATAATCGTATATCTATGTGTTTCATATTTTGTGTTCCTTCACTTTTTCGGCATCCTGTAAACAAAGAAATCAACATTATGTCTTTAAAAGAAATCAATAAACCGAAAAATGTACGTTTAGATTCATAGGTGTTTTCTTAAATAGCATATAAACTTTCAGGATTTCAAGGCTTTCAAGGATAATAATAATACATACCTGAATATTTAAAATAATGCAGAACTGTCTTAAACTTACAATCATTGTTAAGGGTGTAGTCATAAGAGAAACTTAATATTTATTATCATTCTTACAACCTCCTTACATAATCACCATGAAGAATTTCTTTAACTATAGAAGGTCGAAGTTTTATAATCGTATTTCTATTTCGATTATACTGACCTTTTCTTCAATTTTTCGGCATGCTGAAACCAAAGAAATCAACACTGTCTATAAAAAGAATCAATATACCGAAAAATGTACATTTGGGTTCATAGATGTGATCTTAACAGCATATAAAATTTTCGGACTTCAAGGCTTTCAAGGATAATAATAATACACAACTGAATATTTAAAATAATGCAGAACTGTCTTAAACTTACAATTATTGTTAAGGGTGTAGTCATAAAATAAAATTTATTGTTATTTTTCATTCTGAAGACTTCCCTACGAATCCGCCATGTAGAATTTCTTTCATTATAGTATTTCAAAATTTCATAATTGTATTTCTATATGTTTCATACTGTGTGTTCCTTCAATTTGTCGGCCTCCTGAAACCAAAGAATTCAACGTTTTGTCTATAAAAGGAATCAATGTACCGAAAAATGTACATTTGAATTCATAGATGTGTTCTTAATAGCATAAAAAATTTTATAACTTCGATGCTTTAAAGTATAATAATAATAATCAACTGAATATTTAAAAAAATGCAGAATTTTTCTAAAAATACAATTATTGTTCAACGTGTAGTCATAGGAAAAACTTAATTGTTAATTATCATTCTTAAAACATCCTTACATAATCGCAATGTAGAATTTCTTTAATTATAAAGGGTCTAAATTTGATGATCGTATTTTTATATATCTTATAGTGTGTGTTACTTCAATTTTTTAGCATCCTGAAGCCAAAATTTGAACATCATGTCTATAAAAATCAGTCAATATACCGAAAATTTTTCATTTGATTACGTGTTTTTTAATAGAAAATAAAATATTAGGATTTTAAGGCTTTCAAGACTTTCAAGGATATTAATAATAAATAGCTGATTATTTAAAACATTTCAGAACTTTCTTAAACGTACAATATTGTTAAGGGTGTAGTTATAAGAGAAACTTTATAGTTATTTGTCGTTCTTACTACTTCCTAACATAATATAAATGCAGAATTTTATAGAAGGTCGAAACTTCATAAACATATCTCTATATCATTTATACTGAGCGTTACGTCAAGTTTTCGGCATCCTGAAACCAAAGAAATCAACATTATGTCTATACAAAGAATCAATATACCAAAAAATGTACATTTGGATTCATAGGCTTATTTTAATAACATATTAAATTTTAGGCTTTCAAGGCTTTCAAAGATAATAATAATACAACTGAATATTTAAAATAATGAAGAACAGGGTTTAGTCATAAAAAACTTAATTGTTATTTGTAATTCATTTTTATGATTTCCTTACATAATCGCTATGTAGAATTTCTTTAATTATATAAGGTCGAAATTTCATAACCTTATTTCTGTCTTTTGTATACTGTGTGTTACTTCAATTTTTCGGTATACTGAAACTAAAAAGTCAACACTATGCCTATAAAAATAAATCAATATACCAAATTTTTCATTTATATTCATAGCTCTTTTCTTAATAGAAAATAAAGTTTTAGGATTTCAAGGCTTTGAAGGATAAAAATAATACATAAGTGAATATTTAAAATAATGCAGAACTTTCTTAAATGTACAATTATTATTAAAGGTGTAGTCATAAGAGAAACTTAATAGATATTGTCATTCTTACGACCTCCTTACATAATCGCCATGTAGAATTTCTTTAACTATAGAAGGTCGAAGTTTTATAATCGTTTATACTGACCGTTACTTCAATTTTTCGGCATGCTGAAACCAAAGAAATCAACATTGTCTATAAAAAGAATCGATATACCGAAAAATGTACATTTGGATTCATAGATGTGATCTTAACAGCATATAAAATTTTCGGACTTCAAGGCTATCAAGGATAATCATAATACACAACTGAATATTTAAAATAATGCAGAACTTTTGTAAAAGTACAATTATTCTTAAGGATGTAGTCATAAGAGAAACTTAATTGTTATTTGTCATTCTTAAGACCTCCTTACATAACCACCATGTAGAATTTATTTCACTATAGAAGGTCCAAATTTCCTAATTGTATTTCTATATATCTTATACTGTGTGTTACGTCAATTTTTTGGCATCCTGATTCGAAAAATTCAACATCATGTCTATAAATATCAGTAAATATACCGAATATTTTTCATTTGGTTTCGTGGGTGTTTTCTTAATAGCATATAAAATTTTAGGATTTCAAGGCTTTCAATGATAATAATAATACATAGCTGATTATTTAAAATAGTGCAGAACTTTTTGAAACGTACAATTATTTTTAAGGGTGTAGCCATAAGAGAAACTTAATAGTTATTTGTCATTCTTAAGACCTCCTTACATACTAGCTATGCAGAATTTCTATAGAAGTTCGAAATCTTATAATCATATTTCTATATCGTTTACACCGAGTGTTTCTTCAATTTTTCGGCATCTTGAAACCAAAGAAATCCAAATTATATCTTAAAAAGTCAATCAATATAACGAAAAAAATTCCATTTGTATTTATAGATGTTTTTAATAACATAAAAATTTTTAGGATTAGGGTACATATATTTTGTCGTAAATGTCATTTTTTCGTGTTATAACCGTACACCAAAAGTAGCATTAAATATGGTAGTATAAAGACAGTATGTGTCATATCAGATTCATATATAATGTGTTTAATACATTTAATAGGGACTTGTTGCTCCAAGTTTTTTAAAGTGCCATGTTTGCGGTTAATAAAGACTTGAGACTAGATTAAATAGCTAGTGTAGCCAAAGTAAACGAGATAAAAGCTAATTTTTCTACTTATATTACAAGTTGCAGCTTTAAATATTATATGTATGTTATGTAACTATATAATTTCTATCTTTAATAGACAATTTTTAATAAGTTGCGTTGTATAATAGAAAAAATTAATCTCATAATACGCATTACATGTAATTTACATTACACACAGAATTAGAGTCCGTTGGGAATAGCTAGCATTTCACTCTGTCTTTAGATTAAGGTTCAATTTCAGCAAAGTCAGTTAAAATCAATCGGATGATTAATTACAATATCTGGCAGCTAATCGTTGATTAGTTCTAATCAACTGCAGTGTGCCCGGTTCTTAACAACTAATCGTAAATGGCGATACACATCAGCAGTCAGCGATTACTTACTATTAGCGATTGATTGTTCTCGGAGCTCTACAATTGACAGTACATTCTAGAGTGAGAACGTGTCCCGAATTAGCACCCATCTCATAATTACAGCTCCAGACAACACTTTTGATCACGAGCATTCTAACAACGGGTTATACAACACTTTACTTTTCGACATAGGTTTTCTGCAAATATCCATTATTAATGATATCTTCTAACACAGGTTTAATTTCCAGGTAGGAGTAGAATGCCTACAAAATTTCACATTCCACAACTGAGACAAAGAACTTCTCTACATCAGATTTCGTTTAAATTGAATTTTGGACCATTTTATTTGATTGAATCGAGTACCATTTATACTTAAAGAAGAACTTCAAATATACTTTTGATTACCTATAATGCTTTCTTCTTGTAACACTGGCGTTAGTAATATGCATAGATTAATAAACTTCAATGGCATATAAAAGATATACAAATATTTTTCCAAAAAGGTTTAAAATTAAATTTGAATTGTAAATCTAGAATTAATGGTGGTCATTCATTAAATTTTTAATTAAAAATATGTTTAATTTTATTTTATTCTGAACAGAGAAGCATAACGGTTATTATTATTGAAAATTTACCTATTTTTTTCACCATGATAATTTTTTATAAAATTTTTCTGCTTTGACTTAAACTTTTTAATAAGTCTTAAATTTCATAGTTCAAAAATTCTAGATCTTCTAGTACGATATTACCTAGAACGATAGATCTATAAGTTAAACAGTAAAGCATGTCAACAAAATTCAAGCATTATAGCATGATTAAGAACCATAATTAGAAATAAAATTTCCATATGGAGAAAAGCTAGCAAATTTTAACGAACTCTCTCTAGCCTGAGAAATCTCTGTGATATTATATGTATGTGTCATGTCCGAAAACTAGAATATATCACCAAGGCAACCTTTATTGTAATATTTAAGATCTGGATTATTTCCCTTTACTCATATTAGTAATTAAAAAAATATTTCCTGAGAAACACATGATTTCTATGTACTAGAAACTGTAAAATATTTTAACATAGTTTCATTGAGTTTAAGTTGTAAAGACTTAACTTGTTTAAGTTGTAACTTCAGGAAATAAGCTACATGCAAAATTTACAAACATACATTTGGTTCATGGAGCCTACATGTTAGTAAAAATTAGTTCTAGCACTGGAAACAATTTTGAAAACTCTACTTATATCCCGAGCATCCAGTTACTTTTATCTTAATTCCAATATAGACGAAAAGTACAAGCAAGACTTTCTTTTGATCCACTGTAATCGCATTAGAATTCTCTAGCTGCTCCTAAGATCTATGTATAGAACAGAAAGTATTACAAAAGACAGATATCGCTTTATCACATTCCTAGATCACTTTCGTCTGATCTTTCTTCATCGGTCTCGATGAAAAAGAGAAAATGTTAAATAAAGATCCTGTCTTCTTCTTTTCGTGTGTTCTATATCTGCTATTCAGTATTTCAGATTTTTAACGATTTATTTCTTATTTTCGAAAGTTTTAGCCCAATACGTACCTAAGTAGTATATTTAGAAATATTCTGAATGTTAGATTCGTAAAGGTGGAATTGTGCTGCTGAAAATATATGACATATTTCAAAACAGCGCTTAAATTTCTGCAGATCCACGGGTCTAAATATTAGTAAATATTCATTCTCGTCCTAGAAGCAATTTCGAAAACGTGTTTTCTATCGAGTGTTTATAGTTATTTTAATTTTAATTTTGAGAAGGAGAACTTCATAACGTTCTTCGTTGTTAGGTTCTTATCCCACTCCTATAAACCCGTTTGAAATTGGATTTATGCCGAAGGTTCCTGTTTGGGTAACAAAAAAGAAACCATAGTACTGTACTTAAAATAACCCAAACTGTTTAAAAAAAAGTAGGGACACTATTTGTTAATCCTTCACTCATACAAAGCCACGGGATTAATAGACTAATTTTTTTGCTAAAGCACTTTATAGCTGGTTACCATTACTCTCTAGATTAACAGCAACTGGGAATCAGGAACCTGGCAAGAATCAGGCTTGGCATGCCAACTCCGCAAGTTTTGTTTGAGAATTTGAAGGACAATAAGTCCACGAACCTTTATTACATGCAACAGAAGCCCTTAATGAACACGGTGGATCTTTAGTCAGCTCGAGTTCTGAAGTCGAAAGTATTCAGTTACGAGATCATTGGTTTTGCTGGCTTATCTACCACGGCACAAAACCCAAACTTCATATCTACAGATCTACTTAAAATTGTGATTCTAAAAATTCAAATCCGAAAACTGTAATATATCAGCAGAGCAACCTATGCTGATATATTTAAGATCAGAATTATTTTCCTTTACTCATATTAGTAATTAAAAAATATTTCCTGAAAAACACATGAAATCTATGTACTAGAAACTGTAAAACATTTTAATATAGTTTCACTGAATAATTAAGAATCAGGAACCAAGCAAAAGACTCCTAGGCTTCGTATGACAATTCCGCAAGTTTTGTTTAAGAATTTGAAGAACAGTGAGTCCACGAACCTATATTACATAACAACATATGCCCTTAATGAACACGATGGATATTTAACCGAATCGAGCCCTGAAGTAGAAAGTATTTATTTACGAGATCTCTAATTTTGCTGGTTGAGTTACCGCGGCACAAAATCCAAACTGCATATCTACAGATTTACTTAAAATTGTGATTCTAAAAATTCAAGTCTGAAAACTGGAATATCTCACCAAGTCAACCTTTACTGTTATATTTCATATTTACTGTTCATATTGCTGTTATTCATATTACTGTTATATTTCATATTTACTGTTATATTTCATTATATAAAATCAGGATTATACTCATATTAGTAAATAAGAAATAGTTCCTGAAAAACGCATGAAATCTATGTACTAGAAACTGTAAAATATTTTAATATAGTTTCACTAAGTTGTAAAGATTTAACTTCAGGAAATAAGCTACATGCAAACATTACAAACAGACAAACATTTGGATCATGGGGCGTATATGTTAGTAGAAATTAGTTCTAGCACTGGAAACAATTTTAAAAAAGCGACTTCTATCCCGAACATCCCGTTACTTTTATCTTAATTCCAATATAGACGAAAAGTACATCATAAAGCGAAGACTTTCTTTTGATCCACTGTAATCGCATTAGAATTCTCTAGCTGCTCCTGATATCTATGTATAGAACAGGAAGTATTACAAAAGACACATATCGCTCTATCACATTCTTAGATCACTTTCGTCTGATCTTTCCTCATCGGTCGCAATGAAAAAGAGAAAAAGTTAAATAAAGATCCTGCTTTCTTATTTTCGTGTGTTCTATATCTGCTATTCAGTATTTCCGATTTTTAACGATTTATTTTAGAAACTTTTACCCTGATGCGTACCAAAGCTGCAACTTTAGAAATATTGTGAATGTTAGATTCGCGAATGTGGAATTGTGCTGCTCAAAGGATATGACATATTTCAAACCAGTCCTTAAATTACTGCAGATCCACGGGCCTAAATATTAGTAAACATTCATTCTTGCCCTAGAAGCAAATTCGAAAACGTGTTTTCTATCCTGAGTTCAAAGTTGCTTTAATTTTAATTCTAGTACGGAGGAGAAGCACTTCATAACGCGAAGATGTTCTTTTGATCCACTGTAATCGCATTAGAATTCCCTAGCGGCTCCTAAGATCTATCTTAGGAACAGAAAGTGTTACAAAAGATTCATGTCGCTCTATCGCACTCTTAGATAACTTTTGTCCAACTTTTCTTCATTGCATTGGTCTCTGTGAAAACGTAAAAAAATATATAAAGATTCTACCGCCTTGTGTTCGTGGGTTCACAATCTGCTTAAGTATTTCAAGATTTATTTTTTAGTTTCAAAAATTTTGCAAGATACATACCTAAGCATTATATGTTGAAATATCATAATTGCATGTTTATTACATCTAATATATATATATATATATATATATATATATATATATATAATATATATATATATATATATATATATATATATATATATATATATATGTATATATATATATGTATATATATATATATATGTATATATATATATATATATATATATATATATATATATATATATATATATTATATATATATATATATATAATATATATATATATATATATATATATATATATATATATATATATGTATATATATATATATATGTATATATATATATATATATATATATATATATATATATATATATATATATATATATATATATATATATATATATATATATATAATATATATATATATATATATACTATTATATATAAATATACATACATACATACATACATACATATTTATACATATATATATATATATAATATATATATATATATTATAATATGCGTGTGTATATTGTTAAAGTTAAATGGAAAAAGTCTTTCTATTATAATAATAATAAGTTTATTAATTATAGTTCTTAAAAAGCAATATATATTATATATTATTATAATAATATCTTACAGTTATATACGATTATGAAATGTATCTGTTTATATGTATCAAATAGCCCAAATAATGCTTATATATGATTATCCTAAAAGCTTATATATGGGTATTTTTATATATTTTATTATTATATATTTGTTAAATTTTTATATCACTTAACTTAATACCACTTTTTTATTGTATATATATATATATATATAATATATATATATATATATATATATATGTATGTGTATATATATATATATGTGTATATGTGTGTATATATATAGATGTGTGTGTATATTATATATATTATATATATATATTATATATATATATATATACATATACATATATAAAATATATATAAAGACAGATAGTTAAAAATACTTATATGTATAAGTACTTTTATGTACAGTGTTATATATGTGTTGTATTTGATATTGTTATATATATATATATTATATATATATATATATATATATATATATTATATATATATATATATATATGTATACATACACCCACAGATATATACAGGGTGTCCAAGAAAGGTGTCCCCGACATTAAAATTAAATAACATGAAAACAAAGATAAGTAGAAGAATGCCACAAACGATTGTGAAGGCTTTTTAGAATTTTATACAGAAGTTTGAAAATATAGTTATAAAAGTTGTCAACAGATGCCGCTGCACAGAATAAATAAACATGCATAAATAAGCAGGGATAATTAAAATCGGCTCTAACAAGCAGTCTGTGCAATAGCATTACAATGTGTTCAAAATCACCACCGCTCACAACATGAGAATGATGGTGTAAAAGTGCAACGATATTTGCTGTCACATCCTGGAGTGTCTGAACGGAAATGGAATCAGTTGCTTCGCAGATCAACAGTTTAAGATCCTTTAAAGTGATGGAATTGTTTCTGCAGACAATGTCTTTCAAGGCACCCCACAAAAAGTAGTCACAAGGAGTGAGATCCGACAAATATGGAGGCCAATCACTGACTGCGCTAGTACATTTGGATAATCTAACGCAATAATTCTTTCCTCGAAGTATTCATGCAGAAAGGAAAGCACCTGTGCGATACAATTTATCGGATATCATCTTGCATGAATGACTCACTCTCTGGTGGATATTGAAACGCTCAATGCGATCGACAAATTGTTGTAAAATTGGAAGGTAATGATCATTAGGCTGCACCAACGAGGACAATCTACCTTAAAATAAAGGTTTAAGAAGTTTTAGATGTCCCCTGTTAAACAATCCACAGCAGCTCATAATAAACAAAGCAGTATAAATACAGTAAAAATATTACAAAATAACACATACAAATACAAAACAGACAAAATAACACGTATAAATACAAAAAAATAGTAATAACAATAAAATTTTAAAAATTATAATTAAAATAAATAATAATAATAATAATAATTACAAGACAATTGGATGAAAGTAAATGCAATCGTTTTTTACAGTGAAAATTACATATTCGGAATCAACAATGTTATGGGGCCTGCAGATTCTCCGAATTTTCCATTAGCCAACCGAACAGTTTGCATAGTTTGGATGATCGTTTCGTCAATGAAAAAAAAAGGCTGATAATGCCATACTGTTGCACAAACAGTAAGTTTCAGCAAATGAAGTGCTTTCGAGTCACACAAATAGGGATTTTAGGAACCTCAAAATCTTTAATTTTATTTATTGACGAATTCATTAAGATGAAAATGTGCTTGTGAAATAAATACAGTCAAGATGAAACAGTCATTATCAATCATATTGAGCATCCCATTCGCAATGTCAAGCCATTGTTAAACAGCTGTTGTAGGTATGGTCTGGTGACTCTTAATTTTGTAAGGAAACCTGTGTAGGTTACAGCGCAGTATCGTATGCTTGGTGGTAGGCTTAAAACCAGTCTCTCCTGTAATTCTTCGGACGGATTTCCTGGTTTGTTGCTAAATGATTGCAGAATCTGACATTTTCCGGAGTAACAACTGTTGGATTGGAACCAACAAGTCCTACAAGATTATCTGCCACGCTATCTGTTTATTGGGATTTGGCAAAGAGCTTGCGAAAGATTTTTGCAGCAACTCCTATTGCAATATTACATCTTTGCAAACTTCGCCCTGTGACCCTCACATTGTGTTCTAACTTGTGGAATACCAGTACCAAGAAAACACACTGTTTGATTGCATACACCTTTACAATAGTTTTCTTTGGTACTTGCAAATCTTATCACATTTTAATGGGGCATACAATGGAACATCGCTGCAGAACGACTGCAACTCACAGCTGAACACACCGTTCAGCAGCTTTTATATTTGAATTGTACCGCAATTTTGTATACGGGTTCTTCGTCTTCTCTATTTGACATTTAAATAATTTCTGTATCATTCATTGCCCGGTGATTCGCATCAGGAATGGAGTTTTTGTTTGAGCTCTGGATATCAAGCACTATTTGACGTTATTTTGAATACAACGCCATCTATTGACAACTTTTGTAATTATATTTTCAAACCTCTGTATAACATTTTTACAGCTTTCACAATCCACATACCGTTCGTGACAGTATTTTATCTATCTTTGTCTCCAAGTTATTTCATTTTAAATTACGGGACACCTGTCTTGGACACCCTATATATATAATCACATATTGGGAAAAACGTTTCTTAGGTGTGTGTTATATCCGTAATATCAAATTTTTTTTGTTTTATTCCAGAAAGTACCTGAAACATATAAAGAAGCAAAAACTTTTCTTTCGATCCATCGTAATTGCATAAGAATTCTCCAGTGCCTCCCAAAATCTATCTCAGGAACTAGACGTATTACAAAAGACACATGTCACTCTATTACACTATCAGATAACTCTAGTCTGATTTTTCTTCATCGGTTTTAATGAAAAAGGAAGAAAAAGTTTCCTTGCTTTCGTATATTCTCCCTGTTTCGTTTTCAATGTTCCAGACATTTAAAGATTTATTTCAAAGTTGTAAACATTTTCCGACTAATGTTTAAAAGTAGTGTCTTTAGAAATTTAGTGAATTTTCAGATTTAGAAATTTAAAAGTTAATAAAAGGAAGTTACCTAATAAAAAAACCTGATGTTCCATAAAATCCTGTATTATTTACAAGCACTATACATACGGTATAATATAGATTAAGAATTGTTTATAAATCAACAAATAATTATTTTCTTCCACAAACATACACACATTTGATAAATTATAATAATGCATGTATAATAATTAATTGCACTAATGTAGTTTCAAGCGCATCCAGAAAGTAAGTTTCCCCGTGTTTTCCCTTTTAAAGTAAACGTTAATAGCCGTGTTAATAGCTCTTGTGTAACAAATCTATGAAGTATTAATCATATACTAGCTGGACATGTCCCGATTCGTGCCAGTAGCGGGGTACCAGTTGTCCGAAACGGAAACTCTAATTCTTTCTCCCGCCGCCTGCAAGGTTTGGTCGGTGATCTTGAGTGCACAAAACATTGCGCCAATTGAAGTTCATCGACAGCTCTGTCAAGTCTATTAAACGAAACTGACGCCCGAACACAAAATTCAACGCTTACGAGCAGCACTGACATTTCTGCTACGGTATCATGATGACAGCGAGGAAGTCCTCGACAGGATAGGCACGGGCAATGAGACTTGGATTTCGCACTTTTCCCCGAAAACCAAGCAGTAGTCAATGCATTGGCATCATAGTGGATCTTCGGTCAGGACCAAATTCAGGAAAAAAACAGACACTGTCGATACGGAAAGGGACGTGCACGGTGTTCTGGGACAGAAAGGTTGGTACCATTCATAGGCGGCAGAGTTCTAAGTCAGAGGTATACAAATGTTGATCCCACAATACGACATGTGTCTCAATTCTGGTGGTAGCTATGTGGAGAAATATCTGAAACATTGCTGTATTTGTTGCCAATAAATATGTCCGTGAAAGTGTGAGTTCTTTTTTTTTTCTTTTAAATAGGGAAACTTACTATCTGGATGCGCTTCGTATATATGTATAAATTTATCAATAATTAATAACAGTTATACAAAATCAAGTTACCTTTAATTGTTGTTTTTAACATGGTATTTTTCAAAGTAACTACCGTGAGATGCAATCCAATTGTTTCAACATTGTGTTCACTTCTTAAACACAAGTAAAAAGTTTTTCTTTTTACAGTTGTTTCTCAACTACATCCACAGCGGTTACATATTATGTGTTTCTTTTGGAATTGAGGATTTCTGGTGGTTTCTCGGGACGAGGAAGCAGCCTAAATCTCACAGGTCAAGATAAGGAGTATTTTAGGGATACGGTATGATCACTATTTTGTTCTTTCGTGTAACAACCAATAAGTAAACATGTTGTCTTGCTTATTGTGGTGGAATAAGAAGCCGTTCTTTAGCGATAAATTTTTCTTTTTGACGTGACTGTAATTATGCTAACCTTTATGATAATAATCGTTTTTTCATAGTTGTTCCTCAACTACATCCACAGCGGTTACATATTCTCTACTTCTTTTGGAATTGAGGATTTCTGGGGGTTTCTCGGGACGAGGAAGCAGCCTAAATCTCACAGGTCAAGATGAGTATTTTAGGGATACGGTATGATCACTATTTTGTTCTTTCGTGTAACAACCAATAAGTAAACATGTTGTCTTGCTTATTGTGGTGGAATAAGAAGCCGTTCTTTAGCGATAAATTTTTCTTTTTGACGTGACTGTAATTATGCTAACCTTTATGATAATAATCGTTTTTTTCATAGTTGTTCCTCAACTACATCCACAGCGGTTACATATTCTCTACTTCTTTTGGAATTGAGGATTTCTGGTGGTTTCTCGGGACGAGAAAGCAGCCTAAATCACACAGGTCAAGATAAGGAGTATTTTAGGGATACGGTATGATCACTATTTTGTTCTTTCGTGTAACAACCAATAAGTAAACATGTTGTCTTGCTTATTGTAGTGCAATAAGAAACCGTTCTTCAGATATAAATTTTTCTTTTTGACGGGACTGTAATTATGCAAACCTTTATGATAATAATCGCTTTTTCATAGTTGTTCCTCAACTACATCCACAGCGGTTCCATATTCTGTACTTCTTTTGGAATTGAGGATTTCTGGTGGTTTCTCGGGACGAGAAAGCAGCCTAAATCACACAGGTCAAGATAAGGAGTATTTTATGGATATGGTATGATCACTATTTTGTTCTTTCGTGTAACAACCAATAAGTAAACATGTTGTCTTGCTTATTGTGGTGGAATAAGAAGCCGTTCTTTAGCGATAAATTTTTCTTTTTGACGTGACTGTAATTATCCTAACCTTTATGAAAATAATCGTTTTTCACAGTTGTTCCTCAACTACATCCACAGCGGTTCCATATTCTGTACTTCTTTTGGAATTGAGGATTTCTGGTGGTTTCTCGGGACGAGGAAGCAGCCTAAATCACACAGGTCAAGATAAGGAGTATTTTAGGGATACGGTATGATCTCTACTTTGTTCTTTCGTGTAACAACCACTCGGTAATATGCAACATGTTGTCTTCCTTATTGTGGTGCAATAAGAAGCAGTTCTTTAGCGATAATTTGTTTTGACGTGCCCGTAATTATGCTGACCTTTATGAAAATAATCGTTTTTCACAGTTGTTCCTCAACTACACTCACAACGGTTAAACATTCTGTGTTTCTTTTGGAATTGAGGATTTCTGGTGGATTCTCGGGACGAGGAAGCAGTCTAAATCACAGAGGTCAAGATAAGGAGTATTTTAAGGATACGGTATGGTCTCTATTTTGTTCTTTCGTGTAACAACCACTGGGTTACCTGCAACATGTTTCCTTGCTTATTGTAATACAATAAGAAGACATTCTTTACCGATATTTTTTGACGTGCCCGAAATTATACTAACCTTTATGATAATAATCTATGGTTTGTTGATTACTGCCTACTAGATGAACGTTGAAATCCTGCAAAAGTGTCCGATGCCAATTTTCAAGCGAACACAAAATTTTTATTGTATACTGCCTCTCCAAGACCACGATGACATGCTCCACAAAACAAGAATGTGAACAGCTAAGTAACACTCTGGCTTACTAGCTAGTATGCGTCATCCGTAAACGTTTGTCCAGAAAAATCTGAATTCTTTTGGACAGCCGAAATGTAATACAATACCTACAAAGCTACAGACTTATTAAGGATTAAAAGGGAAGTAGGAATATAGAAAATTTCAAGACTATGCACAGTTCTATTATCCATCTACAATGGATTCCAATCCATGTGAATTTAAAATGTAATGATAATGCAGATGAACTAGCCATAGAGAAGTGTAGAGGAATGATTGAATAAGCTTCACTGTCTGAATCCTTTCGGACAGCCGATTCGTATCACAATACTTACAAAATTGCAGATTTATTGGGGATAAAGAGGGAATTAGGATTAGAGAAATACTCAAGAATAAGTCCAGTTCAAATCTGCATCTAAAATAAATTCCTATCCATGTAAATTTAAAATGTAATGATAATACGAATGGACTAGAATTAAGAACTGCAGGGGAATGATTGAATAAGCTTCACTGTCCGAATCCTTTCAGACAGCGGAATTGTAACACAATACCTACAAAATTGCAGACTTATTGGAGATGAAAAGGGAATTAGGATTATAGAAAAATTCAAAACTATGCCCAGTGCTAGTTTCTATCTACAATGGATTTCGATCCATGTGAAATTAAAATGTAAGGATAATACGGATGGACTAGCGATGGAGAACTGTAGGGAAATGATGAATAAGCTTCACTGTCTGAATCCTTTCGGACAGCCGAATTGTAACACAATATCTACAAAATTGCAGATTTATTGGGGAGGATAAGGGAATTAGGATTATAGAAAAACTCCAGTTCTAAAGCCAGTTCTAGTCTCCATCTACAATGGATTCCAATCCATGTGAATTAAAATGTAATGATAATGTAGATGGACTGGCAATGGAGAACTGTAAGAGAATGATTGAATAAGCTTCACTATCCGAATCCTTTCAGACAGCCGAATTGTAACACAATATCTACAAAATTGCAGATTTATTGGGGAGGATAAGGGAATTAGGATTATAGAAAAATTCAAAACTGTGCCCAGTGCTAGTTTCTATCTACAATGGATTCCGATCCATGTGAATTTAAAATGTAAGGATAATACGGATGGACTAGCGATGGAGAACTGTAGGGAAATGATTGAATAAGCTTCACTGTCTGAATTCTTTAGGACAGCCAAATTGTAACATAATATCTACAAAATTGCAGATTTATTGGGGAGGATAAGGGAATTAGGATTATAGAAAAATTCAAAACTGTGCCCAGTGCTAGTCTCTATCTACAATGGATTCCGATCCATGTGAATTTAAAATGTAAGGATAATACGGATGGACTAGCGATGGAGAACTGTAGGGAAATGATTGAATAAGCTTCACTGTCTGAATCCTTTCGGACAGCCGAATTTTAACACAATATCTACAAAATTGCAGACTTATTGGGGAATGAAAAGGGAATTAGGATTATAGAAAAATTCAAAACTATGCCCAGTGCTAGTTTCTATCTACAATGGATTCCGATCCATGTGAATTTAAAATGTAAGGATAATACGGATGGACTAGCGATGGAGAACTGTAGGGAAATGATTGAATAAGCTTCACTGTCTGAATCCTTTCGGACAGCCGAATTGTAACACAATATCTACAAAATTGCAGACTTATTGGGGATGAAGAGGGAATTAGGATTATAGAAAAATTCAAAACTATGCCCAGTGCTAGTTTCTATCTACAATGGATTCCGGTCCATGTGAAATTAAAATGTAAGGATAATACGGATGGACTAGCGATGGAGAACTGTAGGGAAATGATGAATAAGCTTCACTGTCTGAATCCTTTCGGACAGCCGAATTGTAACACAATATCTACAAAATTGCAGACTTATTGGGGATGAAAAGGGAATTAGGATTATAGAAAAATTCAAAACTATGCCCAGTGCTAGTTTCTATCTACAATGGATTCCGATCCATGTGAATTTAAAATGTAAGGATAATACGGATGGACTAGCGATGGAGAACTGTAGGGAAATGATTGAATAAGCTTCACTGTCTGAATCCTTTCGGACAGCCGAATTGTAACACAATATCTACAAAATTGCAGATTTATTGGGGAGGATAAGGGAATTAGGATTATAGAAAAATTCAAAACTATGCCCAGTGCTAGTCTCTATCTACAATGGATTCCGATCCATGTGAATTTAAATTGTAAGGATAATACGGATGGACTAGCAATGGAGAACTGTAGGGAAATGATTAAATAAGCTTCACTCTCTGAATTCTTTAGGACAGCCAAATTGTAACATAATATCTACATAATTTCAGATTTATTGGGGATGAAAACGGAATTAGGATTATAGAAACACTCAAGTCTAAGTCCAGATCTAGTTTCGTTCTACAATGAATTCCGATCCATGTGAATTTAAAATGTAATGATAATGCAGATGGACTGGCGATGGAGAACTGTAGAAAAATGATTGAATAAGCTTCAAAAAAATTTCAGCAGCTGATCATTGATGTCATTAGTTTGCAAATTTATGTCTCTCTAATTCTTTTGCTGTAAGAACTATCAGTACATCTCGTTGTTACTCTACCAATACTTCTTTTAAAGTGTGATCTTGAAATTCAATTTAGATTGTAATTTAAAAAATTTTACAAAATTATAACTTTTTTTCTGCATTTAAATGCAAAAGAATAATAATAAAAGCTTAAACATCAACACTAAACATTTTATGAATAAAAGAACTGGTGTCATGATCTCATTTATGGGAAAAATTCGAACAAAGAATATTTAAATCGAACTGAAGAACCTAGTTTAGGCGAGGCTTTAACAATTCTGTTCTGTTTAAATATTCAGCAGTACATTACATCTCAGAATTTTATCTTGGCCTTTGCGTAACAACAAGTTCGAAAGAGGGTGAATGTTTTATACTTTTGCGAATTTGGTTGAGTAAGAAATAGCATTAAGAACGCTTGCATATCTTTTGCGAAAAAGTTCGAAACACGTTCGGGTGCTATGGAGAAAGTCCTTTTAAGCGAAAAAGCATGTTCGGAAATGCACCCCCGATTGTTGTTTAAGCTCTACTTCCAAATCATCTTTGCCTCAAAACTTCTATCTATGGATGTAGTGGTTTTGCATGTTTAGTTACTATGTTCCTTTCAGGAAATATTTTTTTTTATTTTTACTTTTTAAACAAGTTTTGGGAGAATATATTTGCCTTTTTACATAAGTTTTTTATTGAAATTTCGAGTATCAAACAACCATAGTAGCATATTTCTTGCCGTTTTAAACTTTGGACTAGCGTTGTAATAACTTCAAAAATAATTTAAGGCTGTTTGTCTAAAATATCAAGGCCTTAAATTTTCTTATATACTACTGACTTCTTATTTTAAAAACTTGTTACATTTTCTTATTGTATTCTAATAAAAAATTTAAAACCCTTTACGCTTCAAAAACTGTAGCAGAAAAATCTAAAGCTTATATAGAGCATGGTTAACACATACCAAAAATATGATCTTTGTCGATATGCATTTATATATATATATATATATATATATATATATATATATATATATATATATATATATATATATATATATATATGTATATATGTATGTATATATATGTATATATATGTATATATATGTATATATATATATATATATATGTATATATATGTATATATATATATATATATATATATATATATATATGTATATATATATATATATTTATATATGTATGTATATATGTATGTATATATATGTATATATATATATATATGTATATATATTTATATGTATATATATATATATATATATATATATATATATATATATATATATATAATATATATATATATATATATATATATATATATATATATATATATATATATATATATATATATATATATATATATATATATATAAAATATATATATATATATATATATATATATATATTATATATATATATATATATATATATATATATATATATATATATTTATATATATATATATATATATATATATATATATATATATATATATATATATATATATATATATATATATATATATATATATATATATATATATATATGTATATATATATATATATATATATATATATATATATATATATATATATATATTATATATATATATATATATATATATATATATATATATATATATATATATATATATATATATATGTGCTTTTTTTTCAAAATAATTTGAAAACCGAAAGTGTTATTTCATGCCTCAATAATGATCCTTATTTTTTTGATTCTAGGAATGCTTGTCATCCCATATCAAGTTGGGTAGTTCCCATATCAAGTTCCCATATCTAGTTGGGTAGTTGGTTTGGATCATTATGACGCCTTCTGTTTCGCTATACTAAGGCTAATGATGTAGGAACTAGTTGCTTAAAGTCTTTCTAACGGCTTTGAACATCAATATCAGCAGTGACATGCGAATCTGCAAAAGAAAATTACAGGAAGAAAAAGTAAATAAATGAAGGAATCTAAGAATTGTATTTTAATCCGTTAACTGTATTTATTTTATAGCAAGCTTTTAAATAATTTTAATTAAATTCCATAACAACCTAAGCACTATAATAATCTATAATCTTGTCAATTCCACTGATTCTGTTAATAAAAGACCTTTGGGCCTCTTAGCGAAAGAACTTTATCTGTTTGTCTTTATAAACATTACACACACATTTAACACAGCCTGCCTCACATTTGGAGGTATTTAGAGGAGGTATTTATGAATATTTAATACCAAAAACTCCTTGGCAAACGACAGAAATGTTCCAGAATAGTATATGTGGCTACTCAATAGATGTAACTATTTATTATCCATGCTTGAAAAAAAATATCCAGAGAACTACAGTTTTTATACTAATGTCAAATTTTGAAAAATGCACTTACTTAATAAACATTTCTTGTTTTTACTCATATGTTCGAATACATGAGTTCAAACATGTTAAAAATTGTTTCAATATTTAAAACACAACAAAATGAATTTTTTACAAACAAAAAAGACACATTTCTTATACATTTTTTCTCTTATCTTATGCACAAATATTACATTTACATGAATTTGAAATGATGTTTCAGCTAAATCCACTTTTAGCTCATCAACATATTATTTAAAAATTCATGAGATAAAACGATGAAACAAAGATAGGAAAACTAAACTTATATTACCCTTTCAAATAAATTTTAAGAATAATTTGCGTTAATTGCAATGTCGTGGGATAGAAATGATCAACATAATCGTGTTTCTAAAGCTTACTGTTTGAATAAATTTTTAAATCAAATTTTATGTTATCAACTAGTAATATACAGCTTAGTAGAGCAAAACGGTAACAGAACATCTTACTCTTTATTAATACCTTAAAGTTTCCTTTTAAATATTACATTAAAGTTGTAATATTTCTTCTTCTTTTTAAGCACAATAGCCCTTTGCAGGCCTTGGCTGCTTCAACCATTCGTACTTTCAGTCCTTTGTCTCCAACGACTTATCTTCAGTCTTGTATTTTCAGACCATTCCAGTCTTTTTCTACATCATTCAATCATATAATTGGGGGGGGGTTGTCTTACCCTGTTCGAGATTCCACAGAATTTTCGAAGTGAATATTTTAAGAGCACTGTTATCTGATTTTCTTCAAACATGGCCCAACCATTCTTCCATGTCACCTGAGTTATCTGTGGCTATCTGTAAAGTTGGTATAGTTCAAAGTTGAATCGAGTTGTCTAGCATCAGCTTTCGTGTACTAGGAGAAAGATTGTTCTGAGAATCTTTCTCTCAAACATGTTCAGAGAACTTTCTCTAAACTTCTTTCTCTTCCTTTTAAATATTACATTAAAGTTGTAATATTTCTTCTTCTTCTTTTTAAGCACAACAGCCCTTTGCAGGCCTTGGCTGCTTCAACCATCTGTACTTTCAGTCATTTGTCTCCAACGACTTCTCTTCAGTCTTGTATCTTCAGACTATTCCATTCTTTTTCTACATCATTCAACCATATAATTGGGGGGGGGGAGTTACCCTGCTCCGGGATTCCACAGAATTTTCGAAGTGAATACTTTAAGAGCACTGTTATCTGATTTTCTTCCAACATGGCCAAACCATTCCTCCATATCACCTGAGTTATCTGTGGCTATATGTAAAGTTGGTATAGTTCAAAGTTGAATCGAGTTGTCTAGCATCAGCTTTCGTGTACTAGGAGAAAGATTGTTCTGAGAATCTTTCTCTCAAACATGTTCAGAGAACTCCGAGTGTCAAAGTTTAGAATCCAGATTTCACTTTCAAAGAGTAGGATTGGAAAAATGTTGGTTTAATAGTTCGATTTATTAAGTTTGATCTTAACTGCTATGTCAGACCAAATAAACATTTTTGGCCATTTTTATTCTGTTGTCAATCTCTGTTCTGAGCCTTTTTTGTCATCTATCATTGCGCCAAGGTCTTTCAATTCTAAAATTCAAAAGTATTAAAGTTCAGAGTTATATTAAAAGCCCACGAAGAAAACCTATATTTGGGTATTTTGTCTTTAAAGTTTTGAAATTCAGTTAACACGGATTTGAACCACCCGAAAGGGAATTTTTCAATTCTGGAGAACAATACTTATGGCATAAAAGATAGTAACACTCTGTTTTGATATTCCTAGTTAGTATATGGTGAAATCGTATTATATTTTTATATTAAAAATCTTAGAAAAGCTCATTTTACTTGTTTGGTAATTAAAATTAAAATTAAACAAGTCTTCATGGAATTTATAAATATCCCTGAAAACATTTTTACAAAATTAGAAAACTAAATTTTGAATTTTTTTTCCCATTTTTAACAAGTAACAGATATGCAGTCATATCTATAGTTATCCAATTTGTTGAATCTCTAGAAATCTAAAAGTATTATTTTTTTTTTGGTAAAGTGCTGAAATTCTGTTAACATGGATTTGAACCACCCTAACATAAATATGTCACTTCTTCAGAACAATCCTCATGGAATAAAAGAAAACAACATCCTGCTTTGATATCCCCAGTTAGTATTTGGTGAAATTGTATTATATGATTTTATTAAAATCCTTAGAAAAGCTCATTTTACTTGTTTCATAATTAAAATTAAAATTAAACAATTCTTAATTGAATTTATAAGCAGTCCTCAAAAAAATTTTACGGCATTAAAAAACTAAATTTTGAATTTTTTTTTATATCCCCAGTTATTATATGGTGAAATTGTATTATATTCTTTTATTAAAATTACCAGAAAAGCTCATTTTACTTGTTTGGTATTTAACATTAAATATAAACAAATCTTCATGGAATTTATAAGTAGCCCCTAAAATTTTTTTACGGAATTAAAAATCTAAATTTTGAATTTTGCATCCATTTCTAACAAGAAATAGATATGCAGTCATATCTATACTTATCAAATTTGTTGAATCTCTAAGGAAAGTTAGTTAAATAGATAACGATATTTTAAATTACATAAAACAGATTTTAAAATTATAAGCACTAAATGATATTAATGAAAGTAATTAATCGTAAATTTTATATAAGTTAATTTATGTTTATTTTACTTATCAGAAAGAAATCTCCAAGGAAAACAAGAATAAATAAACTGATGTACTGGAATAAACTGTAATTTTGGTAAAAAAATTTATATCAAGATTAATTAATTTTAATCAGATTGATGAAACAGTTATAACATATAAATGTGTGAAAAGAAAGAATAAGTTTTTAATGTTTGAAATGTATGAAATATTTTGAGAAATTGGAAAAAATAAGCTAGGTTGAATAGAGAATTCACACTTTGCTGTTTTGAGACTATTTTCCAAAGAAATTCTTTAAATGTTATTCGTTCCAAATAAAAACTCTCATAACAGAGCAATAGTAAAAGATGATTGTTAAATAGCGGTTTAACTGTTTAGAAATGCATGTAAATCTTTAGGATACAATTCAGAAGTAAAAAGATTTGTACCAAGTATCTACGCCAAGTATCTAAGTACCAAGGCGTATCACTGTATGAAGGTATTTCAGTTCAAAAATTCAAATTTTAAAGTTCAGAGTTATATTAAAATTCCACGAAGAAATTCTATACAAAACCTATATTTTAGTATTTTTTGGTAAAGTGCTGAAATTCTGTTAACACGGATTTGAACCACCCGAACATGAATTTGTCAATTTTTGAGAACAATCCTTATGGTATAAAAGAGCGTAACATCCTATTTTGATATTCTCAATTATTATATGGTGAAATTGTATTATATGCTTATATTAAAATTCCTAGAAAAGATCATTTTACTTGTTTGGTAATTAAAATTTAAATTAAATAAGTCTTCATGGAATTTATAAGTATCCCTGAAAGATTTTTACGGAATTAAAAAAAACTAAATTTTGAATTTTTTTTTATATCTCTAGTTAGTATGTGGTGAAATTGTATTATATGCTTATATTAAAATTCATAGAAAAACTCATTTTACTTGTTTGGTAATTAAAATTAAAGTTAAACAAGTCTTAATGGAATGTATAAGTAACCCTGGAAAAAATGTATGGCATTAAAAAATCTAAATTTAATTTTTTTTTCCATATCTGACTAGGAAAATGTATGCATTCATACCTAAATGTATCATATTTGTTGAATCTCTAAGGAAAGTTCGTTAAATACATAACGATATTTTAAATTACATAAAACAGATATTAAAATTATAAGCACTAAATATTATTAATGAAAGTAATTAATCGCAAATCTTATATAAGTTAATTTTATTTATTTTACTTATCAGAAAGGAATCTCCAAGGAAAACAAGAACAAATAAACTGATGTCCGCGTTATATAAACTGTAATTTTGTTAGAAAAAAATTATATCACGATTAATTAATTTTAATCAGATCAGTGAAACAGTTATAATATATAAGTGTACTAAAAAAAAAAAAGATTATGATGTTTGAAATGTATGAAATATTTCAAGAAATACGAAGAAATAAACTAGGTTGAATAGAGAATTCACACTTTGCTGTTTTGAGACTATTTTACAAAGAAATTCTTTAAATGATATTCGTTCGAAATAAAAACTCGCATAGCACAACACAATAATAAAAGTTGATTGTTAAATAGCGGTTCAACTGTTTAGAAATGCATGTAAATCTTTAGGATACAATTAAAAAGTAAAAAGATTTGTACCAAGTATCTAAGCCAAGTATCTATGTACCAAGGCCTATCATTGTACCAAGTTATTACAAATAAAAAATTCAAGAGTTTTAAAGTTCAGAGCTATATTAAAAACAAACGAAGGAATTCTATACAAAACCTATATTTTGGTATGTTTTCGGTAAATTGTTGAAATTCTGTTAACACGGATTTGAACCACCCGAACATGAATTAGTCAATTCTTGAAAACAATCTGTATGGCATAAAAAAGTAACATCCTGTTTTGATATTTCCAGTTAGTATATGGTGAAATTGTATTATATTCTGATATTACAATTTCTAGAAAAGCTCATTTTACATGTTTGGTATTTAAAATTAAAATTAAACAGGTCTTTATGGAAATTATAAGTATCCATGAAAAAATTTTTACGGCATTAAAAAAATAATTATGAATATTTTTTCCATTTCTAACTAGAATGAGATATGCGGTCATATATATGCTTATCAAATTTGTTGAATCTCTAAGGAAAGTTCTTAAAATAGTTAATGGTATTTTTATTTATATAAAACAGATTTTAAATTTATAAACACTAAGTGATATTAATGAAAGTAATTAGACTCATATGAGTTAATTTTTATTTATTTTACATATCAGAAAGAAATCTCTAAGGAAAACAAGTATAAATAAACTGAAGTAAAGGAATAAACTGTAATTTTGGGCAAAAAAAATTATATCAAGATTATTTTATTTTAATCAGATCAGTGAAACAGTTATAACATATAAATGTATTAAAAGAAAAAAGAGATTATAATGTTTGAAATGTATGAAATATTTTGAAAAATAGGAAAAAATAAACTAAGTTGAAAATAGAATTCACACTTTGCTGTTTTGAGACTATTTTCCAAAGAAATTCTTTAAATGTTATTCGTTCCAAATAAAAAACTCTCATAACTGAGCAATAGTAAAAGATGATTGTTAAATAGCGGTTCAACAGTTCAGAAATACATGTAAAACTTTAGGATACTATTCAGAAGTAAAATATATTTGTACCAAGTATCTACGCCAAGTATCTAAGTACCAAGGCCTATCACTGTATGAAGGTATTTCAATTCAAAAATTCAAGTTTTAAAGTTCAGAGTTATATTAAAATTCCACGAAGAAATTCTATACAAAACCTATATTTTAGTATTTTTTTTTGGTAAAGTGCTGAAATTCTGTTAACATGGATTTGAACCACCCTAACATGAATATGTCACTTCTTCAGAACAATGCTCATGGACTAAAAGAAAGCAATATCCTGCTTTGATATCCCCAGTTAGTATTTGGTGAAATTGTATTATATGATTATATTAAAATCTTTAAAAAAGCTCATTTTACTTGTTTGGTAATTAAAATTAAAATTAAACAATTCTTAATTGAATTTATAAGTAATCTTGAAAAAGTATTACGACATTAAAAAACTAAATTTTGAATTTTTTTTATATCCCCAGTTATTATATGGTGAAATTGTATTATTTGCTTGTATTAAAATTCCTAGAAAAGCACATTTTACTTGTTTGGTATTTAACATTAAAATTAAACAAATCTTCATGGAATTTATAAGTAGCCCCTAAAATTTTTTACGGAATTAAAAATCTAAATTTTGAATTTTCTATTTCCATTTCTAACAAGAAACAGATATGCAATCATATATCTATACTTATCAAATTTGTTGAATCTCTAAGGAAAGTTCGTTAAATAGATAACGATATTTTAAATTACATAAAACAGATTTTAAAATTATAAAGCCTAAATGATATTAATGAAAGTAATTAGTCAAAAATTTATATGTGTTAATTTTTATTTATTTTACATATTAGAAAGAAATCTCCAAGGAAAACAAGAATAAATAAACTGATGTACTGGAATAAACTGTAATTTTGTTAGAAAAAAATTATATCAAGATTAATTAATTTTAATCAGATCAGTGAAACAGTTATATAATAATAAATAATAATATAAATGTACTAAAAGAAAAAAAAGATTATGATGTTTGAAATGTATGAAATATTTCAAGAAATACGAAGAAATAAACTAGGTTGAATAGAGAATTCACACTTTGCTGTTTTGAGACTATTTTACAAAGAAATTCTTTAAATGATATTCGTTCCAAATAAAAACTCGCATAGCACAACAATAATAAAAGTTGATTGTTAAATAGCGGTTCAACAGTTCAGAAATGTATGTAAATCTTTAGGATATAATTTGAAGTAAAAATATTTGTACCACGTATCTAAGACAAGTACCTATGGACCAAGGCCTATCATTGTACAGATGTATTACAAATCAAAAATTCAAAAGTATTAAAGTTCAGATCTAAATTGAAAACCCACGAAGGAATTCTATGCAAAACCTATATTTTGGTATTTTTTCGGTAAATTGTTGAAATTCTTTTAACACGAATTTGAACC
>CM063500.1:72058518-72063518 GCA_032207245.1 Pardosa pseudoannulata | reverse complement strand
TTTCTGCCAGTGATTTCCCCCATGGAGTTTTGAGGTAGGAGGGTCAGGTCGATTGTTTAGGAACTGCACCCCTCTTTGACTGACATTTATTGAGGGATGTACCCCTACTTTTTGAGGCACAAAGAAGCTGAGAGCTTTTCATGGCTTTGTCAATCTCTGTTTCGAAGTATTTCGTTTGCGGTAAAGGATGTATCTCTAATTGCACCACTTAAATATCTTGGATGACTTTCGTAAAAAAATATAAATAATTCTCTTAAAAAAAATTATTTGTATTTTTAGAATCAATTATTTCTTATAGGATGATCTTCTAGACTTGACGAGCTTTATGTGTATTAAAAATTAACAATCAATAATGTCTATTTATATAGATATTTATAACCGGAAGTAAAGGGACAATAACGAGGGTGGGTTTCTCGTATTCCCGTATTCGATAAAGGGTGAAGTTAAAAATCACAGAACACTTTCGTTACTGACACAATAAAACTTTAGCGTATTTTTTGGACACTTTTTTCCACTCGGAGGGTAAAATAAATTTAAAATTTTGAGCAATTTCTTTTGTTTTTTTAGTGACAAAAGTCAGGTTAGAGATGAATTATATATTTTATTGATTTTATTCCAGTTATTAAATTGGAAGACAAAAAGTCTTTGAGCACGTTTGTGACCAAAGACTTAGGAAAATTATAAATGACAAATTATAAATTTTATTAACATTTATTCCATCTATTTCTAGTGACAGGAATATTGCATAACTTTCTGTACCATTATAATGACAGGATGGATAACCTATTCTTTGGATGCCCTTTAGTGACAAAACTTAAGTTAGACATGAATTACATATGTTATTGATTTTTATTCCTGTTATTGATTTGAGAGAGGAATATTGTGTAGCTTATATTTTGTTATCCTAATTACATGAAAAATTAACAAAGAATTTTATTCAACTTTTATACCATCTATTTCTGGTGTCAGGAATATTACATAACTTTTTTTGCTATCTTAATGACGGAATGGATAACCAATTCTTTGTACTTTAGTGACAGTTAGACATGAATTATATATTTTATTGAATTTTATTCCAGTTATTAATTTGGAAGAGAAAAAGTCCATAGTCTTTGGGCGCTTTTGTGACCAAAAACTATGGAAAATTACAAATGAAAAATTATAATTTGTATTAACATTTATTCCATTTATTTCTAGTGACAGGAATATTACATAATTTTCTTTGCCATCGTAATGACAGTAGGGATTACCCGTTCTTTGAAAGGCTTTTAGTGACAAAAGTCAAGTCACATATAAATTATATATTTTATTGATTTTTATTCCAGTTATTAATTTGGGGGAGGAATATTGTGTAGCTTATATTTTTTTATTTTAATTGCATTTAAAATTAGAATTTTATTCAAATTTTATACCATCTATTTCTGGTGTCAGGAATATTACATATCTTTCTTTGCCATCTAAATGACAGGATGGATAAGCCCTTCTTTGGATGACCTTTAGTGACAATTAGGCATGAGGGTTAAGTTAGACATGAATTATATATTTTAATGAACTTTATTCCAGTTATTAATTTGGAAGAGAAAAAGTCCATAGTGTTTGGGCACATTTGCGACTAAAGACTATGGAAAATTACAAATGAAAAATTATAATTAGTATTAACATTTATTCCCTCTATTTCTAGGGACAGGAATATTACACAATTTTCTTTACCATCCTAGTAATGAGATTATGTATAACCCATTCTTTGTATGTCCTTTAATGAAAAGGTGAAGTTAGACATGAATTATATATTATATTGAAATTATTCCAGTTATTAATTTGAGAGAGGAATATTGTACAACTTATATTTTGTTATCTTAATTACATGGAAAATTAACAAGGAACTATTAGAATTTTATTTAACGTTTATTCCGTCTATTTCTGGTGTCAGGAATATTAAATATCTTTCTTTGCCATCTTTATGACAGGATGGGTAACCCATTCTTTGTACTTAAGTGACAGTTAGATGTAAAGGTTAAGTTATACATGAATTGTATATTTTATTGAATTTTATTCCAGTTATTAATTTGAAAGAGAAAAAGTCCATAGTCTTTGGGCGCTTTTGTGACCAAAAACTATGGAAAATTAAATATGAAAAATTATAATTTGTATTAATATTTATTCCATCTATTTCTAGTGACAGGAATATTACAGAACTTTCTTTGCCATCGTAATGACAGGAGGGATTACCTGTTCTTTGGAGGGCTTTTAGTGACAAAAGTCAAGTCACATATAAATTATATATTTTATTGATTTTTATTCCAGTTATTAATTTGGGAGAGGAATATTGTGTAGCTTATATTTTTTTTATTTTAATTACACTTATATTTTTTTAATTTTAATTACATGGAAAATTAGAATATTATTCAACTTTTATGCCATCTATTTCTGGTTTGAGAAATATTACATATTTTTCTTTGCCATCTTAATGACAGCATGGATAAGCCATGCTTTGGATGACCTTTAGTGATAATTAGACATGAAGGTTAAGTTAGACATGAATTGTATATTTTATTGAACTTTATTCCAGTTATTAATTTGGAAGAGAAAATATCCATAGTCTTTGGGCACATTTGTGACCAAAGACTGTGGAAGATTACAAATGAAAAATTATAATTTGTATCCATCTATTTCTAGTGACAGAAATATTACACAATTTTCTTTACCATCGTAATGAAAGGATGGATAACCCATTCTTTGAATGTCCTTTAGTGACAAGGGTTAAGTTAGACATGAATTTTATATTCTATTGAAATTATTCCAGTTATTAATTTGAGAGAGGAGTATTGTACAACTTATATGTAGTTATTTTGATTTCATGGAAAAGTAACAAGAAAATATTAGAATTTTATTCAACTTTTATACCATCTATTTCTGGTCTCAGAAATATTATATAACTTTTTTTTGCTATCTTAATGACGGGATGAATAACCAATTCTTTGTACTTCAGTGACAGTTATACATGAATTATATATTTTATTGAATTTTATTCCAGTTATTAATTTGGAAGAGAAAAAGTCCATAGTCTTTGGGCGCTTTTGTGACCAAAACCTATAGAAAATTATAAATGAAAAATTATAATTTGTATTAACATTTATTCCATTTTTTTCTAGTGACAGGAATATTAAATAATTTTCTTTGGCCATCGTAATGACAGGAGGGATTACCGTTCTTTGGAGGGCTTTTAGTGACAAAAGTCAAGTCACATATAAATTATATATTTTATTGAATTTTATTCCAGTTATTAATTTGGAGGAGGAATCTTGTGAAGCTTATATTTTTTTAATTTTAATTACATGGAAAATTAGAATATTATTCAACTTTTATACCATCTATTTCTGGTGTGAGGAATATTACATATCTTTCTTTTCCATCTTAATTACAGGATTTATAAGCCATTCTTTGGATGTCCTTTAGTGACAGTTAGGCATGAATGTTAAGTTAGACAGGAATTATATAGTTTATTGATTTTTATTCCAGTTATTAATCTGGAAGTGAAGAAGTCCATAGTCTTTGGGTACATTTGTGACCAAAGACTGTGTAAGATTACAAATGAAAAATTATAATTTGTATTAACATTTATTCCATCCATTTCTAGTGACAGAAATATTACACAATTTTCTTTACCATCGTAATGAAAGGATGGATAACCCATTCTTTGGATATCCTTTAGTGACAAGGGTTAAGTTAGACATGAATTATATATTATATTGAAATTATTCCAGTTATTAATTTGAGAGAGGAATATTGTACAACTTATATTTTGTGATCTTAACTACATGGAAATTTAACAAGGAACTATTAGAATTTTATTCAACTTTTATACCATCTATTTCTGGTATCAGTAATATTATATAACTTTTTTTGCTATCTTAATGACGGGATGGATAACCAATTCTTTGTACTTTAGTGACAGTTAGACATGAATTATATATTTTATTGAATTTTATTCCAGTTATTAATTTGGAAGAGAAAAAGTCCATAGTCTTTGGGCGCTTTTGTGACCAAAAACTATGGAAAATTACAAATGAAAAATTATAATTTGTATTAACATTTATTCCATCTATTTCTAGTGACAGAAATATTACATAATTTTCTTTGCCATCGTAATGACAGGAGGGATTACCCGTTCTTTGGAGGGCTTTTAGTGACAAAAGTCAAGTCACATATAAATTATATATTTTATTGAACTTTATTCCAGTTATTAATTTAGGGGAGGAATCTTGTGAAGCTTATAATTTTTTTATTTTAATTTCATGGAAAATTAGAATTTTATTCAACGTTTATTACATCTATTTCTGGTGACAGGAATATTACATAACTTGTTTTTCCATCGTAATGGTAGGATGGATAAACCATTATTTGGATTTCCTTTAGTGACAGTTAGACATGAAGATTAAGTTAGACAGGAATTATATATTTTATTGAACTTTATTCCTGTTATTAATTTGGAAGAAAAAAAGTCCATGGACTTTGTACACAATTGTTACCAAAGAGTGTGGAAGATTACATAGGAAAAATTATAATTTGTATTAACATTTATTCCATCTATTTCTAGTGACAGAAATATTACACAATTTTCTTTACTATCGTAATGAAATAATGGATAACCCATTCTTTGGATGTCCTTTAGTGACAAGGGTTAAGTTAGACATGAATTATATATTATATTGGTATTATTCCTGTTATTAATTTGAGAGAGGAATATTGTACAACTTATATTTTGTTATCTTAATTACATGGAAAATTAACAAGGAACTATTCGAATTTTATTCAACTTTTATACCATCTATTTCTGGTGTCAGGAATATTACATAACTTTTTTTACTATCTTAATGACGGGATGGATAACCAATTCTTTGTACTTTAGTGACAGTTAGACATGAATAAGTAATTATATATTTTATTGATTTTTATTCCAGTTATTAATTTAGGAGAGCAAAAGTCAATAGTCTTTGGGC
>CM063500.1:72031018-72053518 GCA_032207245.1 Pardosa pseudoannulata | reverse complement strand
ATATACTTATCTAATTATTCCTTTGATCTATTATTCGAATTGCATAATTTTCAATTATTCGTCCTAAGAAATCAAAAAACTAAAATTTAAAAGTATTTATGATATAATTAGGGGATTATTCAAAGTATGTCATATAAAAATTATTAATTAATGTGTGTTATATTTTAGTGTAGGCTTCATGATTCCGCTTTAATTTTATTCATATTATATATATATATATATATATATATATATATATATATATATATATATATATAGATAGATAGATAGATAGATAGATAGATAGATACATAGATAGATAGATAGATAGATAGATGTACATATATACATATATATACACATATACAGATGCATATATATATATATATATATATATATATATACATATTTGTATATATATATATATATCTTATATATCAAAATATGATTGTATGTATCTATCTATGTATGTGCATCTATCTCCTCGCAAACCACTGGACGCAGACAGGTGATTCGGGGAAGTCATTTTACTCATTCGAGTTCCGATATTCCAATTCGTTTGAAAGATATTAACGAAAAACGGACCAAAATGCCAGTTTAATTTTGTGGCACGCGCAATTCCGTTGTTGATCTGGTGTCAAAAACTGATAGTGTTATTTAATCTTAGCATTGTTATCGCCTGATATTTGGTATTCCGTGAAAGATAAAAACGTATCTATGCTACTAAAATTCAAGTGTAAGGAAATATGTTCATGATAATTTGTATGTATATAAGACTATTTTCGCATTTGCTAAGTGCTGAACTCATCTTTTTATAGAAAAACAGTATTTTTTCTAATTTTTCCAGTGGTTATAAACGCGCCATGTTCCATCAATTTTTTTTTTTTATTTTTTTTTTTTTTTTTTTTTTTTTTTTTTTTTTTTTTGCATTTGGCAGTTGCTATTTCTTTTACAAAAAGTAACTTGTTGCTATAGGGTTTGATTAATTAAACTAGATGTTTATTATTTGGTAATTTTTATATTTTATCTTGATGTAATTTTAATTTTTAAAAAGTTAAATGTCACCATGTTGCATCAATATTTTTTATATGTCAAGATCGTTAATTTTTTAATAAAACTAACTCGTTGCTATACTTTTAGCTGTTTAAAATTTTATTTCTATATACAAGCAAATCACTCATGATTGATTACAACAAATGGGTGATTTACGTATGAGCAAATCCACTAGTTATTTTTAAATTTGGTGAATTTTACATTCATTTGTAGAATCTACCCTAACTTCCATCATAACGCGTCATAATGCCATTTATGGCATTATGACGAAGAAGACTGACTTCATTATGACACGTTGGTTGTCTGTGAAATAGTTTAAATACAGTAGAATAGCACCCAAAATGCCTATAAAATTAGGTTAATAAATTTGAGTCACAAGCAAACAACAGACTACATGAATTGGATGAAATAAAATACGCTCAACTCGTGGCCAGCAATAGTTTAATTTTAGTTTTTTCAAGAGTAATTTTGATATTGAAAATTAATGAATTTATTTTAAATACAACTTACTTTACTATAAAGAAATCAAAGTTTTCTAAGTATATAGGATTTTTTTATCGTTAGAAAGCCCAACAATAGTATTCCTTGGCAAATTTGACGAAATTATTGGCGATGGTTCTTAAAACACAAATGTATTCACATTGTTTTCTTTGGCGACTTGAATTGTGGCAGATTGCGCCTTTGTAATAGAATTATACATTCTTATTTAATTAATCCAAACGGTTTTAAAGGAACATTTTATTGCTTCAATTTTTATTAACTATTTGTGATTATTATTAAAAAATGTTCTATGTTTAAAACAGAAAATTTTGCAATGAAGTATTTCTATAAAATGAATTATTTCACTCCCTACCCAACCACCATCACTCTCTTTTTACTGAACTATGTACTTTATGATATACATAAATGTAAGTTTTTTGTTCATTTCTTTGTATATATTTATATTTCTTTTAATTTTTTACTGTTATATGCTTGCTAAATAAGAAAATAGGCCTCCAGGGGAATCCTACTTATTAAGCATTTTATTTTTATTTTTTAAAGGGGTTAACAATTCCAATGCACTCTACCTCTGTGGTGGACTTCGAAATGAGTGCCTTACTCTTACATTGTGTATCATTTACGAGACGTTCTAAACCTCTTTTTTTCAACTCCTCTTCTTAGCCCACTCTCCTGTTTCTAATCATGGATCTTGTTGGTGCTTCAACCACATTTGGCGAAATTGGCGTGCTTGCAGCGTGGCGTTTGAAATCTGGCGAGGGGATCGTAACTCAACAAATTGATACATAAACAAAAACAACATTTTGAGGAAAAATTTTACAAAAATTGAATATTTAAAATCTAATTGAATTAACAAAGAAAACACTTTGTTAACTCTTTGACTTAAGTACACAAGTCAAAAGCCGCCTACAAGTTTGGTAGGCGGGATCTCATCCAGCAAAAAACTCTTTGACTTAAAAGAAACTGTATTTTGAGTGGAGGTTGAAGAGAAGTTATAAAATTGAAAATTTGTTTTCAAATCTCTTATTTTCAACTCCTCTTCTTAGCCCACTCTCCTGTTTCTAATCATGGATCTTGTTGGTGCTTCAACCACATTTGGCGAAATTGGTGTGCTTGCAGCTTGCGTGCGTGGCGTGCTTGCAGCTTAGCGTTTGAAATCTGGCGAGGGGATCGTAACTCAACAAATTGATTCTTAATCAAAAACAACATTTTGAGGAAAAATTTTTCAAAATTTGATTATTTTAAATATTTTTAATAATAAATTTTTAATAAATTAAATTAAATTAAATAAAATTAAATAATAAATTTTTAGATACTTGGTAAATTCTTTTTCCAATTTTTAAGTAAATCGACCGATTTTTGCAGAACCCGTTAGATACTTATTTTTTATTTCAATTTTTCAAGTAAATCGACCGATCTTTGCAGAACACGTATTTTGAGTGGAGGTTGAAGAGGAGTTGTAAAATTGAAATTTTTTTTTTCAAATCTCTTATTAGGAGGATACATATGTAACCCAGACCGAAGAATACGTAAAATCATAAAAGCATCAATTGTTAATTCATTCTAAATAGGAAAAACTACTCAGGTATGCAATAATAAAAGGATTATTGTGCAGTGTTTTTGGTAAATTAATAGGTATGTTAAGTAGATTAAAAAGTACTAATTTTTCGTTTATCATTTCATTGGCATGGACAAAATCACGGAAGGAAAAATGCATTTTCCTTAGTTGTATGCAACAACTGAAGTATTAGAATCCTTCTAAATGTATATATTGAACTCATTCTGCCTATCCCTTATATAATAATAGTCTAAGATATCTGAGCGTCCGTACTCGAATTTATGAAGCGGTTGGACATGGAATGGATAGAGGCATCCATATTGGATTCTTGATGATTTAAAGTTTGCAAAATTCAAAGAGAGTAAAGTTTATCTCCTCTTAAATTATAGATCCGATTCTAAAACAAATTGGTATAAATATGCTTTATATCACAGCGAACAATAATGTCGTCTTCAAAACGTCCGAATTCCACTCATTCCCCCCTTTTCGAGCATTTAGTATCACTATTTCAAGACCTATTTCCTTCGGTTAAGAGCAGGGGATTACATTTATCAATTTATCCCATTATAAGTAGATGAAAATAAAAAAAATTTCTGCATTATGACGTCATTCCTTCAACTATCTCATTTCATCATTTCTAATCCTCTATATAATAATAGCCTAAGTTATCTGTCCGTCTGTCCTCGATTTTATGAAGCGGTTGGACCTGGAATGGATAGAGGCATCCATAGTTAGCAAAATTCAAAGAGAGTAATGTTTATCTTCTCCTAAACTATAGATCCGATTCTAAAATAAATTGGTATAAATATGCTTCATATCACATCGAAAAATACTGTTGTCTTTTGAAACGGTCTAAATCTACCCCTTCACCCCTTTTCGAGCTTTTAAGGCCATTATGTCAACTCTTATTTTCCCCGGCTATAAACAGGGGATTACATTTATCAATTTATCCCATTATAAGTAGATGAAAATAAAAAAAATTTCTGCATTATGACGTCATTCCTTCAACTATCTCATTTCATCATTTCTAATCCTCTATATAATAATAGCCTAAGTTATCTGTCCGTCTGTCCTCGATTTAATGAAGCGGTTGGACCTGGAATGGATAGAGGCATCCATAGTTAGCAAAATTCAAAGAGAGTAATGTTTATCTTCTCCTAAACTATAGATCCGATTCTAAAATAAATTGGTATAAATATGCTTCATATCACTGTGAAAATAATGTCTTCTTTAAAACGTTCGAAATCCACCCCTTTTCCCCTTTTCGAGCTTTTAAGGCCATTACTTCAACTCCTATTTTCCCCGGTTAAGAGCAGACGATAATTACATTCATCAATTTATCACATTATAAGTAGATGAAAATAAAATTTTTTTCTAGCATTATGACGTCATTCCTTTAACTATCTCATATCATCTTTCTAATCCTCTATATAATAATAGCCTAAGTTATCTGTCCGTCTGTCCTCGATTTAATGAAGCGGTTGGACCTGGAATGGATAGAGGCATCCATAGTTAGCAAAATTCAAAGAGAGTTAATGTTTATCTTCTCCTAAACTACAGATCCGATTCTAAAATAAATTGGTATAAATATGCTTCATATCACTGTGAAAAATACTGCCTTCTTCAAAACGTTCGAAATCCACCCCTTCCCCTCTTTTCGAGCTTTTAAGGCCATTATTTCAACTCTTATTTTCCCCGGTTATGAGCAGGGGATTACATTTATCAATTTATCCCATTATAAGTAGATGAAAATAAAAAAATTTTCTGCATTATGACGTCATTCCTTCAACTATCTCATTTCATCATTTCTAATCCTCTATATAATAATAGCCTAAGTTATCTGTCCGTCTGTCCTCGATTTAATGAAGCGGTTGGACCTGGAATGGATAGAGGCATCCATAGTTAGCAAAATTCAAAGAGAGTAATGTTTATCTTCTCCTAAACTATAGATCCGATTCTAAAATAAATTGGTATAAATATGCTTCATATCACTGTGAAAAATACTGCCTTCTTCAAAACGTTCGAAATCCACCCCTTCCCCTCTTTTCGAGCTTTTAAAGGCCATTATTTCAACTCTTATTTTCCCCGGTTATGAGCAGGGGATTACATTTATCAATTTATCCCATTATAAGTAGATGAAAATAAAAATTTTTTTCTGCATTATGACTTCATTCCTTCAACTATCTCATTTCATCATTTCTAATCCTCTATATAATAATAGCCTAAGTTATCTGTCCGTCTGTCCTCGATTTAATGAAGCGGTTGGACCTGGAATGGATAGAGGCATCCATAGTTAGCAAAATTCAAAGAGAGTAATGTTTATCTTCTCCTAAACTATAGATCCGATTCTAAAATAAATTGGTATAAATATGCTTCATATCACTGCGAAAAATACTGCCTTCTTCAAAACGTTCGAAATCCACCCCTCCCCCTCTTTTCGAGCTGTTAAAGGCCATTATTTCAACTCTTATTTTCCCCGGTTATGAAACAGGGGATTACATTTATCAATTTATCCCATTATAAGTAGATGAAAATAAAAATTTTTTTTCTGCATTATGACGTCATTCCTTCAACTATCTCATTTCATCATTTCTAATCCTCTATATAATAATAGCCTAAGTTATCTGTCCGTCTGTCCTCGATTTAATGAAGCGGTTGGACCTGGAATGGATAGAGGCATCCATAGTTAGCAAAATTCAAAGAGAGTAATGTTTATCTTCTCCTAAACTATAGATCCGATTCTAAAATAAATTGGTATAAATATGCTTCATATCACTGTGAAAAATACTGCCTTCTTCAAAACGTTCGAAATCCACCCCTTCCCCTCTTTTCGAGCTTTTAAAGGCCATTATTTCAACTCTTATTTTCCCCGGTTATGAGAAGGGATTACATTTATCAATTTATCCCATTATAAGTAGATGAAAATAAAAATCTGCATTATGACTTCATTCCTTCAACTATCTCATTTCATCATTTCTAATCCTCTATATAATAATAGCCTAAGTTATCTGTCCGTCTGTCCTCGATTTAATGAAGCGGTTGGACCTGGAATGGATAGAGGCATCCATAGTTAGCAAAATTCAAAGAGAGTAATGTTTATCTTCTCCTAAACTATAGATCCGATTCTAAAATAAATTGGTATAAATATGCTTCATATCACTGTGAAAAATACTGCCTTCTTCAAAACGTTCGAAATCCACCCCTTCCCCTCTTTTCGAGCTTTTAAGGCCATTATTTCAACTCTTATTTTCCCCGGTTATGAGCAGGGGATTACATTTATCAATTTATCCCATTATAAGTAGATGAAAATAAAAAAATTTTCTGCATTATGACGTCATTCCTTCAACTATCTCATTTCATCATTTCTAATCCTCTATATAATAATAGCCTAAGTTATCTGTCCGTCTGTCCTCGATTTAATGAAGCGGTTGGACCTGGAATGGATAGAGGCATCCATAGTTAGCAAAATTCAAAGAGAGTAATGTTTATCTTCTCCTAAACTATAGATCCGATTCTAAAATAAATTGTATAAATATGCTTCATATCACTGTGAAAAATACTGCCTTCTTCAAAACGTTCGAAATCCACCCCTTCCCCTCTTTTCGAGCTTTTAAAGGCCATTATTTCAACTCTTATTTTCCCCGGTTATGAGAAGGGGATTACATTTATCAATTTATCCCATTATAAGTAGATGAAAATTAATTTTTTTCTGCATTATGACGTCATTCCTTCAACTATCTCATTTCATCATTTCTAATCCTCTATATAATAATAGCCTAAGTTATCTGTCCGTCTGTCCTCGATTTAATGAAGCGGTTGGACCTGGAATGGATAGAGGCATCCATAGTTAGCAAAATTCAAAGAGAGTAATGTTTATCTTCTCCTAAACTATAGATCCGATTCTAAAATAAATTGGTATAAATATGCTTCATATCACTGTGAAAAATACTGCCTTCTTCAAAACGTTCGAAATCCACCCCTTCCCCTCTTTTCGAGCTGTTAAAGGCCATTATTTCAACTCTTATTTTCCCCGGTTATGAGCAGGGGATTACATTTATCAATTTATCCCATTATAAGTAGATGAAAATAAAAAATTTTTCTGCATTATGACGTCATTCCTTCAACTATCTCATTTCATCATTTCTAATCCTCTATATAATAATAGCCTAAGTTATCTGTACGTCTATCCAAATTTTATGAAGCGGTTGGACCTGGAATGGATAGAGGCATCCATAGTTAGCAAAATTCAAAGAGAGTAATGTTTATCTTCTCCTAAACTATAGATCCGATTCTAAAATAAATTGGTATAAATATGCTTCATATCACTGTGAAAAATACTGCCTTCTTCAAAACGTTCGAAATCCACCCCTTCCCCTCTTTTCGAGCTTTTAAAGGCCATTATTTCAACTCTTATTTTCCCCGGTTATGAGAAGGGGATTACATTTATCAATTTATCCCATTATAAGTAGATGAAAATAAATTTTTTTTCTGCATTATGACGTCATTCCTTCAACTATCTCATTTCATCATTCTAATCCTCTATATAATAATAGCCTAAGTTATCTGTCCGTCTGTCCTCGATTTAATGAAGCGGTTGGACCTGGAATGGATAGAGGCATCCATAGTTAGCAAAATTCAAAGAGAGTAATGTTTATCTTCTCCTAAACTATAGATCCGATTCTAAAATAAATTGGTATATAAATATGCTTCATATCACTGTGAAAAATACTGCCTTCTTCAAAACGTTCGAAATCCACCCCTTCCCCTCTTTTCGAGCTTTTAAAGGCCATTATTTCAACTCTTATTTTCCCCGGTTATGAGAAGGGGATTACATTTATCAATTTTATCCCATTATAAGTAGATGAAAATAACATTTTTTTCTAGCATTATGACGTCATTCCTTCAACTATCTCATTTCATCATTTTTAATCCTCTATATAATAATAGCCTAAGTTATCTGTCCGTCTGTCCTCGATTTAATGAAGCGGTTGGACCTGGAATGGATAGAGGCATCCATAGTTAGCAAAATTCAAAGAGAGTAATGTTTATCTTCTCCTAAACTATAGATCCGATTCTAAAAATAAATTGTATAAATATGCTTCATATCACTGTGAAAAATACTGCCTTCTTCAAAACGTTCGAAATCCACCCCTTCCCCTCTTTTCGAGCTTTTAAAGGCCATTATTTCAACTCTTATTTTCCCCGGTTATGAGAAGGGGATTACATTTATCAATTTATCCCATTATAAGTAGATGAAAATAAATTTTTTTTCTGCATTATGACGTCATTCCTTCAACTATCTCATTTCATCATTTCTAATCCTCTATATAATAATAGCCTAAGTTATCTGTCCGTCTGTCCTCGATTTAATGAAGCGGTTGGACCTGGAATGGATAGAGGCATCCATAGTTAGCAAAATTCAAAGAGAGTAATGTTTATCTTCTCCTAAACTATAGATCCGATTCTAAAATAAATTGGTATAAATATGCTTCATATCACTGTGAAAAATACTGCCTTCTTCAAAACGTTCGAAATCCACCCCTTCCCCTCTTTTCGAGCTTTTAAAGGCCATTATTTCAACTCTTATTTTCCCCGGTTATGAGAAGGGGATTACATTTATCAATTTATCCCATTATAAGTAGATGAAAATAAAAAAAATTTCTGCATTATGACGTCATTCCTTCAACTATCTCATTTCATCATTTCTAATCCTCTATATAATAATAGCCTAAGTTATCTGTCCGTCTGTCCTCGATTTAATGAAGCGGTTGGACCTGGAATGGATAGAGGCATCCATAGTTAGCAAAATTCAAAGAGAGTAATGTTTATCTTCTCCTAAACTATAGATCCGATTCTAAAATAAATTGGTATAAATATGCTTCATATCACTGTGAAAAATACTGCCTTCTTCAAAACGTTCGAAATCCACCTCTTCCCTCTCTTCGAGCTTTTAAAGGCCATTATTTCAACTCTTATTTTCCCCGGTTATGAGAAGGGGATTACATTTATCAATTTATCCCATTATAAGTAGATGAAAATAAATTTTTTTTCTGCATTATGACGTCATTCCTTCAACTATCTCATTTCATCATTTCTAATCCTCTATATAATAATAGCCTAAGTTATCTGTCCGTCTGTCCTCGATTTAATGAAGCGGTTGGACCTGGAATGGATAGAGGCATCCATAGTTAGCAAAATTCAAAGAGAGTAATGTTTATCTTCTCCTAAACTATAGATCCGATTCTAAAATAAATTGGTATAAATATGCTTCATATCACAGCGAAAAATACTGCCTTCTATAAAACGTTCGAAATCCACCCCTTCCCCTCTTTTCGAGCTTTTAAAGCCATTATTTCAACTCTTATTTTCCCCGGTCAAGAGCGGGCGATTAATTTATCAATTTATCCCATTATAAGTAGATGAAAATAAAAATTTTTTTCTGCATTATGACGTCATTCCTTCAACTATCTCATTTCATCATTTCTAATCCTCTATATAATAATAGCCTAAGTTATCTGTCCGTCTGTCCTCGATTTAATGAAGCGGTTGGACCTGGAATGGATAGAGGCATCCATAGTTAGCAAAATTCAAAGAGAGTAATGTTTATCTTCTCCTAAACTATAGATCCGATTCTAAAATAAATTGGTATAAATATGCTTCATATCACTGTGAAAAATACTGCCTTCTTCAAAACGTTCGAAATCCACCCCTTCCCCTCTTTTCGAGCTTTTAAGGCCATTATTTCAACCCCTATTTTCCCCGGTTAAGAGAAGGCGATTAAATTTATCACTTTATCCCATTATAAGTAGATGAAAATAACATTTTTTCTAGCATCATGACGACATTCCTTCAACTATCTCATTTCATCATTTCTAATCCTCTATATAATAATAGCCTAAGTTATCTGTCCGTCTGTCCTCGATTTTATGAAGCGGTTGGACCTGGAATGGATAGAGGCATCCATAGTTAGCAAAATTCAAAGAGAGTAATGTTTATCTTCTCCTAAACTATAGATCCGATTCTAAAATAAATTGATATAAATATGCTTCATATCACAGCGAAAAATACTGCCTTCTTCAAAACGTTCGAAATCCACCCCTTCCCCTCTTTTCGAGCTTTTAAAGGCCATTATTTCAACTCTTATTTTCCCCGGTTATGAGAAGGGGATTACATTTATCAATTTATCCCATTATAAGTAGATGAAAATAAATTTTTTTTCTGCATTATGACGTCATTCCTTCAACTATCTCATTTCATTTTCTAATCCTCTATATAATAATAGCCTAAGTTATCTGTCCGTCTGTCCTCGATTTAATGAAGCGGTTGGACCTGGAATGGATAGAGGCATCCATAGTTAGCAAAATTCAAAGAGAGTAATGTTTATCTTCTCCTAAACTATAGATCCGATTCTAAAATAAATTGATATAAATATGCTTCATATCACAGCGAAAAATACTGCCTTCTTCAAAACGTTCGAAATCCACCCCTTCCCCTCTTTTCGAGCTGTTAAAGGCCATTATTTCAACTCTTATTTTCCCCGGTTATGAGCAGGGGATTACATTTATCAATTTATCCCATTATAAGTAGATGAAAATAAAAAATTTTTCTGCATTATGACGTCATTCCTTCAACTATCTCATTTCATCATTTCTAATCCTCTATATAATAATAGCCTAAGTTATCTGTCCGTCTGTCCTCGATTTAATGAAGCGGTTGGACCTGGAATGGATAGAGGCATCCATAGTTAGCAAAATTCAAAGAGAGTAATGTTTATCTTCTCCTAAACTATAGATCCGATTCTAAAATAAATTGGTATAAATATGCTTCATATCACTGCGAAAAATACTGCCTTCTTCAAAACGTTCGAAATCCACCCCTCCCCCTCTTTTCGAGCTGTTAAAGGCCATTATTTCAACTCTTATTTTCCCCGGTTATGAGCAGGGGATTACATTTATCAATTTATCCCATTATAAGTAGATGAAAATAAAAAATTTTTCTGCATTATGACGTCATTCCTTCAACTATCTCATTTCATCATTTCTAATCCTCTATATAATAATAGCCTAAGTTATCTGTCCGTCTGTCCTCGATTTAATGAAGCGGTTGGACCTGGAATGGATAGAGGCATCCATAGTTAGCAAAATTCAAAGAGAGTAATGTTTATCTTCTCCTAAACTATAGATCCGATTCTAAAATAAATTGGTATAAATATGCTTCATATCACTGCGAAAAATACTGCCTTCTTCAAAACGTTCGAAATCCACCCCTCCCCCTCTTTTCGAGCTGTTAAAGGCCATTATTTCAACTCTTATTTTCCCCGGTTATGAGCAGGGGATTAAATTTATCAATTTATCCCATAATAAATAGGTAAAAATAAGTTTTCTAGCAATATGACGTCATTCCTTTAAACATCTCATTGAATCATTTCTTATTTTAAATTATTTAAATTATGCCTTATTTTCACATGTTTTATCATTGAACTGAAATATGACGTCAATAATTTTCTTTTATATTTGGCTTACATAATAGATTAGGTACATATGTGATCATTTTAAATTGAATCATCGATTATTTTTTGTGGCAAGGTAATTCTCAGCCAAAATACAAACCATTTTTTTTTTACCTGCTTCATAGCGTACTTTACAATTTTGGAAAATTAAAAATTTTACTTTTCCCGTCATATGACAGGCTATATGCTAGTTTTAAATTATTTAAATATCGCCCGCATTATTTTATACGTTTTATCACTGAACTTAGATATTACGTAAATAATTTTCTTTTATATTTGGATTAAATAATATATTCGGTACATATGGAATAGTTTTAAATTAGATTGTCGATTATTTTTTGTTGCAAATGAAAATTTTATCACCGGTATTAACAACAAATTCTTTTCATAAAATTCTAGGAGTCTATTTTACAGACTAATAAATATTTAGCTTTTAAGTTATATATCTTTAAAAATTAAGAAGTTTGTGCATTTGTATGATTGTTTTATATACATAACCACACAGTTAGCAATCGATTCTCTAAATTTTGAGCATACTTCATATTAACCGCGCAATAAACATTGTCAGTATTAAAACCTCTGCAGTCCATCCTATCACGTAATATTACAAGATAAATTAAAGTTGGCAAATAACATACGGTCAGTAAAGATAAACATATTATTGAGCGTGTAGCAGGTAATTTTCAGCCAAAAACCAAACCATTTTTTTACCTCCTCATGAGGTACTTTACAATTCTGGAAAATTAAAAATTTTACTGATCCCGTCATATGACAGGGTATATGTTAGTATTGAATATTGATCACTTTTATTGATTCTACCGTTGAGTTATGATCACATTTAAGTAGTCTCAAAGCTATTTAATTTGGTAGGTTCCTATCTATCCAGAATTGAATCTAACATTCATTTATACCTATAGAAAATAACGGATATATTTACTCGTTTTTCTCGACGTTGCCAAGGGAAGCTGAGAGGTAGCTAAAGTTTTCCACTCTATGCATAAAACCCAATAATTGAGTTACAGATGCACATTTATGTAGTCTCAACTTTTTTCAATTTGGGAGGCAAATATTTACCCATAATTGAATCTAACATTCTTTTATACACATTGTAAAGAGCTGATATATTTACTCGTTTGTCTCGACGTTGCCAAGGGAAGCTGAAAGGTAGCTAAAGCTTTCCACTCTATGCATCAGACACAATAATTGAGTTACAGTTGCACATTTATGTAGTCTCAACTCTTTTCAATTTGGGAGGCAAATATTTACCCAAAATTGAATCTAACATTCATTTATACTCATTGAAAAGAACTGATATGTTTACTCGTTTGTCTCGACGTTGCCAAGGGAAGCTGAAAGGTAGCTAAATCTTTCCACTCTATGCATAAGACACAATAATTGAGTTGCAGATGCACATTTATGTAGTCTCAACTCTTTTCAATTTGGGAGGCAAATATTTACCCAAAATTGAATCTAACATTCTTTTGTACACATTGTAAAGAGCTGATATATTTACTCGTTTGTCTCGACGTTGCCAAGGGAAGCTGAAAGGTAGCTAAATCTTTCCACTCTATGCATAAGACCCAATAATTGAGTTACAGATGCACATTTATGTAGTCTCAACTCTTTTCAATTTGGGAGGCAAATATTTACCCAAAATTGAATCTAACATTCATTTATACACATTGAAAAGAACTGATATGTTTACTCGTTTGTCTCGACGTTGCCAAGGGAAGCTGAAAGGTAGCTAAATCTTTCCACTCTATGCATAAGACACAATAATTGAGTTACAGATGCACATTTATGTAGTCTCAACTCTTTTCAATTTGGGAGGCAAATATTTACCCAAAATTGAATCTAACATTCATTTATACACATTGAAAAGAACTGATATGTTTACTCGTTTGTCTCGACGTTGCCAAGGGAAGCTGAAAGGTAGCTAAATCTTTCCACTCTATGCATAAGACACAATAATTGAGTTGCAGATGCACATTTATGTAGGCTCAACTCTTTTCAATTTGGGAGGTAAATATTTACCCAGAATTGAATCTAACATTCATTTATACACATTGAAAAGAACTGATATATTTACTCGTTTGTCTCGACGTTGCCAAGGGAAGCTGAAAGGTAGCTAAAGCTTTCCACTCTATGCATAAGACACAATAATTGAGTTACAGATGCACATTTATGTAGGCTCAACTCTTTTCAATTTGGGAGGTAAATATTTACCCAGAATTGAATCTAACATTCATTTATACACATTGAAAAGAACTAATATATTTACTCGTTTGTCTCGACGTTGCCAAGGGAAGCTGAAAGGTAGCTAAATCTTTCCACTCTATGCATAAGACCCAATAATTGAGTTACAGATGCACATTTATGTAGTCTCAACTTTTTTCAATTTGGGAGGCAAATATTTACCCATAATTGAATCTAACATTCTTTTATACACATTGTAAAGAGCTGATATATTTACTCGTTTGTCTCGACGTTGCCAAGGGAAGCTGAAAGGTAGCTAAAGCTTTCCACTCTATGCATAAGACACAATAATTGAGTTACAGATGCACATTTATGTAGTCTCAACTCTTTTCAATTTGGGAGGTAAATATTTACCCAGAATTGAATCTAACATTCATTTGTACACATTGAAAAGAACTAATATATTTACTCGTTTGTCTCGACGTTGCCAAGGGAAGCTGAAAGGTAGCTAAATCTTTCCACTCTATGCATAAGACCCAATAATTGAGTTACAGATGCACATTTATGTAGTCTCAACTCTTTTCAATTTGGGAGGCAAATATTTACCCAAAATTGAATCTAACATTCATTTATACACATTGAAAAGAACTGATATGTTTACTCGTTTGTCTCGACGTTGCCAAGGGAAGCTGAAAGGTAGCTAAATCTTTCCACTCTATGCATAAGACACAATAATTGAGTTACAGATGCACATTTATGTAGTCTAAACTCTTTTCAATTTGGGAGGCAAATATTTACCCAAAATTGAATCTAACATTCATTTGTACACATTGAAAAGAACTGATATATTTACTCGTTTGTCTCGACGTTGCCAAGGGAAGCTGAAAGGTAGCTAAATCTTTCCACTCTATGCATAAGACCCAATAATTGAGTTACAGATGCACATTTATGTAGTCTCAACTCTTTTCAATTTGGGAGGCAAATATTTACCCAAAATTGAATCTAACATTCATTTATACACATTGAAAAGAACTGATATGTTTACTCGTTTGTCTCGACGTTGCCAAGGGAAGCTGAAAGGTAGCTAAATCTTTCCACTCCATGCATAAAACACAATAATTGATGGACATTTATGTAGTCTCAACTCTATTCAATTTGGTAGGTAACTATTTACCCAGAATTGAATCTATCATTCATTTATACACATTGAAAAGAACGGATATATTTACTCTTTTTTCTCGACGTTGCCAAGGGAAGCTTAAAGGTAGCTAAAGCTTTCCACTCCATACATAAAACACAATAATTGAGTTACAGATTATATTTCGCGTTCGTGTGGAATATAGATATAACTACCCATGAATATTTATGCTATAATGATAATAACGCGTTTACCACCCTATATGGAACCCATCGCGCAAAATCCAGTCAACAGATCGAAAGTGGAACACCCTTGTTATTCTACTACGCTATCCATTTTTAAGCACCTTTGCCTTCTATTTCATGGCACAAATTGGATAAAAAATATATATATTCTAACTTTTATGCCCTTCCACACTCACGGTTTTATGACCCGTAACTTATGCACCCCTCGAACAAAAGGGGGGTGAGGAGTGGACGCTCCCTACAAAGGAGACTGGCAGTAGCAAGCCCCTCTAATAACGACACTACACCCCCCGTGGAGACAATAAATATTCAGTGGTAGTGCATGACTCAGAAAGATTCGTATTTTTTCTCTGTAGAATACTTAATACGTGGGGGTGAGATGGAAGGATCCCCTGTGGTGAGGTGATAGGGAGGTACCTACTGGCGGAGGCAAGATATTCGAAATGAAGGACATAACACTTTCAGTTTTCTTTATAAATAAGGGGGAAGGAATATCGTGAGTCATAATGTGCAGCTGTGAATGGAACTAAAAATTTATGAATCGAATCCGGTGTCTGGAAATGTGTCATCCTTTATGCTAAACTCGTGTACTAAGGATATTTTTGAGAATTTTTTTCCATGTTTTACAAATTCAGGCTTAGATTTATGACCAAATAAAATGTATATTGTCATCTCCACATACATACCACATTTAGTCATATGTGATGTGTGCACTCATAAAAAATTTTAAGTAAAAAATTTTTTAGATGCGCGTTACTCTAGGAATAAGTTTAAAGCTTCAGGTAATCACGCAAATAAATATAAATCAAGAGAGGTATTTAACAAAATAATGATTGGTGTCCAATTTTATAATATAGTTCTATAATTTTTATGTTTTTTACGAAATAAATTTTTTTTCTCTAGATTACGTAGATAAATGTCAGTCTTACGCACAATCTAAAAAGTTTTCATATAACTACTGTTATTTATAATTTTGTCATTTAGATATGTAATTTATAATTTTTGAAACCTCTGGAATAAATTTAATTTTCAGTAGGTACAATAAAATGTGTTAAAATATTAGGAAAATTTTATCTGTTATGAAGCTTCACTGTTATAATGTCTTTTATATCGTAAATCTTATCATTGAAGTTCATTTTATCAGAAATGGTATTATGATGTTTCTAGATGTTTTGTAAACATATCTATTTTATTTCTGTAGCCCCTAATAAATTATATTTCAGGTATTTATCAATATATATTCGACAGAAATGTCTCTTGTTATCATGGATTGCAATGGATTTAAGATTTAAAAACATAATAGGTTAAGAAAGTGTACCAGGAAATATTTTTACGTTTATATGTTACGTTTATATGTTTACATTTATAAAAATGTAACATATATATAAATTTTACGCTTTTTTTCTTTGAATGAATGAATGAATTTTCCCCTCTAGATAAAAATGTCAATCTTACACACTTTCCTAATTTTCATATAACTACTGTTATTTATAATTTTGTCATTTAGATATGTAATTTATAATTTTTGAAACCTCTGGAATAAATTTAATTTTCAGTAGGTACAATAAAATGTGTTAAAATATTAGGAAAAGTTTTACCTGTTATGAAGCTTCACTTTGTTATAATGTCTTTAAGTATATCAAATAAATTTCTTATCATTGAAGTTCATTTTATCACAAAGGGAATTCTTTGATGTTTATAGCTGTTTTGTAAACTTTATGTTTATTTTACTCTGTGTAGCCCCTAATAAATTATATTTCAGGTATTTATCAATATATATTCGACAGAAATGTCTCTTGTTATCATGGATTGCAATGGATTTAAAAACATAATAGGTTAAGAAAATGTACCAGGAAATATTTTTATAAATTTTATGTTTTTTTTAAATGAATTTTTTTTTTACAAAAAATAAATGTAACATATATAATTTTTTAGTTTTCATATTTTAATTTTTCTTTGAATGAATTAAATTTTCTCTGGATAAATTTAATTTTAAATAGTAAATTTTCTGCTATATTGACATGAATATGGATACTTTAGAGGTTTAAATTTTCTTTTTCATATTATTTTTATTTTATATTCTATTTATTTTATATTCTTTTTTACTTTTTTTTCTATTTCCTTTCTTTTTCTCGTGCTTGTAATGCTAAATAACCGTTAAATTGATAAGCAGCACTCTGTAAATTTTCCACTATATTGACAGGAATATGGAGACTTTGGAGGTTTTTAATTTTCTTTTTTTTACATATTATTTTTTTATATTCTATTTATTTTATATTTCTTTCTACTTTTTTTTCTATTTCCTTTCTTTTTTCGTGCTTGTAATGCTAAATAACCGTTAAATTGATAAGCAGCACTCTGTAAATTTTCACTATATTGACAGGAATAGGAGACTTTTATTTTAAATTTTAATTTTTATTATTATTTTTTATATATTCTATTTATTTATATTCTTTCTTACTTTTTTTTTTTTATTTCCTTTCTTTTCTCGTGCTGAATGCTAAATAACCGTAAATTGATAAGCAGCACTCTGTAAATTTTCCACTATATTGACAGGAATATGGAGACTTTGGAGGTTTTTTTTTTTTTTTATATTATTTTTATTTTATATTCTATTTATTTTATATTCTTTCTTACTTTTTTTTCTATTTCCTTTCTTTTTCTCGTGCTTGTAATGCTAAATAACCGTTAAATTGATAAGCAGCACTCTGTAAATTTTCCACTATATTGACAGGAATATGGAGACTTTGGAGGTTTTAATTTTCTTTTTTATATTATTTTTTTTATATTCTATTTATTTTATATTCTTTCTTACTTTTTTTTCTATTTCCTTTCTTTTTCTCGTGCTTGTAATGCTAAATAACCGTTAAATTGATAAGCAGCACTCTGTAAATTTTCCACTATATTGACAGGAATATGGAGACTTTGGAGGTTTTAATTTTCTTTTTTATATTATTTTTTTTTATATTCTATTTATTTTATATTCTTTCTTACTTTTTTTTCTATTTCCTTTCTTTTTCTCGTGCTTGCAATGCTAAATAACCGTTAAATTGATAAGCAGCACTCTGTAAATTTTCCACTATATTGACAGGAATATGGAGACTTTGGAGGTTTTAATTTTCTTTTTTATATTATTTTTTTTATATTCTATTTATTTTATATTCTTTCTTACTTTTTTTTTCTATTTCCTTTCTTTTTCTCGTGCTTGCAATGCTAAATAACCGTTAAATTGATAAGCAGCACTCTGTAAATTTTCCACTATATTGACAGGAATATGGAGACTTTGGAGGTTTTAATTTTCTTTTTTATATTATTTTTTTTATATTCTATTTATTTTATATTCTTTCTTACTTTTTTTTCTATTTCCTTTCTTTTTCTCGTGCTTGTAATGCTAAATAACCGTTAAATTGATAAGCAGCACTCTGTAAATTTTCCACTATATTGACAGGAATATGGAGACTTTGGAGGTTTAAATTTTCTTTTTTATATTATTTTTATTTTATATTCTATTTATTTTATATTCTTTCTTACTTTTTTTTCTATTTCCTTTCTTTTTCTCGTGCTTGCAATGCTAAATAACCGTTAAATTGATAAGCAGCACTCTGTAAATTTTCCACTATATTGACAGGAATATGGAGACTTTGGAGGTTTTAATTTTTTTTATATTATTTTTTATATTCTATTTATTTTATATTCTTTCTTACTTTTTTTTCTATTTCCTTTCTTTTTCTCGTGCTTGTAATTCTAAATAACCGTTAAATTGATAAGCAGCACTCTGTAAATTTTCCACTATATTAACAAGAATAAGTAGACTTTGGAAGCTTCTATTTTCCTTTTCATATTCTTTTAATTTTATATTCTTTTAATTTTATATTTTTTTTCTATTTTTTTCTTTTTTTCGTGCTTGTAATGCTAAATAACCGTTAAATTGATAAGCAGCACTCTGTAAATTTTCCACTATATTGACAGGAATATGCAGACTTTGGAGGTTTAAATTTTTTTTTTCATATTATTTTTATTTTATATTCTATTTATTTTATATTCTTTTTTACTTTTTTTTCTATTTCCTTTCTTTTTCTCGTGCTTGTAATGCTAAATAACCGTTAAATTGATAAGCAGCACTCTGTAAATTTTCCACTATATTGACAAGAATAAGGAGACTTTAGAAGCTTCTATTTTCTTTTTCATATTCTTTTAATTTTATATTCTTTTAATTTTATATTTTTTTCCTATTTTGTTTCTTTTTCTCGTGATTGTAATGCCGAATAACCTTTAAATTCATTAGCAGGACTATGTAAATGTTTCATTATATTGACAGAAATAAGAAGACTTTGCAGGCTTCTATTTTCTTTTTTACATTCTTTTTATCTTATATACATATTCTTTTTTCTGTTTTACTTCTTTTTGTCATGAATGTAATGCCAAAGAACTTTTAAATTGATTAGCAGCACTCTGTAAATTTTCCATTATATTGACAGGAATAAGAAAACTTTGGAAGCTTCTATATTTTTTACATAAAAATCTGATCCAAAGAAATAGATATATATATTTACATTAGACGAAATAGTATTAAATATAATAAAAATCATACATATTATATTCATTACTTATTTGTACTGACACTGTAATATTGTGCTTTTAAACTGCATTTCTCCATCATTACCCGGATCTGTGGCACTCGATTTCTGGAGAGCTGAACGGGAATGAAATATTTCCCTCTAAGTAATATTTCCGGGTGGAAACACTTTAGACTAGTATCAGACATTCGATTGTTCAATCAATCACGTCTGATTGACGTTGAGTTTCTCGGCGAAGTGTGTTGTATCAGTGAAAGCACTAAGGATATCACTCTCGAATGGCCGGAATCAATAAAATCTCTTGAAACGTATTAGATTGCTCCAAAGGTTACATTTCAGGTAGGGTTTTTTTCTCTTTTTTGTATTCGATGTGAGATTAAACAGGTAGAAACTTAACATACTTAATCTACCAATATATATTTTGGTAGGTTATGGTATGCTATGGTATGGGATAATATGTTAAATTATAATTTGTAAAATAAATTATTTTTAGAAATTTAAACACCGTACCTACTTGTATATAAAGCGTAGTTATTTAAAACAATGAAGGCAAAATCTCAAGATAAAAATTATACACGATCTAAGTTTTAATGATTCTTGTTATTATTCAACATACGTGTGAATATATGTATGAGTAAATATACGTACTTAAGGAATAAATTGAAAATATAAGAATGTTACACATCAGATATACTACTGTATCTTTACTTCATTATTATTTCTCTATCTTTGGATCACGGGAGGTTATGGTAAGCTAAGATACGGGATAATATGGAAAACTATATCTTGTAAAACAAAATATTTTTAGAAATTTAAACACCGTATCTACTCGTATACAATACATACTTATTTAAAACAGTCAAGGCGAAATCTCAAGATAAAAGTTATAAACGGAATAAGTTTTAAAGGTTTCTGTCATTATTCGACATACGTATGAATATATGTATGAGTAAAGACAAGTATTTAAGGAATAAATTGAAAATGTAAGAATGTAAGAATGTTACACAATAGATATACTACTGCATCTTTATTTCATTATTATTGCCCTATCTTTGGATCATGGGAGGTTATGTACCATAATATGGTACATTATACCAGATAGAATAAAATATTTTTAGAAATTTAAACACCATATTCACTCTTTTATAATACGTACTTATTTAAAACAGTTCAAGAAAAATCTCAAGATAAAAGTTACAAGGAATAAGTTTTAATGATTCCTGTTATTATTAAATTTATGTATGAATATATGTACGTGTAAAGACAAGTATTTAAGGAATAAATTGAAAATATAAGAATGATACACAATAGATATACTACTGCATCTTTATTTCATTATTATTGCCCAATCTTTGGATCATGTTAGGTTATGGTGTATTATGGTATCAATAGGTATGGGATAATATGGTACATTATATCAGGTAGGACAAAATATTTTTAGAAATGCAAACACACTATTTACTCTTATATAATGCGTACTTATTTAAAAAAGGCAAAATCTCAAGATAAAAGTTATACACGGAATAAGTTTTAATGATTCCTATTATTATTCGACCTATGTATGAATATATGTATGAGTAAAGACAAGTATTTAAGGAATAAATTAAAAATATAAGAATGTTACACAACAGACATTACTGCATCTTTATTTCATTATTATTGCCCAATCTTTGGATCATGTTAGGTTATGGTGTATTATGGTATCAATAGGTATGGGATAATATGGTACATTATATCAGGTAGGACAAAATATTTTTAGAAATTCAAACACACTATTAACTCTTATATAATGCGTACTTATTTAAAAAAAGGCAAAATCTGAAGATAAAAGTTATACACGGAATAAGTTTTAATGATTCCTATTATTATTCGACCTATGTATGAATATATGTATGAGTAAAGACAAGTATTTAAGGAATAAATTAAAAATATAAGAATGTTACACAACAGACATTACTGCATCTTTACTTCATTATTATTGCCCTATCTTTGGATAATGGGAGGTTATGGTATGGTATGGTATGGGATAATATGGTACATTATATAAGATAGGATAAAATATTTTTAGAAATTGAAACATCATATCTACTCGTATATAGTGAGTACTTATTTAAAACAGTTAAGGCAAAATCTCAAAATAAAAGTTGTACACGGAATAAGTTTTAAGGATTTCTGTTATTATTCGACATATGTAAGAATACATGTATGAGTAAACACAGGTATTTAAGGAATAAATTGAAAATATAAGAATGTAGCACAAGAGATATACTGATGCATCTTCATTTCATTATTATATCCCTATCTTTGCAAATACTTAAGAATAATTATAAACCTTTTCAAAGCACGATTCCATTTTTTCGTAAGGTATCGCATTACATGCAGCTAAAATATATATAATGCAATAAGAAAAAGATTATATTTCATCACCATATTACTCCTACAACAAAACTCTCTTTTCTAACAAAAAAGATAGGAATTAGTAAGAATAAGGCATTAATGACAATGAACACCCTAGCATGAATAAGAATGAATAACCTAACATTATTAAGAGTAACAAAAATTTGAGTGACTTTTCTTCTCTAGATAGGATGAATGTCAATTTTATACACAATCTTCCAAATTTTCATATAACTAACGTTATTCATAATTGTGTCATTTAGATCGGTAATTTATTATTTCTGAAGCCTCGGGGATAAATTTAACTTTCTGTCGGTTCAACGTATAAAAAAGTTAGAAATAGTTTTATC
>CM063500.1:72018518-72021018 GCA_032207245.1 Pardosa pseudoannulata | reverse complement strand
TGTTTTTTACAGAATAAACCCACTAAACCTAAACTCCCCTGATCTACAGTCCACGTGAAGCTATGGACTGAGTTTTCAATATCTGTTTTATAGACCAAGTGCCCTTGGGTGCGACGCTTTTTCCTCGGATAGGTAGTCATCCTTCCATGAATTCCCAAGTGTTTAGTTCCCAAGCATACTTGGTCATCAGTTTGTCTACTCACGGAACTTATAAAACGCTAAGTCAACCTTGAGGTATAACGTATATTAATGAATGTACGTTGTTTTTTACAGAATAAACCCACTAAACCTAAACTCCCCTGATCTACAGTCCACGTGAAGCTATGGACTGAGTTTCCAATATCTGTTTTATAGACCAAGTGCCCTTGGGTGCGACGCTTTTTCCTCGGATAGGTAGTCATCCTTCCATGAATTCCCAAGTGTTTAGTTCCCAAGCATACTTGGTCATCAGTTTGTCTACTCACGGAACTTATAAAACGCTAAGTCAACCTTGAGGTATAACGTATATTAATGAATGTACGTTGTTTTTTACAGAATAAACCCACTAAACCTAAACTCCCCTGATCTACAGTCCACGTGAAGCTATGGACTGAGTTTTCAATATCTGTTTTATAGACCAAGTGCCCTTGGGTGCGACGCTTTTTCCTCGGTTAGGTAGTCATCCTTCCATGGATTCCCCAGTGTTTAGTTCCCAAGTATACTTGATCATCAGTTTGTCTACTCACGGAACTTATAAAACGCTAAGTCAACCTTGAGGTATAACGTATATTAATGAATGCACGTTGTTTTTTACAGAATAAACCCACTAAACCTAAACTCCCCTGATCTACAGTCCACGTGAAGCTATGGACTGAGTTTTCAATATCTGTTTTATAGACCAAGTGCCCTTGGGTGCGACGCTTTTTCCTCGGTTAGGTAGTCATCCTTCCATGGATTCCCCAGTGTTTAGTTCCCAAGCAGGCTTGGTCCATAGTTTGTCTACCCACAGAATTGATTAAAGGCTAATTCAATCTTGCTTAGCCGAAGATAGAACCTCGGACACCTGTCATAGGAGCACTAAAAGATATCTCAACACCACTGGGCTTAGGAGTAGAAACACACATTACTGATTTTTCTCATTAACCCTCCGAGTGGAACACACCGATTAAAAAAAGTCTCCAAAAAATGCGCTAAAGGTTTATTGTGTCAGTGGTCAAAGCTTTCTATGATTTTTTGCTTCAAACCTAGAATGGAATACGGAAAACCTACCCTCGTTATTGTCCCTTTACTTCTGGTTATAAATAGATATATAAATAGATATTATAGATTGTTAATTTTTAATACAAATAAAGCTCGTCAAGTTTCGAAGATCATCCCATAAGAAATAATGCATACTAAAAGTACAAATAAAAATATTCTTTAAGAGAATTATTTATATTTTTTTGCGAAAATTATCCAAGATATTTAAGTGGTGAAATCAGAGATACATCTGTTACCGCAAACGAAATACTTCGAAAAAGAGATTTACAAAGGCACAGAAAGCTATCATCGTCTTTGTGTCTCAGGGAGTAGGGGTGCATCCTTCAATAAATGTCAGTCAAAAAAGGACGCAGATTCTAAACAATCGACCTGACCCTCCTACCTCAATCACTGACAGAAAGAACACTTGCAGAAATGTACATTACATCCATTTTCAAAATGTTTATGGAGGTCGAAAATTGTATGTGCTAACCGCTTAGAGGGTTAATATGCTCGTGATCTCCAATTCAATATAGTAATAAAAAAGGAAAACTTTACTTCAATACATTACACCTAACGTGTTCTTTACATCCATCAATAAGATTTCAGTGTAATACATCAACACTTTTCAATTTACTCACTAAAACGTCTAAAATATACAGCTCGTATTCTTCATTTCTCGTGTAACTTTAGTGAGAAGTAGTTTTTGTAATTTTCGAAGCCATAAATATGTTCCCTTCGTAGTAATAAATGCTTCGTTTTACAGTACAGCATCCATTTGACTGTGAGCAGTAATATCACAGAAGGCGTTTCATTTAACAAAGCATTCTGCATTAAGGCTCATTCATCCTACCGTTATTGTGTTTTTCGAATTTTTCTCACCGCATGAAATCGGTATTTAAACGTGAAATATTAATTTTGCTCCCTTTTCTATGACACTAAAATGAAATTGTCCGGAAGAATTCATTGACGCGTGCTCTCTGCGAATGTATGTCGTTTTGTTTGGGCAAACATTCTTTCCAGGGAACCTAATTACGGGTATGTTCAGAAACAAATACGGGGGCAGCAAATATGTGGAAAACGTGAAAATGTCACTCAAATAGCCCTTCACTTGGACTGCTAAAAGTGGCGATTTGTTCAACTAGCGTCTCATTGCAACGGTGGGTTTGTATTAAAGAGTATTTAGAACATACGGGTGGAATTAAAAGGGAACCTCTTTCTATCTCCATAAATATAACATTATTTTCGCAAATATGAAAGCAATCTCATGATAATTTATAGA
>CM063500.1:72003518-72008518 GCA_032207245.1 Pardosa pseudoannulata | reverse complement strand
TTCTATTAATATTCTATTATAATTACATGATCCATATAATTATCAGCCAAAAAACAAACTATTATTTACCTGACTCATAGGGTACAATTCTGGATAATTAAACATTTTACTGATCCAGTCATATGAAGGGATATGCTAGCGTATAACATTTTATTTCTAAACTTCGAAATAAAAAGATCATACACATTTCACTGAAATTCCTCCATTTTCTTGGTTTTTATGTGAGTATATATAAAAAAAGTCCAGAGCAACTCAGCACAACTACATGTTTTTTAGTGTAGTATAGTAATGGAAATCATTAAAATATAAAATCCCCTGTATGATAATAGCCTAAGTTATCTATCTGTCTGTCAATTAGTTTATGAAGCGGTTAAACATGGAAAGGATAGAGACATCCATATTAGATTCTTGATGAGTTAGGGTTAGTAAATTTCAAAGCGAGTTCAAAAACGTTCGAAATCCACTTCTCACCCCTTTTCGATCGTGTAATGCTATTATTTAAAACCTTATTTTCCCCAGTTATTCCAGGTGATTAAATTCATCAATTTATCACACTATAAGTAGATGAAAATGACATTTTTTTCCAGTATTTAATCATTTCTTATTTTGAATTATTTAAATATCGCCTGCATTATTTTTATAGGTTTTATCACTGAACTTAAATATTTCGTAAATAATTGTCCTTTATATTTGGCTTGAATAATAGATTAGGTTCATTTGTGTTAATTTTAAATTGAATCTTCGGTTATTTTTTGTAGCAATAAGTCTGGGAGTCTGTTTCACGGAATAATTAATATCTAACGTTTAAGTTATATATCTTCGAAAATTAAGACGTTTGTTTGTGTGTTTGTTTTTTATCCATAACCACACTATACAATCGATTCGCTAAATTTTGGACATCATTCATATATACCGCCAAATAATCACTGTCAGTATTAAAACCTCTGTTGTCCATCCTATCACATAATATAACAAGATAAATTAAAGTTGGCAACTAACATACTTTCCGTAAAGATAAACAAGTTACTGAGCGATAGATTAAATAGATTAATATTCTATTCATATTTTTCTATTATTCTATTAATATTCTATTATAATTACATGATCCATATAATTATCAGCCAAAAAACAAACTATTATTTACCTGACTCATAGGGTACTTTTCATAGGGTACAATTGACTCATAGGGTACAATTCTGGATAATTAAACATTTTACTGATCCAGTCATATGAAGGGATATGCTAGCGTATAACATTTTATTTCTAAACTTCGAAATAACAAGATCATACACATTTCACTGAAATTCCTCCATTTTCTTGGTTTTTATGTAAGTATATAAAAACAACTCAGCACAACTACATGTTTTTTAGTGTAGTATAGTAATGGAAATCAATAAAAAATAAAATCCCCTGTAGGATAATAGCCTAAGTTATCTATCCGTCTGTCAATTAATTTATGAAGCGGTTAGACCTGGAATGGATAAAGACATCCATATTGGATTCTTGATGAGTTAGGGTTAGCAACATTCAAAGCGAGTTCAAAAACGTTCGAAATCCACCCTTCCTCCTTTTTCGATCGTTTAATGCCATTATTTCAAGCCCTATTTTCCCCGGTTAATAGAAGGTGATTAAATTTCTCAATTTATCCCATTATAAGTAGATGAAAATGACGTTTTTTCCAGTATTTAATCATTGCTTACTTTGAGTTATTTAAATATCGTCTGCATTATTTTCGTAGGTTTTATCACTGAACTTAAATATTACGTAAATAATTTTCCTTTATATTTGGCTTAAATAATAGATTAGGTTCATATGCGTTAATTTTATATTGAATCTTCGGTTATTTTTTGTAGCAATGAAAATTTTATCACTGGTATTAAAAACAAATTATTTTCATAATAGTCTGGGAGTCTGTTTCACGGACTAATTAATATCTAACGTTTAAGATATATATCTTTGAAAATTAAAAAATTTGTTTGTGTGTTTGTTTTTTTATACATAATCGCAGTGTTTACAATCGATTCATTAAATTTTGGACATTATTCATATATGCTTTTAAATAATCACTGTGAATATTAAAACCTCTGTCCATCCTAACACGTATTATGACAAGATAAATTAAAGTTGGCAACTAACATACTTTCCGTAAAGGTAAACAAATTATTGAGCAATAGGTTAAATAGATTAACCCTCAGATTGGTACACACCAAGGAAAAAAGTCTCCAAAAATACACTGAAGTTTCATTGTGTCAGTGACCAAAGTGTTCTATGATTTTTTACTTCACCCTTTGTCGAATAGATTGGAATACGGGAAACCCACCCTCGTTACTGTCCCTTTACTTCCGGTTATAAATAGATATATAAATAGACATTATAGATTGTTAATTTTTAATTCACATAAAGCTCTTCAAGCCTCGAAGATCATCCCATAAGAAATAATGGGTTCTAAAAGTACAAATAAAAATATTCTTTAAGAGAATGATTTCCATCTTTTTTACGAAAGTCATCCAAGATATTTAAGTGGTGCAGTTAGAGATACATCTGTTACCGCAAACGAAATACTTCGAAATAGAGATTTACAAAGCCATGAAAAGCTATCAGCGTCTTTGTGCCTCAGAGAGTAAGTGTGCAGTTCCTAAACAATAGCCCTGACCCTCCTACCTCAAAACTCCATAGGGGAAAACACTGGCAGAAATGTACATTACATCCATTTTCGGAACGTTTTGGAGGTAGAAAATTGTACGTGACAACCGCTTTGAAGACATAATTGGTTTGGCGGAATTGTACGTGCGAACCGCTTAGAGGGTTAATAGTCTATTAATATTCTATATTAATATTCTATCAATATTGTTATATTATTCTATTAATATTCTATATTAATATTCTATTAATATTATTATATTATTCTATTCCTATTCTATATTAATATTTTATTAATATTCTATTATAATTATATTATCCAGATAATTCTCAGCCAAAAACAAACTATTATTTACCTGACTCATAGGGTACTTTACAATTCTGGATAATTAAAAATTTTACTGATCCAGTCACATGAAGGGATATGCTAGGGTATAATATTTTATTTATAACATTCGAAATAAAAAAGATCATAAACATTTCACTGAAATTCCTCCATTTTCTTCGTTTTTATGTGAGTATATAAAAACAATGTCCAGAACAACTCAGCACAACTATATGTTTTTAGTGTAGTATAGTAATGGAAATCATTCAAATATAAAATCCCCTGTATGATAATAGCCTAAGTTATCTATCCGTCTGTCAATTAATTTATGAAGCGGTTAAACATGGAAAGGATAGAGACATCCATATTAGATTCTTGATCAGTTAGGGTTAGTAAATTTCAAAGCGAGTTCAAAAACGTTCGAAATCCACCTCTTCCCCCTTTTCGATCGTGTAATGCTATTATTTAAAACCTTATTTTCCCCAGTTATTCCAGGTGATTAAATTCATCAATTTATCACACTATAAGTAGATGAAAATGACATTTTTTTCCAGTATTTAATCATTTCTTATTTTGAATTATTTAAATATCGCCTGCATTATTTTTATAGGTTTTATCACTGAACTTAAATATTTCGTAAATAATTGTCCTTTATATTTGGCTTAAATAATAGATTAGGTTCATATGTGTTAATTTTAAATTGAATCTTCGGTTATTTTTTGTAGCAATAAAACTTTTATCACCGGTATTAAAAAGAAATTATTTTCATAAAAGTCTCGGAGTCTGTTTCACGGAATAATTTATATCTAACGTTTAAGTTATATATCTTTGAAAATTAAGAAATTTGTTTGTGTGTTTGTTTTTTATACATAACCACACAGTTTGCAATCGCTTCGCTAAATTTTGGACATCATTCATATATACCGCCAAATAATCACTGTCAATATTAAAACCTCTGTTGTCCATCCTATCACGTAATAAGGCAAGTTAAAATTAAAGTTGGCAACTAACATACTTTCCGTAAAGATAAACAAGTTACTGAGCGATAGATTAAATAGATTAATATTCTATTCATATTTTTCTATTATTCTATTAATATTCTATATCAATATTTTATTAATATTATTCTATTATTCTATTAATATTCTATTATAATTACATGATCCATATAATTATCAGCCAAAAAACAAACTATTATTTACCTGAATCATAGGGTACTTTTCATAGGGTACAATTGACTCATAGGGTACAATTCTGGATAATTAAACATTTTACTGATCCAGTCATATGAAGGGATATGCTAGCGTATAACATTTTATTTCTAAACTTCGAAATAAAAAAGATCATAACATTTCACTGAAATTCCTCTATTTGCTTGGTTTTTATGTAAGTATATAAAAACAAACTCAGCACAACTACATGTTTTTTAGTGTAGTATAGTAATGGAAATCAATAAAAAATAAAATCCCCTGTAGGATAATAGCCTAAGTTATCTATCCGTCTGTCAATTAATTTATGAAGCGGTTAAACCTGGAAAGATAGAGACATCCATATTAGATTCTTGATGAGTTAGGGTTAGTAAATTTCAACGCGAGTTCAAAAACGTTCGAAATCCACCTCTTCCCCCCTTTTCGATCGTTTAATGCTATTATTTCAAACCCTATTTTCCCCAGTTATAGCAGGTGATTAAGTTCATCAATTTATCACACTATAGGTAGATGAAAATAACATTTCTTTCCAGTATTTAATCATTTCTTAATTTGAACTAGCATATAGCCCGTCATATGACGGCATCAGTAAAATTTTTAATTTTCCAGAATTGTAAAGTACCTTATGAGGCAGGTAAAAAAATGGTTTGTTTTTTGGCTGAGAATTATCTTGCAACAAAAAATAATCGATTATTCAATTTAAAATTATCACATATGTACCTAATCTATTATATAAGCCAAATATAAAAGAAAATTATTGACGTAATATCTAAGATCAATGATAAAACGTATGAAATTAAGGCATAATTTAAAATAAGCAATGATTA
>CM063500.1:71993518-71998518 GCA_032207245.1 Pardosa pseudoannulata | reverse complement strand
TTTCTTAGAATTTGGTGACTTTTTCTATAACATATAAATGGGTTTATGAATAATTGTAGTTACTTCCGCCCTCCTTTATTATAGAATATTAAAAATTAATTTTAAACAAATTTTTTACATATTTGTTATTTTTTCATAATGCAGTGATTTTGACTGTTTTTGAGCAATATAGGTATACAAGAAATCTCGGGAAATCTAGTGTTAAAGATTAAGCCTACATGTCAGTCTGAGGCAGAAATCAGTATAAGAACATAATACTTTATAAAATGAATTATGATTAAAATATGCTTTGTGATCGCTGTCTTATTATGCAACCTACCATATGTGTGTGTATGTAATATACAAAAATGAGCTCACATATTTTTTCACTTGAATTAAAGAACAAATAACGGGAATCGACTGTTCGTATATAGCACCAGTAGAATCCCTTGGAGCATGAAATCAAACATCATAAATTTTAAATAATTTTATACTTAGTTTTCGGAGTTATATAAATTAGTATAATTTCGACAAAAGAGTGCATATGTACATGCAAATCAGTGGAAACCAATTGTCCTATGTCTTATTCCTTATATAACTCTTTAATTACTGAGTACTTTACAATTGAATAAAAAACAAATAACAATTTAAAGAAAACACTCTGCTTTTTATTATTCTAATTTTGCTTTAATTTTGGGACACCTTTTATTTAGAAAATTAACTCATGGAAAAAAAATTTTGCGGTAATTGACTACTCATTTATGAGTCGAGCAATTTGCAGCATGAAATCGAAGAGCATACATTTTAAATATTTTTGTACTTAATTTTTGGACGTATATAAGTTAGTTTAATTTTGATAAAAGAGTGCTTATGTGCCTGAAAATCCGCTGAATGATGGCCGAATGGCTAGGGTGCTGGTCTTTGGATCCGGAGTTCGTCGGTTTGGATCCCACTATGGCATGGATGTTCGGAATCGGCTTTAAGCATTCGGAATCGGCTTTAAGCAGTAGGTCCCGGTCTCATTAGCCTTCGTGTTGCAAAAAGCTAGACCGTAGCACTCCATAACCAAACCAAGTACCTGCAAATCCATGAAAGCCAATTGCCCTATGTGTTATTCCTTATATAACTCTTTAATTCCTAAGTACTTTGATATTCAATAAAAAAAATAATTTAAAGAAAACACTGTGCTTTTTATTTAATTACAATTTAGTTTTAATTTTGGTAACCTTTTATTTAGAAAGTTAACTCACATAAGAGACAAAGGTTGCAGAAATTGACTGTTCGTTTATGAGGCTAGCAGGAACACTTGGAGCATGAAATCAAAGACCATAAATTTTAAATATTTTTGCACTTAATTTTCGGAGGTATATAAGTTAGTCTAATTTCGACTAAAGAGTGCGTATGTGCAAGCAAATCCGTGGAAAACAATTGTTTTTGTATGCTATTAATTATATAAATCTTTAATTCCTAAGTCCTTTACAATTCAATAAAAAACAAATATCAATTTAAAGAAAACACCGTGATTTTTATTTCATTCAAACTTTGCTTTAATTTTAGTACACCTTTTATTTAGAAAATTAATTCACGTAACAGGCAAATTTTGCAGTAATTGACTGTTCGTCTATGAGACCACCAGGATCACTTGCAGCATGAAATTGAACAGCATAAATTTTAAATAATTTTATACTTAGTTTTTGGAGTTATATAAGTTAGTCTAATTTCGACAAAAGAATGCGTATGGGCCTGCAAATCCGTGAAAACCAATTGTCTTATGTGTTATTCCTTATATAAGTGCTAAGTACTTTACAATTCAATAAAAACAAATAACAATTTGAAGAAAACACTGTGCTTTTTATTTAATTCACATTTTGCTTTAATTTTGTGAAACCTTTTATTTAGAAAATTAATTCACGTAAGAGGCGAAGTTTGCAGGAATTGACTGAGATCAGAAAGATCACTTGCAGCATGAAATCGAAGAGCATACATTTTAAATAATTTTATACTTAGTTTTCGGAGTTAAATAAGTTAGTTCTACTTTGTACCGATATTAGAAACATTTCACTGCTGTTCATAAAAAATTAAATTTTTTAAAATATTTTTATGGTGAACGATTACGATAAATCATCTTCAAATCACAGCAATCCTCTCAGCACATATACACATTTAAAATTTAATACCCAAACTAGCAAAATGCGCACGAACATTTCAGTAAATATTTATCCACACTATGATAGTTTTGACAACCTGAACAAAGTATCAGTCTGCCCTCCTGCATACGATAATGTAGTGACTAAGTTCCTTTAGAACGTGATCATTCCACCGTCCGAAGCTTTCAGCCCCCTCCTCCTGCCTTAAAGCTATTTTCTCCTGATATTTGCCCATTAATGGAAGTTTACTATCCGGTATCTAAATAAGCGTGTCGGCTCGTGTTTACGTGCTTTATACCGTATTGACTGTTGCTCTGTTGGAGCAGCGATCCTAGAATGGTGCATATTGCATGTCGCAAACGGAAACGTGCCTACGATCTTGAGAATGACTTAATGCGAAGTGATATGCTATACGTGAACGCTTATTTTAATTATTGAGACCTGCACATTTTTACAGAACCAGCAATGCTTTTCGAGTGATATTTTAATCCTTTGATATTTCGTTTAAGGTGAATAAGTATTTTTCTCATTGGATTATTTTCGCTCTAAGTTAAGATGTCTCAGACCTTTCAAACTGTTACAATTACAGTGCTGCTTTTATGCTTTTGATACAACTGCAATAACTTAATATAGTATTACTTGAATTGATAAAAATGGTAACCACTTTTCATAAAATTTTTAAATTTAATAGCTTCATAAAATATATTTATATCTGTAATGTGATAATGTTTTTGTACATTTGTGTAAAAGATAAAAATTCGTAATCTAGATCTTGTTATTTAACGCCATTGGATTTCCTTTTGTGAGGTTCTTTGAAGTCAAAGATATGTGAAAACAGGCCCAAAACACGCGTTCATCGAAGTAGAAAATTCTACATTGCATCCACAAAATTCAGCCCGATTTATGGAAAACGGTCATGGAAAATATTGACAAAAGAGTGGGTGTGTACCTGCAAATCCGTGGAAGCCAATTATCCTATGTGTTATTCCTTATATAACATTTTTCCTGGGTACTTTACAATTCAATAACAAAAAATAACAATTTAAAGAAAATACCATGCTTTTTATTTAATTCAAATTTTGTTTTAATTTTGGGACTTTTTTTTAGAAAATTAACTCACGTTAGAAGCAAAGTTTGAGGGGAATTAACTCTAAGTTTATGAGACCAGCAAGTTCACTTGCAGCAGGAAATCAAAGAGCATAAATTTTAAATAATTTTATACTTAGTTTTCGGAGTTATATAAATTACTTTTATTTCGCATCAATATTCGAGACATTTCACTGCTGTTCATAAAATATTAAATTTTTATAAATGTTTTTCTGGTGAACCAATATAATAAATCTTTTCAAAATCATAACAAGCCTCTAAGCACATATACGCATTTAAAATTTAATACCCAAACTAGCAAAATGCGCACTAACATTTCAGTAAATATTTATCCATACCATGATAGTTTCGACAACCTGAACAAAGTATCAGTCTGCCCTTCTACATACGATAATGTAGTGACTAAGTTCCTTTAGAACGTGATCGTTGCACCGTCCGAAGATTTCAGCTCCCTCCTCCTGCCTTACAGCTTTCTCCTGATATTTGACCATTAATGGAAGTTTACTATCCGGTATCTAAATAAGCGTGTCGGCTCGTGTTTACGTGCTTTATACCGTATTGACTGTTGCTCTGTTGGAGCAGTGATCCTAGAATGGTGCATATTGCATGTCGCAAACGAAAACGTGCCTGCGATCTTGAGAATGACTTAATGCGAAGTGATATGCTATACGTGAACGCTTGTTTTAATTATTGAGACGTGTGCATTTTTACAGAACCAGCGATGCTTTCCGGTTGATATTTTAATACTTTGATTTTTCGTTTATGTGGCTGAGTATTTTTCTTATTGGATTATTATCGCTTTAACCCATATTGGACCGTTGTCCTATAAACAGGACAGCAAATAAAATTCCATTTAAAAATAAAGTTATAAATATTTTCTGAGTGGATTTTATTTTAACACCTTTAAAATAGACACACTTTAGCATAGTAACTAAAAAACTGAGAAATCAAATTATATTGTATTGTAAAATTTATTTTCAGCAACCTCTTAAAATTTGTCATTTTTTAATCTTTAATTTTATATTTATTATTATTATTTTTTAAGCATTGTGGAGGTTACTTTTAGTTTAAAAACAGAATTAATAATGTAGCTGAAAGTTTTTGTTGAAAAATATATTTTACATGTGTATTTTGTAAGTATAAAAAAGGTACAATAAAATTAAGACGACGGTCCAATTCTGATTATTTTTCTATGAATTCGATGTTGCATTGATAGCTCACATTCTTTTCTTATCTTTCAATGAAAAACCAGTTCAAACACCTGTTCACACACCTGGACACAAGAAGGGGTAAATAGATGTCTATTCTATTCAGAAAACTGGAGATTTTTTGCAAGATCTCCAGTTTTCTGCCAGTTACTCTCTTACTGCAAGTTCAATAACTGCAGGAGAAAACCTACAACAGTATGCTTAAAATGTAATGTTGAACTTTGTTTTAACTGTTTCCCCAAATTTTTTCTATGAATCAGCCTAATGCAATGTAAGTGATATTTGTTAAGTTTTAGTAGTGTAATGGAACGTTGTCTTATTTATAGGACAGCCAATTACATAAAAATTTAAAAAAAAAATTTCAAAATTTTGGTTTTATATACTTAGTTACACCATATTAATGATATGGATTAAGTTGTAATAACTTACAGAAATAATTAGTGTGTGTGGTACAATATGTGTTAAGTTAAGCTGCCTCAAGTCTTTTAAACTGTTACAATTACAGTTCAAATGTGCTTTCAATACAAATGTAATCAGGAATGTAGCCAGAAATGGTTTT
>CM063500.1:71973518-71986018 GCA_032207245.1 Pardosa pseudoannulata | reverse complement strand
CCTGCAATTTGCATATTCTTCTTCAAGATGTGTGTGATAATTCTACAGGTGAAATTTTTATTTTACAGCTCAATTTCTGTGTGATTCTGAATTATCCTTAATTTATAGACATGAATGTATAAATATATATATACACACACAAAGGAAAAATGGTAATATGATGAAGACAACTACTGAAAATCATCTGCAATAGGGAAAGAAAAATAGGAAAATATAGGGAATACAGAAAAAATAGGGATGAAATCTAGAACTCGAAACTCCTGATTAGCGTCGTTTCCAATAAACAGAAAAATCTGAATTTGACTGCTTTATTAACACTAATGAGCTTTCCTGGAAATATACGCTAATACTTAACAAGAATACTAATCCGGTGTTGCTCCACTTACTTGATCTTGAACGGATTAGTTTTATAACATCATATCTGTAACGGGTCTAATCTGTAGAAACGAAATGAGGTAAGCAGTTTCATTTCTTTTGAACTTATGTCTTAATATCTGTTAAATTTCTTTCGTATTACAAATTCAATCACTGAGTAAAAAATTACTCCTCTATAAAAATCTATTAGTTTACATACTACTGTTCATAGAATATACGTGTAAACATGTATATATACTAATGCAGATAGAGGTAAAATTATTTATCACTTATTATTTATCAATGATATGCATTATACTACTTTGTAGAAATTCTTAAAGTAAAAAAATGCTGTTTCACGAAACTATATTAATCACAATATGTTAAGAAAGGATACCTTGTACCACTTGTACGAATTTTTAATAAAAATCTTATTGCATATTTTTACAAATATTGTGCATTATTAAAAGGTATTGAAGTTATTGAAAATGTAAAATCTCAAAAGCTTTTAAAATTGTTGCATTATTTGTTATACATATGGGCTCAAAGGTAATGCATCTTCAAATTTAATCTATCGTCACCAGAGCTACTCCAGAAATTATATTTCAATGAAATTTATTTTATCATAGGTGTTGGAAAAATAAGTATATATAATATTTGTATATGTATGCATACGTATATATATATATATATATATATATATATATATATATATATATATATATATATATATATATATATATATATATATATATATATATATATATATATATATATATATATGTATATATATATATATATATATATATATATGTATATATATATATATATATGTATATATATATATATATATATATATATATATATATATATATATATATATATATATATATATATATATATATATATATATATATATATATATATATATATATGTATATATATATGTATATATATATATATATATATATATATATATATATGTATATATATATATATATATGTATATATATATATGTATATATATATGTATATATATATATATATATATATATATATATATATATATATATGTATATATATATATATATATATATATATATATATATGTATATATATATATATATATATATATATATATATATATGTATATATGTATATATATATATATATGTATATATGTATATATATATGTATATATATATATATATGTATATATATGTATATGTATATATATATATATATATATATATATATGTATATATATATGAATATATATATGTATATATATGTATATATATATATATATATATATATATATATATATGTATATATATATATATATATATATATATATATATATATATATATGTATATATATATATATAAATATATGTATATATATATGTATATATATATATGTATAAATATATATGAATATATATGTATATATATATATATATATATATATATATATATATATATATATATATATATATATATATATATATATATATATATATATATATACATGTCAGACCAATTCCTCAGGGATGAACAATGATAGAAAAATGCATAATATATATATATATATATATATATATATATATATATATATATATATATATATATATATGCATATATATATATATATATATATATATGTGTATGTATATATATATATATATATATATATATATATATATATATATATATATATATATATATATATATATATATATATATATATATATATATATATATATATATATATATATATATATATATATATATATATATATATATATATATATATATGAAGAATATGAGAATGACTATGTGAACTCTTCGGAGTTGTAAAGTTTTAAACACTGGACTGCTGATCGAACAAAAATAGGTGTTTAATAGTGGGTTTCACCTCACGTGACAGATAAAGAGGCCTCACACCTATTTCATGTGAAAATAAAGATGTGTAATATCTGTTGTTCATTCTTTCAGCGTTTTCAATTTCTGATTGGTTGGAAGAAGATTGTGAGTAGCAATTGCCTTCCTTTGAGAGAAAGTGCACCATATATTCCCGATTGGATTCAGGGCTGTAGGTCTATCTTACTAATCGCTGAATATCTCCCCTTTCCTGTAAATCATTGAACAGATCAGTTCTATCTGCTCGCTTGTTGTTGTCATGAAATTGAAATCAGAGTTACAATCGCTACTGAAAAGGGGAACTTAAGGCTCCAAGATCTCATCGCTATGCCTCATATCAGTCATAAAGCCGATTTGAAAGCTATGGAGGGGTGTTCAATAATCCAACTTGATATCCGTCTAGACAACCAAACGCAAACTCCTATGCCATAATAGCAGAATTCTCATGACTGATAAATCGGAGTTCTGTCTAGACACTGAGTCTCGGCGTATTATCAAGGGAACCACAGATCAGCTACCTGTCAAAATTATCCACCATATATAAATGTTAGTGCTTTTATATAAGTTTGTTTAATCTACATTTTCAGTTTGTTGGGATTAAAATTTGTTATATGAAAATTTATTATAAGTCTGTTCTCAGAATGTCTATGATAGTAGAGGATGCCAACATTTCCAATTAAATGGCCTGATTAATTTTGTACAATCACCCATTTACTCTTGAAATTGCTTTAAAAAAATGAGAAATTCTTCAAGAAATCATGATTGTAAATTAATCATGAAATTATGCTTTTTTAAGATTGACAATAAACGTATAAAAATTAAATTTACAGATTTTTTGTAGAATGCAGTTATGCAGAAGAAAGATTTAAAAACTTCTTATGACATACTTTATTAATCATTCAACATCAATAATAAATTTAAATAAACAACATAGGTTTTTTTTGATAATCAAGTTGCATAGGTATAAACACATACTTTAAATCTAGCTTTCTCCTGTATGAAAGCTTGAATAAAACTCCTTGCTTATTTTTTACAATCCCCTATTCGCTTTTGAAAATGATTACATGTAATGATAAAAAAATAAATTTCAATAAAGAACATAGAAATTTTACTGGTAAGTTGCATAGGTATAAACACATACTTTAAATCTAGCTTTCTCCTGTATGAAAGCTTGAATAAAACTCCTTGCTTATTTTTTACAATCCCCTATTCGCTTTTGAAAATGATTACATGTAATGATAAAAAAAAATTTCAATAAAGAACATAGAAATTTAACTGGTAAGTTGCATAGGTATAAACACATACTTTAAATCTAGCTTTCTCCTGTATGAAAGCTTGAATAAAACTCCTTGCTTATTTTTTACAATCCCCTATTCGCTTTTGAAAATGATTACATGTAATGATAAAAAAAAATTTCAATAAAGAACATAGAAATTTAACTGGTAAGTTGCATAGGTATAAACAAATACTTTAAATCTAGCTTTCTCCTGTATGAAAGATTGAATAAAACTCCTTGCTTATTTTTTACAATCCCCTATTCGCTTTTGAAAATGATTACATGTAATGATAAAAAAAAATTTCAATAAAGAACATAGAAATTTAACTGGTAAGTTGCATAGGTATAAACAAATACTTTAAATCTAGCTTTCTCCTGTATGAAAGATTGAATAAAACTCCTTGCTTAATTTTTACAAGCATACATTCGCTTTTGAAAAGGATTGCAGGTATTGATATAAAATAAATTTTAGTAAACAACATAGTCTTTTCCGCTGGTCAAGTTGCATAGTTATTAACAAATACTTCAAATCTACAAAGCTTGAATTTAATTCCCTACTTAATTTTGTACAATCACCCATTCACTTTTTAAAATAATTACATGTAATGATAAAAAAATAAAATTTAATAAACAGCATAGACTTATTTGCTGGTCAAGTTGCAAAGGTGTAAAATATACTGAACATGCATCTATGTTCTGTATCAAAGCTTAACCCTCTAAGTGGTTCGCACGTACAATTCCGCCAAACCGATGATGTCTTCAAAGCGGTTGTCAAGTACAATTTTCGAACTCCAAAAACGTTCCGAAAATGGATGTAATGTACATTTCTGCCAATGTTTGAGGTACGATGGTCAGGTCGATTGTTTAAAAACTGCATCCCTCTTTGACTGACATTTATTGAGGGATGCACCCCTACTCCCCGAGGCACAAAGACGCTGATAGCTTCACACGGCTTTGTCAATCTCTATTTCGAAGTATTTCGTTTGCGTTAATAGATGTATTTCTAATTGCACCCCTTAAATATACTGGATAACTTTCGTAAAAAAAATATAAATATTCTATTAAAGAATATTTTTTTTTGTACTTTTAGAATCCATTATTTCTTATGGGATGATCTTCTAGACTTGACGAGCTTTATGTGTACTAAAAATTAACAATCTATAATAATTTATAATCTATTTATAACCGGAAGTAAATGACCAAAACGAGGGTTGGTTTTCCCGTATTCCATTCTAGTCGACAAAGGGTGAAGGAAAAATCATAGAACGCTTTGGCCATTTACACAATAAACCTTTAGCTTATTTTTGGAGTCTTTTTTTTAATCAGTGTGTTCCATTCGGAGGGTTAAATTAAATTCCCTGCTTAATTTTCACAATAATCCATTCGCTTTGTAAAGGATGTCATGCACAAGAAAAATATATTTCAATAAACAAAATATACAATGAATGGAATGGAAAAATATACATTGAAAAATGCCTCAAATCTAGTTGTTTCCAAGATGTTTGATTCAAATTCACTTCTAAATATAGCCCATTTCATTTGTTAAACACCTTTGATAAAACAGTTTTACTTCAAAAGTAAGCTAATATCTAAATTAAATTAAAAGAAACAAATCTATAAAACTAATTATATTAAGTAATTTTCTACAACAGTTTGAACTTTTAATATAACATCGTACAGAAATATCGAAAATGTATCTTTTTACTACGATGGTCTTGTAAATGAGTTTTTTATTCAGAATAGCATGCAAATCAATCTAAATATTCAAAAAATATTATCAGAAATACCCTAAAAAGAAGAACCATCTGCAAGTTTAACAATTACTAAATTGCGTTTGAAAAAATCTTTGTGTGTAACTGTATGAAAAAAAAATATTTAATGTAGTAAATTAATTTAAGTAAAAGGCTTTCTATGTAGAATAATTATGTAAAATGATTATTTAGATGCGTGGAAATATATAAATAATAAAAATAATCGAATCTTGTGTAGAAATAACTATGTCTAGAACTGATACAATGGAAAATATACAATGAAAATACCTCAAATCTAGTTGTTTCCAAAATATTTGATTAAAATCCCTGCTAAATATAGCTTATTTCATTTGTAAAACACCTTTATTAAAATATGTTTACTTTAAAAGTAAGATAATATCTAAATTGAATTCAAAGAAACAAATCTATAAAACTAATTATATTAAGTAATATTCTGCGACAGTTTGAACTTTAAATATAACATTGTATAGAAAAATCGAAAATGTATCTCTTTACTACGATGGTCATGTAAATGAATTTTTTTATTCAGAATAGCATGCAAATCAAGCTAAATATTCAAAAATTATTATCAGAAATACCCTAAAAAGAAGAACCATCTGCAAGTTTAACAATTAATAAATTGCATCTGAAAAAATCTTTGTATGTAACTCTATGAAAAAAAAATCTGATGTAGTAAATTAATTTAAGTAAAAGGCTTTTTATGTAAAATATTTATGTAAAATGATTATTTAGATGCTTGAGAATATATAAATGGTAAAAATAATCGAATCTTGTGTACAAATAAACTCTAGAACTGATACAATAAATACCATGGAAAATATACAATGAAAAATACCTCAAATCTAGTTGTTTCCAAAATATTTGATTAAAATCCCTGCTAAATATAGATTATTTCATTTGTAAAACACCTTTATTAAAATATGTTTACTTTAAAAGTAAGATAATATCTAAATTGAATTCAAAGAAACAAATCTATAAAACTAATTATATTAAGTAATATTCTGCGACAGTTTGAACTTTCAATATAACATCGTACAGAAAAATCGAAAATGTATTTCTTTACTACCATGGTCTTGTAAAGGATTTTTTTTTCAGAATATCATGCAAATCAAGCAAAATATTCAAAAAATATTATCAGAAGTACTCTAAAAACTATAACTGTCTGTAAGTTTAACAATTACGAAATTGCATCTGAAAAAAATCTTTGTATGTAATTTTATAAAAACAAAATATTTGATGTAGCAAATTAATTTAAGTAAAAGGCTTTCTATATAAAATATTTATGTAAAATGATTATTTAAATGCGTGGGAATATATAAATGGTAAAATTAATTGAATCTTGTGTAGAAATAACAACGTCTAGAATTGATACAATGGAAAATATACAATAAAAATACCTCAAATCTAGTTGTTTCCAAGTTGTTTGCTTCATATTCCCTGCTAAATATAGCTTATGTAATTTGTAAAACACCTTTATTATACCATTTTTACTTGAAAAGTAAGATAATATCTAATATGAATTCAAAGAAACAAATCTATAAAACTAATTACATTAGGTAATATTTTGCGACAGTTTGAACTTTCAATATAACATCGTACAGAAAAATCGAAAATGTATTTCTTTACTACCATGGTCTTGTAAAGGATTTTTTTTTCAGAATATCATGCAAATCAAGCAAAATATTCAAAATTATATTATCAGGACTACCCTAAAACAAATTTTAAAAAATTATGAAATTGCATCTGAAAAAATCTTTGTATGTAACTCTATGAAAAAAAATATATTTGATGTAGTAAATTAATTTAAACGAAAGGCTGTCTATGTAAAATATTTATGTAAAATGATTATTTAGATGCTTGAGAATATATAAATGGTAAAAATAATCGAATCGTGTGTAGAAATAACAAACTCTAGAACTGATACAATGAATGCCATGGAAAATATAGAATGAAAAATAACCTCAAATCTAGTCGTTTTTCAAAATGTTGGATCAAATTCCCTGAAAAAATATAGCCTATGCTATTTTTAAAGCCCTTTTATTAAAACATTTTTACTTCAAAAGTAAGCTACTATATAAATTGAATTCAAAGAAACAAATCTATAAAACGAATTATATTAAGTAATATTCTGAGACAGTTTGAACGTTCAATATAACATCGTATAGAAAAATCGAAAATATATCTATTTACTACGATGGTCGTGTATAGGAATTCTTTTTTTTTCTTTGTTTTTTTTAGAATAGCATGCAAATCAAACGAAATATACAATATATTATCAGGACTACCCTAAAATTAAATTTAACAATTACGAAATTGCATCTGTAAAAATTTTTGTATGTAATTATATAAAAACAAAATATTTTTCATGCAGTAAATTAATTTAAGTAAAAGGCTTTCTATGTAAAATATTGATGTAAAATGATTATTTAGATGCGTGGAAATATATAAATGGTAAAAATAATCGAATCTTGTGTACAAATAAACTCTAGAACTGATACAATAAATACCATGGAAAATATACAATGAAAAATATCTCATATCTAGCTGATTCTAAGATGTTTGATTAAAATTCCCTGCTAAATATAGCTTATTTCATTTGTAAAACACCTTTATTAAAACATTCTTACTTCAAAAGTAAGCTAATATCTAAATTGAATTCAAAGAAACAAATCTATAAAACGAATTATATTAAGTAATATTCTAAGACAGTTTGAACTTTCAATATAACATCGTATAGAAAAATCAAAAATGTATCTCTTTACTACGATGTAAATGAATTAGTTTTTCAGAATAGCATGCAAATCAAGCGAAATATTCAAAAACATATTATCAGGACTACCCTAACACCAAGTTTAACAATTACGAAATTGCATCTAAAAAGGTTTCTGTATGTGAACTTTATGAAAAAAATATATTTAATGTAGTAAATTAATTTAAGTAAAAATCGTTCTATGTAAAATATTTATGTAAAATGATTATTTAGATGCGTGGAAATATATAAATAATAAAAATAATCGAATCTTGTGTAGAAATAACTATGTCTAGAACTGATACAATGGAAAATATACAATGAAAAATACCTCAAATCTAGTTGTTTCCAAGATGTTCGATTCAAATTCCATGCTGAATATAACTTATTTCATTTGTAAAATACCTTTATTAAAACATTTTTACTTCAAAAGTAAGCTACTATATAAATTGAATTCAAAGAAACAAATCTATAAAACGAATTATATTAAGTAATATTCTGAGACAGTTTGAACGTTCAATATAACATCGTATAGAAAAATCGAAAATATATCTATTTACTACGATGGTCGTGTAAATGTATTTTTTATTCAAAATGGAATGCAAATCAAGCGAAATATTCAAAAAATATTATCAGGATTACCCTAAATCTATAACCACCAGCAAGTCTAACAATTACGAAATTGCATCTGTAAAAATTTTTGTATGTAATTATATAAAAACAAAATATTTTTCATGCAGTAAATTAATTTAAGTAAAAGGCTTTCTATGTAAAATATTTATGTAAAATGATTATTTAGATGCTTGAGAATATATAAATGGTAAAAATAATCGAATCGTGTGTAGAAATAACAAACTCTAGAACTGATACAATGAATGCCATGGAAAATATACAATGAAAAATACCTCAAATCTAGTTGTTTCCAGGATGTTTGATTCAAATTCCCTGTTAAATATGGCCTATTTGATTTATAAATCACCTGTATTAAAACAGTTTTAGTTCGAAAGTAAGCTAATATCTAAATTGAATTCAAAGAAACAAATCTATAAAACTAATTAAATTAAGTAATATTCTGAGACAGTTTGAACTTTCAATATAACATCGTATAGAAAAATCGAAAATGTATCTTTTTACTACGATGGTCGTATAAATGAATTTTTTTTTCAGAATAGCATGCAAATCAAGCGAAATATTCAAAAAAATATTATCAGGCCTACCCTAAAAACACTTGCAAGTTTAACAATTACGAAATTGCGCCTGAAAAAAATCTTTGTATGTAATTTTATAAAAACAAAATATTTTTGATGTAGTAAATTAATTTAAGTAAAAGGCTTTCTATGTAAATAATTATGTAAAATGATTATTTAGATGCGTGGGAATATATAAATGGTAAAAATAATCGAATCTTGTGTAGAAATAACAAAGTATAGAACTGATACGATGAATGGCATGGAAAATATGCAATGAAAAATACCTCAAATCTAGTTGTTTCCAGGATGTTTGATTCAAATTCCCTGTTAAATATGGCCTATTTGATTTATAAATCACCTGTATTAAAATATTTTTACTGCAAAAGTAAGAAAATATATAAATTGAATTCAAAGAAACAAATCTATAAATCTAATTATATTAAGTAATATTCTGCGACTGTCTGAACTTTCAATATAACATCGTATAGAAAAATCGAAAACGTATCTCTTTAGTAAGATGGACGTGTAAATAAATTTCTTTTTCGGAATAGCATGCAAATCAATCGAAATATTTAAAAAAATATATTATCAGGACTACCCTAAAAACACTTGCAAGTTTAACAATTACGAAATTGCGTCTGAAAAAAATCTTTGTATGTAATTCTATAAAAACAAAATATTTTTGATGCAATAAATTAATTTAAGTAAAAGGCGTTATATGTAAACTATTTATGTAAAATGATTATTTAGATGCGTGGGAATATATAAATGGTAAAAATAATCGAATCTTGTGCAGAAATAACAAACTCTAGAACTGAAAAAAATCTCCAATACTTTGTGCAAACCTCAATCTTTTAACTGTTCATCTGGAGCTTATCTTTCTAGATTCTTAAAGGGTAGCTGGCAATCTCCTTTATTGATAAGAACAATAGGAGTAAACAGCGCAGAGCTTAGGATAAACATGGCCGTATCACATTGATCGAAATAGCACTTTGAAAGATTAGGATTTTCATCTAATTAAGAGCCTTTCTCAGAAATTTCAAACTGCTTACCGCTAGCTCCAATGTGCCACGATTCAAACTTGGCCGTTTGTTTATGTTTATAAACTTCGTCTGGCGATAGAAACCAAAGATAAACTATGACTTTATCTAATGATTCACTTTACAAAATATATAGGAATATCCGAGTTAAATGAATCAGCATAAATTTATTTGTGGTCATAAAATTTCAGATTGCTTTTCTGTCATGCATAAAATATTAGTTAGTGTAATAATTAGTTTTCGTAAGGGATATACTAGATTAAAATTAATAAAATATTTTAATATTTATATATGATAAAGGACAAATGCTTATTTAATTGGGGTAATCACTTTTAAGCAATCGCAATAGTTAGTAACTTTTACTATTACTGTTTGAAATAAATAAAAGTTTCAGCATTTGTTTTCTAAAGTTATTTAATTATATATCCAAACTTAATATTTTCTATTTTAACTAAGAAATTTTTATGGAATGAAATGTAAGTACTTGTTTCTAAATTTTCAAATTTTTACTCATTGAATTATCTCAATTTGTTATAAATGTCTCTTCTACCTAGATTTACCAAAGGACAGCCGGACAACATCCCAAAATTGACATGATGTCAATGTTTTTTTTTTCTTAATAAGACAATAAATAAAAAAACCGAATTTTATGGGAGCAAAAATACGTTCGAATTAAAACCCAAATGTATGTAAAATCATTTACTTTACACAAAAAAGAATTTAAAAGTCGCTTTTTAACATGTAAACAACATAGGCTGTCGTTGTATCCGTGAACGATGATGTCACAAACTCGGTGGAGGAAAAGTATCGTTTTTGAGAGACGTTAAAGAGTCCGCTATAAAACCCATTAGAAATCACTCATTAGGCCCCTAAATGAAAGAAAAATAGGTACTGTCCTGCTCACTTTTTTGTCTTCTATTGTTTAAAATTAAAATTAGAAAACGTGAAAATTATGAAGAAAACGAGGAATTTGCACATGTGGGGGATTCGAACAACTTAGTGTATTTCTGATAATTTCAGACTCGTAGATTCCAAAAATGTTCTCAAAAATGAAAAAAACTGGGTCCATCATTTAAAAACTTAATTTTAAAGTTAAGCGAAAATCACGTGACTTCAAAACGCTCCGTGATTGGTTGTGATGTCATCGTTCATGCAGACCAATATTTTTGTATTGCTTTTAAGCGCGCACTATTTTCCAATTTTGTTTTTACAAGTTCCTGAAATTTTCTAGCTATCAAAATTTATTTTTATTTAAATCTGAAGGTTTATTTTATAGATCTAGATAGCTTAGTATTCTCAATTTGTCCTAAATGTCTCTTCTACCTGGATTTACCAAAGGACAATCAGACAACCTCCCGAAAATTGACAGAATGTCAATGTTTTCTTTTGTAAAAAACCCGGATTTTATGGGAGCAGAAATACGAGGAACTAAAACCCAAAGGTATGTAAAATCATTTATATTTTTTTCCAATTTTACTTAAGATGTATTAATATTGTATTCATGCTAAACACAGCTCTTTTGTTTGTAAACACAAACAAGTCAAATAAATATACATATATCATACACACACATATTTGTAGTAGTATCGCATTTTATAAATAGAGATGGATGTAATATTAAAATAAAAATTAGAGGAAGTATTTATTGTGGGAGGTCCCGGTCTCATTAGCCCTTGTGTTGTAAAAAGTAGACCGTTGCGCTCCAAAACCAAACCAATTCTTAAATATTTTAAATTTAATGAAAATAAATATAAAATCTTCAAAAGGCTTTACTTAATTATTTATACATTCTTAAATAGCAATACAGTTTTATTGCCTTTAATATTAATGTTAAATTAAAAAATGTATAAAGTTTCTGAAATTAAATTTACTTTTTAAAGTAATATCATTATTAAATATTTTAAAAATATTGTACTTTTTTTCAAATTAGTCACCAATTTAATCGAAAAATATCACTGTGAATTGACACACATAAGAAAGTATGTTTCTCTGAAGAAAATATTTATAATACCTTGAAAATACATAATCTTCCCCTCCCCCAGTTATTATTAGATAGTTATATGCTTTAGATATTTATATGTTCTATGATATTTATATGTTTTATCAAACATTTATTGTACGTGAACTCTGTGATAATACTCGAAAATGAGCATATTTAAAATTTAGATAGCACTGGTTAATCAACGGTCCTTTCAA
>CM063500.1:71938518-71943518 GCA_032207245.1 Pardosa pseudoannulata | reverse complement strand
CGTTTTAAACCTTCACAAAACACATTTTAATTTGCATTTTACAATTCCTACTGCTGAAGCAATTTTCAATCTTTCAAACAAACCACATTATAAACTACTAGTAAAACGTTTAAAACCGTCGATAAATTTTAATAAAAATAATACAAGTTTCAATGTAAAAGCAGTTTTCTCTAAATGTTGTTTTCTTAATTAGAAAGTATTCTAAGTAAAAAGACGTTTGTCTACATTAATTTCATTTTTAAGGTAAGTACTCTATAATTTCCTATATAATAATAGCCTAAATTATCTATCCGTCTGTCCTCGAATTTATGAAGAGGTTGAACCTGGAATGAATAGAGGCATCCATATTGGATTCTTGATGAGTTAGGGTTAACAACCTTCGAAATCTACCCTTTCCCCCCTTTTCTATCATTTAATGCCGTTATTTCAATCCCTATTTTCCTCGATTAGGAGCAGGTGAAAAAATTTATCAATTTGTCACTTAATAAATAAATAGGTATAAATAACATTTTTTCTAGCATTATGACGTCATTTCTTTAACCATCTCATTTAAGCATTTCTTATTTTATTCTATTTAAATATCGTCTACATTTTTTTCATAAGTATTTTCATTGAACTTGAGTGTCATTTAAATAATTTTCTTTTATATTTGGCTTATATAATAAATTAGATACATATGTTATAATTTCCAATTTAATCATCGAATATTTTTTGTTCCAATGGAAGTTTTATCAAATGTACTAACAAAAATTTGTATCTACCTCCATAGTGTAGTGGAAATGATAGTTTAATTCCTTTATTTAAATTAATTACTGTGGCAAAAAATTGAGAATAACTTCACACGTATTTTGAAAACTTTGAATTATCTTTCTAAATGAATTCAACGTGATTCTAAACTGTATTCACACTATCGGAAGATTTTAGACGTGTATGAAGATAAACAATTTATTGAGAGTGTACCAGATAATCTTCAGCCAAAAAACTAACCATTTTTTATCTACTTTATAGAGCATTTTACAATTCTGGAAATTTAAAAATTTTACTGATCTCGTCATCTGACGGGATAAATGCTAGTACGTTTAATAAATTTGAAAAAAAAAGGTAACATCATACCGTCAACATTGTGTCTGTGTTATTTCCTTTAAAGATTTATTCAGAAAATAAAGACAGGAGATATCGCATTAAATATCACTCAAATTAAATAATGTTGTTTCCCTATCAAATTAATCGCCCGATATCCGTTAGAAAAGAATTTTTAAAAAATCTACACCTGATGAAAAAAAAGAGAATTTCTTGAATTTTGTTTAGGTCGGTCCAAACATTTAATTAACAACTAGAAAAGTAAAAAAAATCATCAAAGATTCATCAAGGTATGCTTGAAAGGAAACAAATAACTCCTTTAAAGTTTGTACTTCGTTTTTTATTTCGTTCCTTTAAAAAAGTAAAAAAAGTAAAAAAAAAAAATCCTGCGTCCCTTTCTCTTGACTATGCCGCAAAACTTCTGAATGAATCATGTTAAATTTTTCTTTTAGCAATCGTAAAGCAGAAAGAGCTAATTCATTCCAACTTACAATACATATAATTGAACACACTTTTTTGTTATTTTCTCCTTTAATTTTTTTTTTACAAAGCACCGAAGAGAGTTGAGTTTGCTTTCTCTAATGAACAGTTACAGTTTTTAAAAGAAGGACGCGGCGTTTTAATCAGGTCTAAATTAGATTCAAAATCTCTCTCGGTCTGTAATATCTCAGGTTGTCTACGTGTTGAGCATATTTTATACAAAAACTTCAAAATAGTATTGATATTTTTGAGTTATTCTAACTCTAGACAAAATAGATATAAGTTGTTTCGTACACTAATGGTTTTAATATTTGTTTTTAAAATATTATCGTTTGTCTTTAGCTTTATTTTAATTTTTCCTTTGTGGTGTGGCAACTTTTGAAACGAAAAAATAATAAGTTTTTTTGTTATTAGACTTTAGTATTGTAAGATAACGTAAAGCATATATTATATATATATATATATATATATATATATATATATAAGAAATTAATAAAAGAGATCTTATGGTACTTCTTGTCGTATTTCCATCAAACAGTCTATATCATGCAGTATTTGAATAAGAAAACAAAGTATGTAGAAACATCGTTTTAAAACCTTCACAAAACCGATTTTCATTTGAATTTTACAATTCATACTGCTGAAAAAATTTTTCAATCTTTACAACAAACCACATTATAAACGACTACTAAAATGTTTAAAACCGTCGATAAATTTTTAATAAAAAAAAAAAAAATTCAATGTAAATGCATTTTTTTCCAAATGTTGTTTTCTAAATTAGCAAGTATTCTAAGTAAGAGACTTTTGTCTACGTTAATCTCACATTTTTAAGGTAAGTACTCTCTAATACTGTAAGAAAACGTCACCTTATTTCACAGATTTTTATTTTAATTTATATTTATAGAAAAATATTAAGGTTTAATTTTAAATATTTTTTACAAAAAATAATGTGTTTTAAAGGTTTTCTCATGATAAATAAAAAAATATTCCGCATATAAATTCTAAATTTTCCCTTTAAACACATAATTAATAGAAAGAAACACCAGTTTTTACATGTATTTGTACTTTATATCACTTTTCCATGAAACCGTGTATATCATGCAGTATTTGCATAAAAAAAAACAAAATAAATAGAATCATCGTTTTAAACCTTCACAAAACACATTTTAATTTGCATTTTACAATTCCTACTGCTGAAGCAATTTTCAATCTTTCAAACAAACCGCATTATAAACTACTAGTAAAACGTTTAAAACCGTCGATAAATTTTAATAAAAATAATACAAGTTTCAATGTAAAAGCAGTTTTCTCTAAATGTTGTTTTCTTAATTAGAAAGTATTCTAAGTAAAAGATGTTTGTCTACATTAATTTCACATTTTTAAGGTAAGTACTCTGTAATTTCCTATATAATAATAGCCTAAGTTATTTGTCCGTCTGTCCTCGAATTTATGAAGAGGTTGAACCTGGAATGAATAGAGGCATCCATATTGGATTCTTGATGAGTTAGGGTTAACAACCTTCGAAATCTACCCTTTCCCCCCTTTTCTATCATTTAATGCTGTTATTGCAATCCCCATTTTCCCCGATCAAGAGCAGGTGAATAAATTTATCAATTTGTCACATAATAAATAAATAGGTATAAATAAAATTTTTTCTAGCATTATGACGTCATTTCTTTAACCATCTCATTTAAGCATTTCTTATTTTATTCTATTTAAATATCGTCTGCATTTTTTTCATAAGTATTTTCATTGAACTTGAGTGTCATTTAAATAATTTTCTTTTATATTTGGCTTAAATAATAAATTAGATACATATATTATGATTTTAAATTTAATCATCGATTATTTTTTGTTCCTGTGGAAGTGTTATTACATGTATTAATAAAAATTTGTATCTACCTCCATAGTGTAGTGGAAACGATAGTTTAATTCCTTTATTTAAATTAATTACTGTGGCGAAAAATTGAGAATAACTTCACACATAATTTCCACGTAGTTAATAAAACTTTAAATTATCTTTCTAAATGAATTCAACGTGATTCTAAACTGTATTCACACTATCGGAAGACTTTAGACGAGTATTAAGATAAACAAATTATTGAGCATGTACCAGATAATTCTCAGGCAAATAACAAACCATTTTTTTACCTCCCTCATAAGGTACTTTACAATTTTGGAAAATTAAAAATTTTACTCATGTCGTCATATGACGGGCTGAATTCTACTAAGTTTAATAAATTTGAAAAAGAAAGTAACTTGATACCGTCAACATTGTATCTGTATTATTTCCTTTAAATATTTATTCAAAAAATAAAGACAGCAGATATCATATAAAATGTCACTCAAATTGAATAATGTTGTTTCACTATGAAATTAATCGCCCCATATCCGTTATGAAAGAATTTAAAAATTAATTTACACCTGATGAAAGAAAAGAGAAATTTCTTGAATTTTGTTTAGGTCGGTCCAAACATTTAATTAACAACTAGAAAACTAAAAAAAAATCTTCAAAGATTCATCAAGGTATGCTTGAAAGGAAACAAATTACTCCTTTAAAGTTTGTACTTCGTTTTTTATTTCGTTCCTTTAAAAAAGCAAAAAATTAAAAAAAAAATCCTGCGTCCCTTTCTCTTGACTATGCCGCAAAACTTCTGAATGAATCATGTTAAATTTTTCTTTTAGCAATCGTAAAGCAGAAAGAGCTAATTCATTCCAACTTACAATACATATAATTGAACACACTTTTTTGTGATTTTCTCCTTTAATTTTTTTTTACAAAGCACCGAAGAGAGTTGCGTTTGCTTTCTCTAATGAACGGTTACAGCTTTTAAAAGAAATACGCAGCGTTTTAATCAGGTCTAAATTAGATTCAAACTCTCTCTCATTCTATAATGTCTCAGTTTGTCTACGTGTTAAGCATATTTTATACAAAAACTTCAAAATAGTATTGATATTTAGGAGTTATCCGAACTGTAGACAAAATAGATATAAATTGTTGTGGACATCAATCGTTTTAATATTTGTTTTTAAAATATTATCGTTTGTCATTAGCTTTATTTTAATTTTTCTTTTGTGTTGTGGCAACTTTTGAAAAGAAAGAATAATAAGTTTTTTTCTGATTAGACTGGAGTATTGTAATATAACGTAAAGCATATATAAGAAATTAATAAAAGAGATCTTATGGTGCTTTTTGTCGTATTTTCATAAAATCGTCTTTATCATGAAGTATTTGAATAAGAAGACAAGAAAAGTAGACACATCGTTTTAAAACCTTCACAAAACAGATTTTCATTTATATTTTAAAATTTATACTGATGAACCAATTTTCAATCATTTTAACAAACCACATTATAAACTACTACTAAAACTTTTAAAACCGTCCATAAATTTTAATAAAAATAATAAAACTTTCAATGTAAATGCATTATAAATGTTGT
>CM063500.1:71913518-71931018 GCA_032207245.1 Pardosa pseudoannulata | reverse complement strand
TACAGACATACATACATATATATACATACATATACATATATATACCTACATATACATACATATATATATACATATATATATATATATATATATATATATATATATATATATATATATATATATATATATATATGTATGTATGTATATGTATATATATATGTATATATATATATGAATATTTATATATATATATATATATATATATATATATATATATATATGTATGTATGTATGTATATGTATATATATATGTATATATATATATATGAATATTTATATATATATATGTATATTTATATATATTTATATATATATATAGATAGATAGATAGATAGATAGGTAGATATACATACATATATATATATATATATATATATATATATATATATGTATAATAAATACAAATATAAAAGAGTAATAAATGTATAAAAATTAAACAGATAAGAAATTTTTAAAAAATATTAAATTTAATAAAGTTATTAAAATTACTATAAAATTTTAAAATTAATAAAAATGTGTTAAAACACGTGTAGGTGCATTGCAGCACTAAATAGTATTTAATATATAAAGTTATAAACATTAAGATGAAGAAGAATACTTAAAACACATATCTCATGATGTATGTAAATGGTCCGAGGGCAGTTGCCACCCTTGAATTCTAGTTGCACTACTTTTATGGCCGAGCGATGAACCCAGAAATCCCATGCATTATAAAGATATATTACCAGTAATAGTAAATAGAGAAACCATGACTACAATAAAAAGAAGTATAAAATTAAAACACTGCAATAAAATATATAAAAAATGGAACAAAAAAGGCCGAATTCCAGTTAAAAACATTAAATTACAATAGAAATAATTAAATTCTGAAACAAGTAAATAATAGAAGTAATGTGAATAAAGTGAAATAGTTGAAAATTTTTCGTATTATATAATTGTCCCCAGGAACACTTCTCCTTTAGGAGTGTACGGGCTTCACGAATCCGGGGTGCCTGAGTGATCCCATTAAGCTTCGAACCATGTAGGACCTCGCGTAGGACAGCTGAAGCTCTATAGCTGTCGTGGTGACTGTTCTTCAATTTATCAGCGGCTGTATGGGCATACTAGTCTGGGTCAGCGTAAGGAATTCTCTTATTATATACTAATAGGTGGTTGTCTTCGCATTTAAAATCGGTAATCATCGAACAAAGGGCAGCGCTAGCAATTTCAAATAAATTAAGTATTCTCAAAGTGTAACAACAGATAGCATAAAAAATTGAAATGTAAAATCAGCATTCCACTTAAAGCGATGCCATACCATGCAAACAAACTTTCGAGAAATCAACCATTGACATTCCTTCCAACAGAAATTTATAGCTTCAGTTTCATGCTCGTTAAAGATTAGGATGCATCAGCAGGTCTTCTACTACTCAATTTCACTCAACATGATGTTATCAGGGATGACGTTAACAATAATTTTATAGATTACGTCATCATCTACATCTCATGTGACGTCACTGTTTTCGTAGTCGTGATCCGTAGATCTGCAATAGTGAATTCTCATTTTCTATCACCATGATACCATAGATGAAAATAAAATAACTTCACTACTTACTCTATGTTATTTAAATACTGGTTAAAGTTCTTTTAAATTTCCTTCCCTTCAAAATAAGAATGCCCGCGTTTAAAAACATATACTTTATATGCTAACAATCATTGAAATATTTTATATTATATTAATCACTTAACAATATAATTTGTACTAGTTTTAAATTTAATCCTCAATTAATTATTATTATATAATAAAAAAACAATTGAAACGTCACCTATTATGTTCTAGAAACGAAATAAATATAATACATTCTCAATAGACATAAATTTAATAGCAATTGTCTAGATTTAACAATAGGTGCTTAAATGATCTTAATGAATCTTATAACATTTAACTCAAAAAAATAAATCATTTCCATTCTCAGAACATTGTGTGGCTCTTTTATGCATTAAAGCTCTTACTTCCAGGTACAAGCTTAATTCCCTATTCATTCCAGTAAGATGTATTTATCTTGTATCTTGAAGAAGATGTAAGGATACATGCACTGCTTCATGTTAGTCGAACGTTATTACCTGTGTCTTTTCTGGTTCTGCTTAGAAAAATTCTTTTTAGTTGTAGCGTAATGATAGCCCAGAGCAGTGAGCCATTTAAGAAGAAATAGAAACATTACGGAAGACGTTTTGTTTATAGAGAATATGTAAAAAAAATGTTTATTTTCTTGCTTGCAAATCACTATATTTGCTATTTAAACTTCAAGAAGGAAAAGGAACCTCTTAACCCTTTGACTGTTTCATTTTTTTCCACAATTCAATCAAACAAGATGTCACATTTTTTTATTGCATTTCATTTGTTCATTTTACATTTTCAAGTAAAAATATGTTATTAAAATTAACATTTCTAATATTTTAAAACATTTATTACAACTTTTTTTCTTTCTATGAAAGCATCATAGAACTGAAGTTTACCTTTAGTCTCATCGATATCCAAGTTAATTTTTGGAATTCCAGTGAAAGCAAATCTAGGAGGCGTATCCGAAGGATTATCACAATTAACTTTAAAAAATTGTCTTGCTTGACTGATTCCATCTGTACTACTATCAGAGTCACTACTGTTCAGGTTATCTAGTAAACATTCGCTACTATCATTTACAGATAATTCAATTCTGATTCCGAGTCACAGTTCGAATCACAAGAAATTACCTCCATACGCTCTGAATTATCCATTGTTTAAAGGTAAAATATATTATTCAACGCTTGCATCAATAAAATTATCAAGCGGTTAGTAAAATATAACGAGAAAGCTATACACTGAAAGATAACAATTCGTCTTCTGATACAAAACATGCAAAAAAAACCTCGCTTTTGAACCAATCAGAGTAGAAAATACAATAAACTACACATTATGATTTACTGGACATCTATTCGAATAATTTGTTACTAAAATTGGAAAAAATACGGCCGAAACAGTGCAAGCGAAATAGAAATCAGATTGCCCGTACGCCGTACGGGCAAATCAATAAAGGGCCGAAAACTGTGCCCGTACGGAGTACGGGAAAAACAGGGAATGGGGTTAATATGTCATTCCGACCGGGTACCACCTTTTAGGCGAGAGTTAAAATATGTAGTCATTTCTCTTTCCTTCAATTAAATTCTATCAATTTGTCATGGTCTAATTATCAATGTAATACATAACCGCAATTTATCGTAAAATCCCACAGTCGATGGCAAAAAAATGTGGCTCATTCAAAAATGGCAAGAAAAGCACTCAAAAATGGCCTTATGATATTTTTAATATTTAAATAATTTTATATGTCGCTTGAGGGGAAGAAAATCAATTTAAAATTAAGAATCAGTCAAGCATAATTTTTGGCTATTATATGTCTATATATAAGTATCTGTATATCTATCTATCTATCTATCTATATATGTATATATGTTTATATATTTGTGTATGTGAGTGTATACATATATACATATATGTATGTATATATATATATATGTAATATGGGAGAAACTCATTCAAAATCACAAAACAGTTTATTTCTGGTAAGATATATGAAATCCATACAACAGTCAAGCAATTTTACAACATCGAGCACATAGACAATGTGATTCCTCAGATACACACGTATGTATACTTCAAGTAGAGATTCCTCAAGTAAAAGGACTACGAATAATCCCTAAACACAATTGATCACGTGAGAAAATATACCCATGTTTAAAGAGAAAGCTCTAACTATTTACTAAAGTCGTATAGTCAGAGGCTGAATTAAGTCTACAGCGTGTCTGGAGGGAAAAATCAGAATTACCACGCAAACCCCGAACTTACTTTATGAACAAAAGTTATTAAATTAATATTAAAATACGTAAATAAGGGATTTTAATATTACATATATACATATATATATATATATATATATATATATATATATATATATATATATAAATATATATATATATATATATATATATATATATATATATATATATATATATATATATATACATATATATACATATATATATATATATATATATATATATATATATATATATATACATATATATATAAATATATATATATATATATATATATATATATATATATATATATATATATATATATATATATATATATATATATATATATATATATATATATATATATATATATATATATATATATATATATATATATATATATATATATATATATATATATATATATATATATATATATATATATATATATATATATATATATATATATATATATATTACAATGCTATTATATAGGTATATATATATATATATATATATATATATATATATATATATATATATATATATATGCCATGTATTTATATAGTGACCAAATTTCCTATCCTATTATATAAAAGTGTGGACAGCTAAAAAATCTTAGTGATCCAGGTGTTACGATTTCGTAACTCCTGAACAGATGATGAATGTGCAAAACTTAAGCACATCGGACTGTTACTGTTGAGGAGCTACAGGAAAGTGAAAATATCACCCGAATGGATTAGCAAGCTTACTTCCTTGATTTAAATCCCATCGAGCATGTCTGGGATGCTTTTGAGAAACACATTGCAGCACGCTTACATCCGCCGGAGAACACCCAACAACTCAAACAGATTGCGGAATGGGCACTCCTACCTCAAGAAATGTTGGACCATCTGATTCTGAGTATGCGGAGATGGTGCACAGCAATCATTGCAGTTAGAGTAGGGCATATCCCATATTAAGGGACATCTGTTTGTTGTTCTTCCTCTTGGATAGACAATCATGAATTACAATACTATACATTCAAGAAAGCTTGTTTTTGTCTGATTCCATGCCGTATGTATTGTATTATTTTTACAGCGCCGATGCTTTCCTCCTCCTTTATATCATTAAATTGATTCGAAAAATATGATTTAGTTTCATTTTTAATTTTACATTAATAAAAATTTTAATTTTATTATGATCCCTATATCCTTTAATTCATATATTAAAATTTATAAGAGATATTCACCATATATATAACAATTCAGCTATTTTCTTCACAAATCTACGTATTTTATAAAAAAGTTGTAATTTTCTAAAAATTGATTTTATATTCAAACTTTTATTTCATTACACTCACATTGTATTATATATATTTTATGTTATAAGTTTCATATTATAATAAAAGCTTTTTTTTGTTATTTCACTATTATTGAGTAATAAAAATTTCAAAATATAATTTCTCTTAAAATGCCTTTCGTTGCAGGAAAATTTTACTATAGTCTCTACTGTTGTCTCTTAATCATCTCCAACTTTATAAGTTTGGGGAATTAAATGGAAATCATCAGTAAAAGTTCAAATTTAATTATTTGTTTATAAATAATTTCATTTAAACTGCAACAACCGATTATTTAAAAGCACTTCTGCTTCTTCGATCAAAAGCAAGAATTGTCTTTCAAAAATTATTCTTTTATGGTTAAGAAAAGCTACTTTGGAAAGATAACACTAAAGCTTGTTTTTGTTTGATTCCATACCGTATGCATTGTATTTCTTTTACAGCACCGATGATTTCCCCCTCCTATACACACATAATACTCTTTCTCATTTCTGAATTTCATGTCTGTAAGATGATTTCTCGTGGAGTTATTTCTCTTGAAGTTTTGTACACTAATGTATATATATATATATATATATATATATATATATATATATATATATATATATATATATATGTGTGTGTGTGTGTGTGTGTGTGTGTGTGTGTGTAAACAAAACAGTTTCGAAGTTCCTACTTTTGTAACAGTTTCCTATAGGTGAAATATTAAAAATATTCTTATTCCTTTTTATTCTTATTCCTTTGTTAGAGTTTTTCAATTATGTAAGTAATCATAGTTATTTTTCATTTAAATTTTAATAGGAAAATTGAATTCATGAAATATGTAGACAAATTTAGTAAATAAAAGATAACAAAACGAGATTCTCTAGTCTAAGAATTCTTGCCTTTTATAATCCGTGAGATGTCCAACTTTTGATGGGCGTCGGCTGAACTGTCTACCATTTCAACATTTTGCGTGCAAATGCATCTACAATGCTTGAAATATTTTGATGTGATGTTGCATAAATCTGTCAGAACTATATTCTTTACCGGAAAGTAACTTGCTACGAGATGCCGTAATTTAATTTTAATCTCGGAATTGTAAAGTAAAGAGAAGTAATTTTAAATTCGGTTAAAGTTACGAAACATTTGAAATAGCTTTTAACTCTACAATTAATTCACCAGAAAAGATGAGTTTTTAAAAAAATGCAGTTGGTAACAGCATTTATCGCAAAGGTTTTCTGCTGCGGTAAACTGTGGTTTGGAATTAAGGTAAATTTTTACTAGGCAAAAATGTCGAAAATGAGGTTTGAGCTGTCGTGTAGCTCTTGTTTAAATTTAGGTATTTACCTATGATCAAATTTATAGTGGTATTTATTTTTGTTAGTCACAAAGACTAAATATTATTTGGGTTGCTTTATGTAAAATATTTAAGTTTAAATTCAACCACAGGTTCTGAGAGATTACATACTTAAATTAAATATAAAATAATAAGCTAAATTAAGAGTAACTGAAATCAGCTTAAAATTAAAAAAAATTTATTATAATGATATATACATATATCATTGTAATAAATTTGATATATACATATATCATTATAATAAATAATGATATATACATATATACAAACAATCTGATTTAATGTTCATAAAATTTACTTTTTCAACACGTTCAGTTAGGTGACACAATTAATTAAGATCTGAAAATTATTTTCTATAACTTAGGTAACTATATATAAGAGAGATGACCTAATATCAATTTCAAAATATTTATAATAAGTACCTTTGTGGGGCTAAATGGTGTGCCAAGGCGGTACAAATGACGTAGATACTTTGCTTATTTTCTCATTTGGTGGTCTCGTTGTCACAACGTTGTCTCCAGTCTCACTACAGGTCTGGGACCTATTAAATAACGTCGGTTGATTTTGAAAAAGAGGATGAGTTGGAAACTTCTGGTAGTTGCGATATGTCGAGGTCTTTCTTGGGCCCAACTCCTTTGATCCCCGTACTCTGTCCTCGAGTCCTGAACACTTGCTTTCGAACTCTCGACCTCCGAACTCTGACAGTCTTTTCGACTCGACTGCCGAACCTCCTCTTTCTTGACTTTTCTTTATTTTATGTATTTTTCCTCTGCTTCTATTCTTGTCTCTCTTCGTCCAAACAGGAGAGCTGTAAAAATTCAATTGGTTTCCTTTACCCCGCCTTGAAACCTGCAAACGTGGAAAAACCTCATCCCTTCAAATTCTGAACTGTTCCTTAGGGACTCATAAATAACTCCACAAAGGTACATTCGTATTTAGCGTCATGTACCGAGACTTGATTCTAATCTGGGACTGGGATCAGAACCCCTCCCGAGGATTCCGTACACGACTTTGAATTAATTTTTATTGGTCCTCTTTTCCTTTACAAAAGATGTGATGAGGTCAGATTTAGATCCCAAACATTTTACTTCTCGTATTAATTAGTAATATTATATTACTGATCTAAATCGCCTAATTACATCAGCTATTGGATTTATTCACTTCTCACATTTGGACATTCATTTTTATTTACTTGTTTTGGCCGTGCTTCATTTTAGGTAAATGGAGTGAGTTACCATATAAGTGAGTGAGTTACCTATTTGGCCATGTTTACAAAATGAATTTTACTGAAATATAACCTGTCTTCGGAATAAGCTGTTCCGATTTAACACATTATGTGCGGGCACATTTTGCAGCGGAAATGAACCGGGAGCAGGCATTTTGCGCTTAAATTTAGTTATTCAATTAAATTTCACTAGATCGAAAATTATTTAAATTTTTTAACCAAATTTTCGTATTTTGCATTGAAATATATAAGCAAATATACAAATAGACAAATAAACCAATATATATATAAATACAAATATTTATATAATATATAAATATATATATATATATATATATATAATATCATTTTCGCAAGGATAAAAAAAGTTAATTTTGAATCTAAATTTATTTTTTAATCAACCTTCCCGTTCTGTGGTTCCGCATCGACTGATGTAAAAACTAGTTTTTATTTGTCTAAATGTTTCCAGAATCTATGTAGTAGACAAGAACATTCGGCTTCGTTTACCTGTATATACCGTTATTTTTGTACCCACAAACAAACGCTGTTGTTACACTAACCCGTACTAGTATGTGACCCACGCTCAAGTATCAATCGTTAGAAAACTTACTAGTACGTGTCCCGCATACAATGTGTTAATATAGAGAAGTTCAGATCTTTCCAATGCTTCAAATATTCTGCGACCATTCTCTTAGATGACCAATAGGAACTTACTTCGGATATTAAGTGTAAAATGTACTGCCTTCAGTGGCAAATGGTTTACTATCTGGGACCTATTACGAGTGTGATATTTTTTATGGTTGACCAGGTAAGACATTGTTTTTTCTAAACGAATGCCTTATCCATGACATTAGTAAGACGGCATCATTTGTGTATACAATGACCAAATATGATTGGGTATCAGTTTAGGTGTTTAGCAGGCAGCAAATATAAATGAAGTGTTTAAGATTAGTAAGGACTTATTCACTGGTTTGCAGAACTTAAGCAGCAACAGGTGGTTTTTTGTAATAATTTCACAAAAAATCATCTGGGAGATATGAAATTCAGAAATGATTGAGATTATCGGATGACGAAAGCTTCGGCGATGGAAAAGGAATACAACGCATACGGTATGGAATCAAAGTAAAACAAGATTTATTAAACGCATTGTATTGTGACTCATGATTGTCTGTCCAAGAGAAAGAACAACAAGATGATGTTCCTTATATATGTGATATGCCTTCATCTGACTGCAATGGTTGCTTTGCACTGTCTCCTCTTACTCAGAACCAGCTGGTCCTACATTTCTTGCGATAGGAGTTCTCATTCCGAAATCAGCATCAGAGTTGTTGTGTGTTCTCCGGAGTATTTAAGCGTGCTGCAATGCCTCCCCCCCAAAACATCCCACACATGTTCGATGGGATTGAAATCAGGGGAGTATTCAGGCTAATCCATTCGTTCGTCATCCTTTACGTACATAATACTATTCCTCATTTCTGAATTTCATGTCTCTAAGATGATTTCTCGTGGAGTTATGGCAAAAACCCAAATGTTGCTTAAGTTTTGAACACCAGTAAAGAATTAATTGATTTCCTTAAAATGTTTCCTGTGTTGGACAGAGAATATATATCTCTTTTACGTCGCCCTGGCAGTGATGCAAGCATAAACACTTGGGTGATGTATTTTTATTCAGGCATTTGTAAACATCAGAAATTGTCTTAATAATTTTTGGTATATATCTTTGTATTTTTACTTTTGGTCTATTTTTCATTCTATGCATTTTGGCCTTTTTTTTCCAGCATGTAACTTTTTCCATTTTCCTGATGAAAAAAAACCCCAACCAACCTAAATATATTATATTCATTGTTCAAATAATTAAAAAACAAAATGCTGAGTTTATTTATTTCATAAACTTAACTATTTTTTTAGTCAAAATATTTTTATCTATAAAATGAACATTTAACGAGTATGCTTTAGCTTACTTCTATCTATTTAATATACATTCGCAAATATTGTTAACAGTAATAAAATTTCAGTATTAATTGATCTTTATATACTGTAAAAATATAATATATTTTTATGTAGAGATAGAAAATGCGCAGTAATTCAATATGCAGTTTTGATTATAAAGAATAAAAAATATAAAGTAATTCGCCTTTTAGTATGGATGAATTTATTAAAAGATATAAGATATATTTTATTCAGATAGATTCATATAGTCATATAGATTCAATTAATTAATACACATCCGTATGATTTTATAAAACCATCTCTTTTCAATAAATTCAAGCAGGACCTCTATATATTTTCTTAAAAATCAAGATTATATAAAGCAAATACAGATAGCAAATATGTGAAACCATTGTATGTACGAATACATAAAATTTATTCCATTTAACAGCAGTGTTAGTCATCCATGTTTTTCAAACATTATTATACAATCATAGTAAATGGGAAATACAATTTTTCTCTATTAATTTCTTTTTCAAAATGCAAATTCTTAATAAAAGTCCTAATTTATTTGGACAAGATAAATGCATATAATTTAAAATCTTTTTCTAAAAATTGAATAAATTTATATGTGAAATATCACTCTTTAAATTAATTTGAAATTTAAATTCTCATTCAGCGTTCAAGTGTTACAGCATATATAAAAAATAAACTCTGAAAACCATAAAATTTTATGTTTCTAGAAAATAAATTAAATCTTTATTTATTTGTAAAGAGCATACAAATTAATGTTTCGTTCGTTTTAGTGTTAGATTTCTATGCATATTCATGTGGTTTCGAATCAGTTCGAAAAATTTTGGACAACATTCCCATTTAACTCAAATAATCACTGTCCATATTAAAACATTCGCTGTACATCCTATCATGTAATACAACAAGATAAATTAGAGTTGGCAACTAACATGCGGTCAGTAAAAATAAACAAATTATTGAGCCTGAACTAGGCAATTCCCAGCCAAAAAATATATTTTTACCTGCTCATAAGTTACTTTACAATTCTAGAATATTTACAACAAAAAAAAAAAATAAAAATAAAATAAAAAAAAAAAAAAAACAAAAAAAAAAAAAAAAAAAATTTTAATGATCTCGTTCTAGAACGGTGACTATGTCTAAATAATAATAATTTAATAATTTAAAATAACAAATGATTAAATGAGAGAGTTAAAGGAATGACGTCATAATGATAGAAAAATGTTTTGTTAACCTATCTTATATGTGAAAAATTGATAAATCGAATCGCCTGCTCTTAACCGAGGAAAATAGGAGATGAAATAATGGCTTTAAAATTTCGAAAAAGGGAGAAGGGGGGATTTCGAACCTTTTCAAGACGACAGTATTTTTTGTTGTGATATAAAGCATATATATACCAAATTTTTTTTAGAATCTGATCAATAATTTAAGAGAAGATAAATTTTACTCGATTTGAATTTTGCTAACCCTAACTCATGAAGAATCCAATATGGATGCCACTATCTATTCGAGGTTCAACCGCTTCATAAATTTGAGGACAGACGGATCGATAACTTATGCTATTATTATATAAAAGATTTATAATCATTAGATATCGACTAAAAATTGTGTATTTTTTGATCTATTGCTCAGTATATTTATTTTTGTTCTATTTTTACATTCCATACATTTTGGTTTTTTTCCAGCATGTAACAGAGAGAGATTATGTAGTCCCCCCCTCCCCGATGAAAAAAAAACCAACCAGCCTAAATATATTATATTCATTGTTCAAATAAATATAAAAACAAAATGCTGTGTATATTTATTTAATGAATGTAACTGTGATTATAATCATAATATTTTTTATCTATAAAATGAACATTTAATGAATATGCTTTAGCTTACTGCTATCTATTTAATATACATTCGCAAATATTGTTGACACTAATAAAATTGCAGTATTAATTGATCTTTATATACTGTAATAGAATAATATTTTTCTATGTACAGATAGAAAATGCGCAGCAAGTCAATATGCAGTTTTGAATATAAAGAATAAAAATTATAACTTAATTAGCCTTATAGAATGAATAAATTTATTAAACGATATAAGATATTTTTTATTTTCAATTAATTAATACACATTCCTATGATTATATAAAACCATCTCTTTTCAATAAATTCAAGCAGGAGCTCTATATATTTTCTTAAAAATCAAGATTATATAAAGCAAATATGCATAGCACATATGTGAAACCATTGTATGTACATATAAAATAAATTTTAATCCCTTTAACAGCAGTGTTAGTCATCCATGTTTTTCAAACAGCATTATACAATCATAGTAAATGGGAAATACAATTTTTCTCTATTAATTTCTTTTTCAAAACGCAAATTCTTAATAAAAGTCCTAATTTATTTGGACAAGTCAAATGCATATACCTTAAAATCTTTTTCCAAAAATCTAATAAATTTATATGTGAAGCGTAAAAATATAGCTCTTTAAATAATACCTCTTGCCGGTTATTAATTTAAAAATTAAATTCTCATTGAGACTTCAAGTATTATAGCATGTATAAAAAAAAACTCTGTAAACCATAAAATTTTATGTTTCTAGAAAATAAATTAAATCTTTATTTATTTGTAAAGAGCATACAAATTAATGTTTCGTTCGTTTTAGTGTTAGATTTCTATGCATATTCACATGGTTTTGAATCAGTTCGAAAAATTTTGAACAACATTCCCATTTAACTCAAATAATCACTGTCCATATTAAAACATTCGCTGTACATCCTATCGTGTAATACAACAAGATAAATTAAAGTCGACAACTAACATGCGGTCAGTAAAAATAAACAAATTATTGAGCTTGAACTAGGCAATTCCCAGCCAAAAAATATATTTTTACCTGCTCATAAGTTACTTTACAATTCTAGAATATTAAAAATTTTAATGATCTCGTTCTAGAAAGGGCTATTTAAATAATAATAATTTAATAATTTAAAATAACAAATGATTAAATGAGAGAGTTAAAGGAATGACGTCATAATGCTAGAAAAATGTTTTGTTAACCTATCTTATATGTGATAAATTGATAAATCGAATCGCCTGCTCTTAACCGAGGAAAATAGGAGATGAAATAATGGCTTTAAAATTTCGAAAAAGGGGGAAGGGAGAATTTCGAACCTTTTCAAGACTACAGTATTTTTCGCTGTTATATGAAGCATATTTATACCAAATTATTTTAGAATCGGATCAATAATTTAAGAGAAGATAATTTTACTCGATTTGAATTTTGCTAACCCTAACTCATGAAGAATCCAATATGGATGCATCTATCCTTTCCAGGTCCAATCGCTTCCTAAATTCTAGGACAGACGGACCGATAACTTAGACTATTATAATATAGGGGATTTATAATCATTATATATCATCTTTAAATTGTGTACTTTTTTTACTGTAGCTTAATATTTTTATTTTTGGTCTATTTTTCCATTTTATGCATTTTGGTCTTTTTCCTAGCATGTTACAGAAAGAGATTCCCGATGAAAAAAAACCCAACCAGAATAAATGTATTATATTCATTGTTCAAACAAATATAAAAACAAAATGCTGAGTATATTTATTTAATGAATATAACTCTGATTGTAATCATAGTATTCTTTATCTACAAAATGAACATTGAATGAGTATGCTTTAGTTTACTGCTCTCTATTTAATATACATTCACAAAAATTGTTGACACTAATAAAAATGTGGTATTAATTGATTTTTAGATATTGTAATAGTACAATATTTTTTATGTCCAGATATAAAATGCGCAGTAATTTAATATGTAGTTTTGAATATAAAGAATAAAAAATATAACTTAATTTGCCTTATAGAATAAATAAATTTATTAAACGATATAAGATATTTTTTATTTTTAAATAATTAATCCACATACCTATGATTCTATAAAACCATCTCTTTTCAATAAATTCAACCAGGTCCTCTATATATTTCCTTAAAAATCAAGATTATATAAAGCAAATACAGATAGCAAATATGTGAAATCATTGTATGTACAAATAAAATAAATTTTAATCCCTTTAACAGCACTGTTTGTCATCCATGTTTTTTCAAACAGTATTATACAATCATAATAAATGGGAAATACAATATTTCTCTATTAATTTGTTTTTCAAAACGGAAATTCTTAATAAAAGTCCTAATTTATTTGGACAAAATAAATGCATATACTTTAAAGTAATTTTTCAAAAATCGAATACATTTATATGTGAAGCGTAAAAATATCATTGTTTAAACAATACCTCTTGCCGGTTATTAATTTGAAATTTCAATTCTCATTGAGTCTTTAAGTGTAACAGCATATATAAAAAATAAACTCTCTAAACCATAAAATTTTATGTTTCCAGAAAATAAATTAAATCTGTATTTATTTGTAAAGAGCATACAATTTAAAATTTTACAGTTGAAAACTTTTTATTTCATATGTTGAGGATACGTTTTAATAATGCAAACTTCAGTGAATACTAAACTCTGACAGAACTCTAAACATAAAATATCGGAAAAATACTAACAATTCAAATAAATATTAACAGGAAAGTGATTTCAATTAAGGACTTAATATTGTTTTATTTAAACCGATTATTTTTATTTTTAATATTTAATACAGCTGGTTATAAGTGTTATTTGATTAATTCAGATTTATTTTAACTCCATGCCTTTGGAATATGTTTGTAAAAAATGTACCAAAAAGGAAATATTTTACTCTTTAATTTTGTGCATTTATATCGTAAAAATGTTACCAATATATTATTTTTGAAATAGAAAAAAAATTTAGCGAAATAACTATTTTAAATTTTTTCACAAGTCGGAATTGTTAATGGATTGCAGCAATATTTTTTGAACAATTTCCGTATATAATAATAGCCTAAGCTATTAAAATTAGACTAAGATATTAAATCTATCCGTCTGTAATCGAATTTATAAAGCGGTTGTACCTAGTATGGATTGAGACAACCATATTGGATTGTTGAATAGTTAGGGTTAGCATCGTTCGAAATCCAAACCTTCCCCTCTTTTCTAGCATTTAATGCCTCTATTTCAAGCCCTATTTTCCCCAGTTGAGACAATGCGATGAAATTCATCAATTTATCCCATTATAAGTAGATGAAATTTTTTTCTACCATTATGACGTCATGCATTTAACCATCTCATTTAATCATTTCTCATCTACTTTAAAATATTTTTCCAAAAATGGAATAAATTTATTTGTCAAGCTTAAAAATATCACTCTTTAACCCTCTAAGCGGTTTGCACGTACAATTCCGCCAAACATATAATATTTTCAAAGCGATTGACATGTACAATTTTCGATCTCTAAAAACGCTATGAAAATAGACGTAATATACTTTTCAGCCAATGTTTTGCCACATGGAGTTTTACGGTAGGAGGTTCAAGTCGATTGTTTAAGAACTGCACCCCTCTTTGACTAATTTAGTGAGGGATGCAGCCCTAACACTTCAGGCCCAAAAGCGCTGATAGCTTTTCATGGATTTATAAATATCTAATTCGAAGATCATTTGCGGTAACAGATGTATCTCTAACTGCACCACTTAAATATCTTGGGTGTCTTCCGTAAAAAAAAATATAAGTAAGTCTCTCAAAGAATACTTTTATTTGTACTTTTAGAATCCATTTTTTCTTATGGGATGATCTTCAAGACTTGACGAGCTTTGTGTGTTTTAAAAATTAATAATCTATAATATCTATTTATACATATATTTATAACCGGAAGTAAAGAGACTATAAGGAGGGTGGATTTCATGCATTCCATTCTAATAGACAAAGGGTGAATGGAAAAAATCACAGAACGTTTTCGCCACTGACACAGTAAACCTTTAGCGTATTTTTGGACACTTTTTCCTCGATGTGTCCACTCAGAGGGTTAAATAATACATCTTGCCGGCTATTAATTTGAAATTTAAATTCTCATTCAGCCTTCAAGTGTTATAGCATATAAAAAAAATAAACTGTATAAACCATAAAATTTTATGTTTCCAGAAAATAAATTAAGTCTGTATTTATTTGTAAAGAGTATAAAAATTAATGTTTCGTTCGTTTTAGCGTTAGTTTTTTATACATAATCACACGATTTCGAATCGATCCGCTGATTTTTGGACAGCATTCCCACATAACTCAAATAATCATTGTCCATATTAAAACATTTGCTGTCCACCCTATCACGTAATACAAGATAAATTAAAGTTGGCAACTAACATGAAGTCAGTAAATATATACAAGTTATTGAGCTTGAACCGGTTAATTCACAGACAAAAAAACATTTTTTTTACCTGCCACATATGGTACTTTACAATTCTGAAATATTAAAAATTTTTACTCATCCCGTCTGATAACGGGCTATTTAAATAACGATAATTAAATAATTTAAAATAAGAAATAATTACATGAGAGGGTTAAAGGAATGACAACATAATGCTAGAAAAAATATGCTATTTTCCCTATCTATTATGTGGTAAATTGAATAGCTTGCTCTTAACCAGGGAAAATAAGGCTTGAAATAATGACTTTAAAAATTCGAAAAAGAGGGAACGGGGGATTTCGAACGTTTTCAAAACGACAGTATGTTTCGCTGTGATATGAAGCATATTTACACCAAATTATTTTAGAATTGGATCAGTAATTTAATAGAAAATAAATCTTACTCGTTTTGAATTTTATTGATCCTAACTCGTCAAAAATCCAATATGGGTGCCTCTATTTTTTACAGGTCCAACAGTTAAGACTAAAGGGACTCGAGGACTAAAGGACGAATAATTTAAGATATTATTACACAGGAGATTTGTAATCATTTGTCAACATTCGTCTTTAAATTGTGTATTTTTGGCCTATAGCTCATTATATTTGTTTTTGGTCTATTTTTACATTCTATTTCTTTTTTCCAGCATGTAACAGAGAGAGATTATCTACTGCCCCCCACCCCAACGATGAAAAAAATCCCAACCAGCCTAAATATATTATATTTATTGTTCAAATAAATATAAATGCAAAATGCTAAGTATATTTATTTAATGAATGTAACTGTGATTATAATCATAATGCTTTTTATCTATAAAATGAACATTGAATGAGTATGCTTTGGCTTACTTCTATCTATTTAATATACATTCGCAAATATTGTTGACACTAATAAAATTGCAGTAATAATCGATCTTTATATACTGTAATAGTATAATATTTTTCTATGTGCAGATAGAAATTGCGCAGCAATTCAGTATGAAGTTTTGAATATAAAGAATAAAAATAATAACTTAATTTGCCTCATAGAATGAATAAATTTATTAAACGATATAAGATATTTTTTATTTTTAATTAATACACATACCTATGATTATATAAAACCATCTCTTTTCAATAAATTCAGGTAGGATCTCTATAAATTTTCTTAAAAATCAAGATTATATAAAGGAATTACAGATAGCAAATATTGGAAACCATTGTACGTACAGATAATATAAATTTGAATTCCTTTAACAGCAGTGTTAGTCATCCATGTTTTTTTAAACAGCATTATACAGTTATAGTAAATGGGAAATACAATTTTTCTCTATTAATTTCTTTTTCGAAATGCAAATTCTCAATAAAAGTCCTAATTTATTTGGACAAGATAAACGCATATAGTTTAAAACCATTTTCCAAAAATCGAATAAGTTTATATGTGAAGCGTAAAAATATCACTCTTTAAATAATACCTCTTGCCGGTTATTAATTTAAAATTTAAATTCTCATTGAGCTTTCAAGTATTATAACATATATAAAAATA
>CM063500.1:71906018-71908518 GCA_032207245.1 Pardosa pseudoannulata | reverse complement strand
AATACAATAATTTTCCTATTAAGTAACATCCCTATGATGGAATATAGGGCGAATTCTTATAAATGTCAGTTGTAAGAGTATTTCTTTATTTTATAACATAAAAATAACAAACTAACTTCCCTTTAAGTGTAAATTTTATTCTCTTTGAATAGAATAATTTTCCTATTAAGTAACATCCCTATCACGGAATATAGGGCGAATTCTTATAGATATGAGTTGTAAGAGTACTTCTTTATTTTACAGCATAAAACTCACTTCCCTATTATCTTTGAATAGAATAATTTTCCTATTAAGTAACATCCCTATACGGAATATAGGGCGAATTGTTATAGATGTCAGTTTTAAGAGTACTTCTTTATTTTATAGCATAAAACTAACAAACTAACTTCCCTTTAAGTGAAAATTTTATTCTCTTTGAATAGAATAATTTTCCTATTAAGTAACATCCCTATGGCGGAATAAAGGTGAATTCTTATAGATGTCAGTTGTAAGAGTACTTCTTTATTATATAGCGTAAAACTGACATCCTTGGCGAATTCTTATAGATGTCAGTTGTAAGAGTACTTCTTTATTTTATAGTATAAAACCCACTTCTCTATTATCTTTGAATAGAATAATTTTTCTATTATGTAACATCCCTATGGCGGAATATAGGGCGAATTGTTATAGATGTCAGTTTTAAGAGTACTTCTTTATTTTATAGCATAAAACTAACAAACTAACTTCCCTTTAAGTGAAAATTTTATTCTCTTTGAGTAGAATAATTTCGCTATTAAGTAACATCTCTATGGCGGAATATAGGGCAAATTCTTATAGATGTGAGTTGTAAGAGTACTTCTTTATTTTATAGCATAAAACTCACTTCCTTGGCGAATTATTATAGATGTTAGATGTAAGAGTACTTCTTTATTTTATAGCATAAAACTCACTTCCCTATTCTCTTTGAATAGAATAATTTTCCTATTAAATAACATCCCTATAGAGAAATATAGGGCGAATTCTTATAGATGTCAGTTTTAAGAGTGCTTCTTTATTTTATAGAATAAAACTCACTTCCCTGGTGAATTCTTATACATGTCAGTTGTAAGAGTACTTCTTTATTTTATAGCATAAAACTCACTTCCCTTTAAGTAAAAATTTTATTCTCTTAGAATAGAATAAATTTCCTATTAAGTAACATCCCTATGGCGGAATAAAGGTGAATTCTTATAGATGTCAGTTGTAAGAGTACTTCTTTATTTTATAACATAAAACTAATAAACTAACTTCCCTTTAAGGGAAAATTGTATTCTCTTTGAATAGAATAATTTTCCTATTTTGTAACATCGCTATGGCGGAGTATAGGGTGAATTATAGGATAGTATTAGCTTAAAGTCAGCTATAACATTTATCTTTTCATGTTCACATAATAATTCCACGTTTGAAATTAAAATTTCGTCTAAGCATTAATTCTTTATCATTAAAGAATATGTCAATGGCTAGATACAAAATCGAAAAGATTTATTCTTGTAAACACATTAGGTCTTTTGCTCTCTGGAAATTATCTTAAGGTACGGTTCAGTTGTTTGGAGCTTGATAAAATACAATTTTCTCTTAGTCTCCAAAAGTGTCATGTATGGGAAGAACTACAGCCGTACTTGTTGCAATCTTCTTTATAATTAATTGCCGGGGGCATTTCGAGAAGAGTCTTATCGCTTCACTGCCGTCGAAAATCAAGCTATTATTTTTAAGGGAAGCACTTTTTTTATTTCGTGATTTAAAATATCTTTGAAAAGAAACTTTGTTTTGGATGATTCGAAGGTCTTCAGTGGATTTTTTTTAGATACCGTGTCATTTAAAAGAAACTTTAAAGTGATGTCTCGTTAAGACTGGTTGAAAGCCTGTTAACACATTGTGTGCGAGTACATTTCACAGCGGAAAATACCGGGCGTCTTGAGCGTAAGTTTAGTTATTCAGTTAAATCTCAATGGATCGAAAATTATTTAATTTTACATAAGTCGCATCGACTGATGTAAAAACTAGTTCTCCTTTGTCTAAATTTTTCTAGAATCTATGTAGTAGACAAGAACATTCGGCTTCGTTTTCCTGTATATATCGTTATTTTTGTACCCACAAATAAACAATGTTGTTAAATTGCTCGCCTAACATTTTCTCCTGATCTCACCGTCTCCAAACAACCTGTGTCTATATTATAATTTATATGATACTTGCACCCAACTCTCCGTGTGTAACTCTTTTCTTATACATTAAAAGTCCGCAGTGGATAAAAAATTAGATATAACAAACCATTAATGTTTCCCTATGGCTGATTTTTAATAGTTTCGAGCTGTTGCGTTTGTAAACTGTTAAGGGATTAATTGCCCATAAACATAAATGTCCGATTTTCAAATCGTTTTCTTTAATTAAGTAAGATTATATAATATATTACGATGGCGCACTGTGCATTAATTAAAGTCGACAGAAAAAGAAATAAATACAATGTTTGGATGGATTACCTTTG
>CM063500.1:71881018-71896018 GCA_032207245.1 Pardosa pseudoannulata | reverse complement strand
CGTTTCTGGCTGCTTTTGATCTTTAGAGAAAAACCACCTCCAGAGCCATCGTCCGGCAAGGCTATTTCATCGTCTGCCACCATCGACCACAATAAGTCATACCCTCTCCAGATGGTGGTAATGACTTGCATTGGACATAGTGTGGAGGGGCCTTAAGAAATTCTCATCGACCAGTAATCTCACTGCAGGAATTAATGTTAAAACACATTTATTTTGAAAAAATTTTGAACACATAAAATATGAAACATAATAAAAGAAAGCAGATCACAGCTGAACTTTCAGAAACAACATTGTTCCAAGCAGTCATTACATGGTCAACCAACTCAGCAGCAGATACTGAGGGTTTAGTTTAAAAAAATAGTTTCACCGACCAGAAATCTCACTGCAGATATTAACGTTAAAACATGTTTATTTTGGTCAAATTTTTTAAACACATAAAAGATGAAATATAATAAAATAGCACTAAGATCAGGTCTGAACCTTCAGAAAAAAAATCGTGCCGACTAGTCCTCACATGACTCTATGAACAGACAGCTGAGGAGCAGATACTATGTGAATTTAGTTTTAAGAAACAGTCTCACCGACCAGAAATCTCACTGCAGCAATTAGCGTTAAAACACGTTGAACAAATTTTTAACACACAGAAAAGATGAAACATAATAAAATAGCATTATATCACAGCTGAAGCTTCAGAAAGAAAATCGTGCAGAGTAGCCCTCACATGACTCGATGGTCAGTCAGCTCAGGAGCAGATACTGTGGGTTTAGGTGAAGAAACTATCTCACTGCAGCGATTAACGTTAACATACATTTATTTCAAAGAAATTTTAACACATAAAAGGGGAAACATAATAAAATAGCATTAAATCACACGTGAATCTTCAGAAACAAAATCCCTCCGAGCAGTCCTGAGATTACTCCTTGGTCAGCCAGCTCATGAGTATGCTCATGAGCTGGGGGTTGATTCACTGTGGGTTGATTTTAAGAACTAGTCTCACCGACAAGAAATCTCACTGAAGTGATGTGATTAACGCCATTCTTTTAAATACATTTTTAACACATAAAAGGTGACATAATAAAATAGCATTAGATCACATTTAAACCTTCAGAAATAAAATTATGCCAAGCAGTTCTCACATGACTCGACAGTCAGCCTGCCCCAGGAGCTGAAACTGTGGGTTTACTTTAAGAAACAGTCTCACCGACTATAAATCTCACTGCATCGATTAACATGAAAACTCGTTTATTTTGAACAAATGTTTAACACATAAAAGATGAAACATAATAAAATAGCACAAGATCACAGATGAACCTTAAGAAACAAAATCGTGCCGAGCAGTCCTCACATGTCTCGATGGTTGACCATCTCAAGAGCGCAGATACTGTGGGTTTAGTTTAAGAAATTCTCATCGACCAGAAATCTCACTGCAGGGATTAACGTTAAAACACGTTTGTTTTTAACAAAGTTTTAACACATAAAAGATTAAATATAATAAAATAGTATAAGATCACAGCTGAACCTTCAGAAATAAATCCGTGTCCGAGCAGTTCACATGATTCGACAGTCAGCCAGCTTAGGAGCAGATACTGTGAGTTTAATTTAAGAAACAGTCTCCCCAACTAGAAATCTCATTGAAGCGGTTAGCGTTAAAACACGTTTATTTTGGACAAATTTTTAACACATAAAAGATGAAACTTGATAAAATAGCATAAGATCACAGCTGAACCTTTAGAAACAAAATCCTGTGAGCATTCCTCTCATGACTCGACAATCAGCCCGATTAGGAGCAGATACTGTGGGTTTAGTTTAAAAAAACAGTCTCACTGCATATCGATTACTGTTAAAAATAGTTTATTTTGGACAAATTGTTAACACATAAAAGATGAAACATAGTAAAATAGCATAAGATCACAGCTGAAACATCAAAAACATAATCGTGTCGAGCAGTCCTCACGTGACTTGATTGTCAACCAGCTCAAGGAGCAGATACTGTGAGTTTAATTTAAGAAACAGTCTCCCCAACTAGAAATCTCACTGCAGCGATTAACATTACAATACACGTTTATTTTAAACAAATTTTTACACATAAAAGGTGAAACATAATAAAATAGTATCAGATCACAAATAAGCCTTCAGAAACGACATCGTGCCTAGTAGTCCTCTCATGACTCTATGATCAGCCAGCTTAGGAGCAGATACTGTGAGTTTAATTTAAGAAACAGTCTCCCCAACTAGAAATCTCACTGCAGCGATTAACGTTACAACACGTTTATTTTGGACAAATTTTTAATACATAAAAGATGAAACATAATAAAATAGCAAAGGATCATAGGTGAATCTTCAGAATAAAATCGTGGTGAGCATTTAACACATGACTCGACAGTCAGCCAGCCCAGGAGCAGATACAGTGGGCTTAGTTTAAGAAACAGTCTCACTGACCATAAATCTCACTGCAGCAATTAACGTTAAAACACGTTTGCATTTAATCAAATTTTTAACACATAAAGGATTAAACGTAATAAAATAGCATTAGATCACAGCTGAATTTTCAGAATTAAAATCGTGCCGCGTAGTCTTCGCATGACTCCATGGTCAGACAGCTCATGAGCAGATACTGTGGGTTGATTTTAAGAAATAGTCTCCCCTATCATAAATCTCACTGCAACGATTAACGTTAAAACACGTTATTTTAAACAAATTTCGAACACATAAAAGATTAACATCATAAAATAGTATCAGATCACAGATGAGCCATCAGAAACAACATCTTGCCGAGCAGTCCTCGTGATCAGCCAGCTTAAGAGCAAATACTGTGAGCTTAATTTAGGAAACAGTCTCACAGCCCAGAAATCTCACTACAGTGATTAACATTGACATACGTTTATTTTAAACAATTTTTAACACATAAGAGATGAAACATAATAAAATAGCATTAAATTACAGCTGAAACTTCAGAAACAAAATCGAGCCGAGCAGTTCTCATACGACTAGCTCAGGAGCAGATATTGCAGGTTTAGTTTAAGAAACAGTCTCACTGCAGTGATTAACGTTAAAATACGTTTAATTTAAGCAAATTTTTAACACATAAAAGTTGAAACATAATAAAATAGCACAAGATCACAGATGAATCTTCAGAAATAAAATAGTGACGAGTAGTTCTCGTATGACTCAATGGTAAGACAGCTCAGGAGGAAATAGTGTGGGTTTAGTTTAAGAAACAGTCTCAATGCAGCCATTAACGTTAAAATAAGTTTATTTTAAACAAACTTTTGACGCATAAAAAGTGAAACATAATAAAATATCATTAAATCACAGTTGAACTTTCAGAAACAAAATAATGTCGAACAGTTCTCACATGATTCGATGGTCATCCAACTCACTAAGAGATACCGTGAGGTTAGTTTAAGAAACAGTCTCACCGACCAGAAATCTCACTGCAGCGATTAATGTTAAAACACATTTATATAGGATAAAAGATAAAATAGAATCAGACCACAGATGAACAAAACCTGCCGAGCAATCATCACAATACTATATGGCTAGCCAGCACAAACACAAACCTACACGTTTCGTGGAAGAATTCGGACCCATTAGGGAGAAAGAGCCAAATTGAAATCTGAAAAAAAACTTTGAATAGAGATTGGAGTAAAGTATAAAAAGAAACAAATTAAAAAATTGAATAAGCGATTGATTAAATATTATTATTTGATAATTAGTATTATCAAAATCCCATAAATCTGAGAAAATTAAAAAATGCAAGCAAATTCATTCCGTAGATTGGTGGATATTAATAATCTACTAAAGAGCACTTCATAACTTTCTAAGTTTGAGAAGCGAAAACTTCATTTATTTAAGAAGCGAAGTCAATGACACATCCATCCCTTTCAGCATTATTTACAGCTTACACTTTTCCCAGCTGTTCCGGGAGATCATAAAAACAGATGCCGGGGTATCATATATTTATGTTTTTTCTTTGTCCCTGCATTCATCTATACGGATATTGTAAGAAAAGAGATTGTCGAGTTGACCTACTTTCCAAAGAAAGTAAGTAAAAGCTAGGTATGGACCGAATTGTTATGAGGAGTTATTATACTTGAAACTTATCGTTAGCAATAATATAAAATACGAGTGAAAAATTCAGACACTGCATGTACGATAAATACGATCAATGGTTCTTAATCTCTTATATTGTGCGGACTTTAAACATTCCTTTGAGTTTACAGACCGTAGAACAAAATTGGTTTCAGATTCAAAAAAGACTACAACCTAATCTGGAGGTTAAATATACATATATGCATGTATATATATATATATATATATATATATATATATATATATATATATATATATATATTATATATATATATATATATATATATATATATATATATATATATATATATATATATATATATATATATATATATATATATATAAGGCATTGACGACTGGTTTAGGCATGGAAGAGATATTTGATTTCATATATAAAAACTTTTTTATAAACTTTCTTTAAAAACTTAGTCTGTGGGTTTTCTGATTGGTCCCTGCTTCTAAATTACGAGGACCCACTTGAGCATACGTAGAACTTTTACCCTTGAGGTGCTTGTTGAAACGAAAGGCCCACATCTTGACCTTAAAACGAGATCCTGCTGGCTTGGTCGAGCTTGGTTTGTCCAAGTGTCATGAGAAACAACATCAACAACAAAATTAAATTTTGAGCCAAAAAATAGATTTTTTTATTTTTTGTAATTATAAAAATGGTTTTAAAAGCAATTGGAATTTTATTCTGCGATCATCCTAGTTGGATGTATAGTAATTTTACTAAAAGTTTAATTTTTCATATTGACACCGGAAGTGGACTTTTAAACAACCCCCACTTCCGAGATCTTTTACCTGCTGGCTTGGTCAAACGAAAGGCCCTTTTAAAACGAGTAAAACGAGTCTGCTGGCTTGGTCGAGTTGGTTGATCCAGTGTCAGTGAGGAAACAACATCAACAACAAAATTAAATTTTGAGCCAAAAAATAGATTTTTTATTTTTTGTAATTATAAAAATGGTTTTAAAAGCAATTGGAATTTTATTCTGCGATCATCCTAGTTGGATGTATAGTAATTTTACTAAAAGGTTAATTTTTCATATTGACATCGGAAGTGGACTTTTAAACAACCTCCACTTCCAGTGTGTATTTTTTTTAATGTTTTAATTGTTTTTTAATTGCGAACTTTAGCAAATTAAGTTCTCCAGCTACAAGCTGCTTTTATGTGTACTGATTGCAATTTATTATAAGTTATTTACTAACATTATTTGGGAACAGGAACAATGTATTTAAATGACTGCATTTTCTTTTAAATACGTTATTCTGTAAATATATAATTTTTCTTTCGCTGACTGAAACGGGAAACATGATATTTCGGAAAAAGTTCCGCTAATGTTATAAAAGTTTTGTCAAAGATAGAATAATGCATAAGATAGACTATAATCCAGAATATTACAATGATAGAATTATATAGAGATGAAAAAGGAAATTATATGATAATAATAAAGTTGTAGTTATAGTTTTCAATTTTTGAAAAGTTATAGTTATAATTTGCTTTTTGAAAGTTACAGTTATGATTTGCATTTAAAGGTTTAGTCAGATTTTAAATAATAGTCTATTTTATGCAAAATATAATTACAAATAGAATGCTATTTATACTACTAATACAAATTATAATACAATTATAATAACATTATATAGAGTAATAAAAATATTCTACTTAACAGAAGTTATAATGTTTCTGTATGTTAGAAATATTTCTATTTTCTATTTATTTTTTACTGTATTTATCGAAAAAATATAAAAAATACACATGTTTAATGTTTTTTTTTTGTTTAACATGATAAGATATTAAAGCAATTTTACAATAATTTTTAAACACTTTTACTATTGAAATTTTAAAATTAAGGTTAACTCTTTTAAGGAGACGAGTAGTTTTCAAATTTACCAATTTGTACCAAAAATAAGAAAACTATTTTTTATCTTTAAAATATATTTTTTATCTTTAAATAACATTTAATCGAGTCAAATAAGAATTTCAAATAAGATAAAATAATAATTTAATTTTGCAATTAAATTATTATTTTATCTTATTTGAACCGGGTTTTTTTTCGCACATCTATACTTTTTGAGCTGAACATTATTATTTTTAGCCATTTTATGTTGGCAGATATAATCGATACGAAATTACAAGTCTTTCAATAAATCAATAAAAACTACTGCTTGGTTAAGCTAGTTGTGTATATATACGTGTGTACTTCATACCACAAAAATGGGATCATAGACTTATTTTTATTTTTGTCTGTATGTTTTGTGCTCATTATTTTAGTTATAAAAAATAAATGTGTTAAAAATAATAAGCTGTCTCGTAATGACTGCCCACCCATCAATTATTATTATTCTTCATTTTTTTATTTTAAAAATAAAATCATCCATCCCTACCAGAAGTGTAATTCAAACTAACAAATTTCGATATTGAAGAGCAGCGACTTACGCCCTATCAGACATCCTTCAGTTTTCGTTTGAACAGACTACAAACACACGTATGCAGCAATTTTGTAGTTAAATGTTGACTACGAAAGAGATTTGGGCTTAGTTCATTTCAATAAAACTGGCAATCCAAGTCCCATTCGGACTTAGCTCACAAAGTAATAAATATATTGTTAAAACTTTAAAAGTTTGAAAATTGAGATTTTAAATCCCTAGATCTCTTAAATACTCAGAACATTTTGCAAAAGAAAATAGAAAGACATGAGACAAGAATAGTGTGATGAGGCGATTTAGATCAGTAATATAATTGATTCATTCATACAAGAAGTAAAATGCTCGGGATCTAAATCTGACCTCATCACATCTTTGTAAAAAGACAGAGGACCATAAAATTATATTCTACGGATATTGTTGTCTTGTACGGTGGTCTCGGGCGGGGTTCTGATCCCAGTCCCAGATTAGAATCCCGTCTCCGTACTTGACACTAAATAAGAATGTACCTTTGTGGAGTTATTTATGAGTCTCTAAGGGACAGTGCCCAATTAGAAGGGATAAGGTTTTCCACGTTGGCGGTCTCAAGGCGGGGTTTAAGCAGACCAATTAGATTTTTACAACGATCCCGATTGGATGATAAGAAGAAAGAAATGACAAGGATGAAATTAATAAAATAAGAAAAATCTAAAAAAGAGAAGGTGTTCGGGAGTCAAGTTGAGGAGACAAGTACGACGGAACTTGTTCGAGAGTCCAGTCGAGGAGACAAGTCCGACGGGAAGTATTCCTGTATCAAATATTAAGGCCGCACCCCAAACACTCAGAAGGAAGCCCCTGACCAGACCGACGGAAGATCCATACATACCTAATACCTCAGCACTCAACCAGCAGTTTTCCGGGCACACCATATTAATTCACAAAGGTACCCCCTTTTACATATATTTAAAATTGAGATTAGTTCCTGTCTCTTATATTTACATGTTTACTAGTAAGAGGTGAAAAATTATTGTCTGAACTAAAATAGAGTGGCACCTAGTTTGAAGGTGTTGATAAAGTAAATTTTATGAAGATAGAATCAAATTGTGTGTACATAGATGTTTATATATCATTATAATAAATTTACTTTTTTTATTTTAAGCTGGTTCAGATGCTTTTAATTTAGCTTTTAGTTTATTTTCATATTTTATGTCTGTAGTTTCTCAGAACCTGTGGTTAAATTTAGTACTAAAATATTTTTACACAACGCAACCAAAATAAATGCCACTCTACATTTGATCACAAGTTAATACCCAAATATAAACGAGGACTACACAACAAATAGCATTTCTTTCAATCTTATTTATACTTGACGCGTGTAAAATGCTTTATTTGGAAACGTCATTTGTGCGTTTTGGAAGAGAACAAATTTTATATGAATGAATATATTTGAGGCAGAAATATCGAATTTGTTTGGGACATTTCCTCTCTACTCAAAAGCACTGATTCCTTGATATAATTTTTCTGAAAAATTTCTATACGAGTGAACTTTTCTTTGCCTTATATACTTTATTCCATTCTTTTTGAGTAGATTTTCCAATTTCTTTTGGTGTGCAAAAATGTTACGACTCTTATTTCGGCAATCTAAAAATACAAATTTTTTTATGGAATCACCAGGTGATATTACAGTTATTCGATAAAATAGTATGCATTTTATTTCCTTTTCTGATATTTTCCTATATCAAAATAAATTGGTGGTTGTGTTAGACCAGTGTCTGAAGGTATTTCCTGGTGGACGTAAACTTTGTCAGTAACATTACTCTAAAGATTCAGTTTTGTCAGTACCTTAAACTGGAAAAATTTCAACAAAACGCGTCTTAAATGTTTTTATGTTTTACAAAATACTGAACTTATTTTGTATTTGGATATTTTTTTCACTTTTCTGTTTAAAATCCCTTATATAATAATAGCCTAAGTTGTCTGTCCATCTGTTTGTGTCTACGCGAATTTATGAAGCGGTTATACATGGGATAGATAGAAGCACCCATATTATATTCTTAATGAGTTAGGGTTAGCAAAATTCAAAGCGAGTTCGAAAACGTTCGAAATCTCCCCTCCCTCAAATTTCGAGTGTTTAATACTATTATTTCAAACTCTGTTGTCACCGGTTAAGAGTAGAAAATTAAATTTATAAATTTATCAAATAATAAATGGGTAAAGATAGCATTTTTTCTAACATTATGACGTCATTATTTTAAACATCTCCTTTAATCATTTCTTATTTAAAATTATTTAAACATCGTCGGTATTATTTTCATATTTTTTATCACTAAACGTAGGTATGACATAAATAATTTTCTTTTCTATTTGTATTAAATAATATATTAGGTGCTAATTTTAAATTTAATTATCGATTGTTTTTTGTTGCTATGAAAATTTTATCACCGGTATTAACAATAAATTCTTTTCATAAAATTCGGAGTCTATTACACGGACTAATAAATATCTGTTATAAATCTTAAGGACTAATAAATAAAAGTTATAAATCTTTGAAAATTAAGAAGTTTGTTGGTTTGTGTGTTTGTTTATCATACATAACAACACAGTATGCAATCGATTCGCTCAAAGCAATTCTGCATGTAACTGCACTGAAACATTCATTGATTTGTATATAAGGAAAAATATCTCCTACATAATAATAGCCTAAGTTATCTGTTCGTATGTCCTCCAATTTATAAAGCAGCTGGACGTGGAATGGATAGAGGCATCCATATTGGATTCTTCGTGAGTTAGAGTTAGGAAAATTCAAAGCGAGTAAAATTTATCTTTTCCAAAACAATTCTAAAATAAATTGGTATAAATATGATTCATATCGCAGGGAAAATTACAGTCGTCTTCAAAATGTTCGAATTACACCCCTTCAAAAATAACATTGTTTTTCTAGCATTATCACTCCATTCCTTTAACCATCTCATTTAATCATTTCTTATTTTAAATTATTTAAATATCGTCGGCATTATTTTCATGCGTCTTATCTCTGAACTTAGATATTACGTAAATAATTTTCTTTCATATATGTATTAAATAATAGATTAAGTACTAATTTTAAATTTAATCATCGATTTTTTTTGTTGCAAGGAAAATTTTATCCCAGGTATTAACAACAAATTCTTTTCATAAAAGTCTAGGAATCTATTTCACGGACTAATAAATACCTAGCTTTTAAGTTATATATCTTTGAAAGTTAAGAGGTTTGTTCGTGTGTGTGTTTGTTTTTCATACATAAAAACACGGTTTGCAATCGATTCGCTCAAACTGCAAGTAACTGTACGGAAAAAATCATTGATTTGTATTTAAGGACAAATATCCCCTATATAATAATAACCTAAGTTATCTGTCTGTCTGTAATCCAATTGATGAAGCGGTTGGACGTGGAATGGATAGAGGCATCCATATTGGATTCTTCGTGAGTTAGAGTTAAGAAAATTCAAAGCGACTAAATTTTATCTCCTAAACGATTCTAAAATAAATTGGTATAAATATGCTTCATATCCCAAGGAAAATTACAGTAGTCTTCAAAATGTTCGAATTACATCCCTTCAAAAATAGCAATTTTTTCTAGCATTATGAGGCCATTCCTTTAACCATCTCATTGAATCATTTCTTATTTTAAATTATTTAAATATCGTCTGCATTATTTTCATACGTTTTATCGCTAAACTTTGATATTACGTAAATAATTTTTCTTTATACTTGTATTTAATAATAGATTAGGTGGTAATTTTAAATTTAATCATCGATTGTTTTTTGTTGCAATGAAAATTTTATCAGCGGTATTAACAACAAATTCTTTTCATAAAAGTGTAGTAGTCTATTTCGCGGACTAATAAATATCTAGCGTTTAAGTTATATATCTTTGAAAATTAAGAAGTTTGTCCGTTTATGTGTTTGTTTTTCATACATAACAACACGGTTTGCATTCGAACTGCAAGTAACTGTACGGAAAAATTCCTTGATTTGTATTTAAGGACAAATATCCCCTATATAATAATTACCTAAGTTATCTCTCCGTCTGTCCTCTAATTTATGAAGCGGTTGGATATGGACTGTATAGAGGCATCCATATTGGATTCATCATCAGTTAGATTTGGGGAAATTCAAAGTGAATAAAATTTATCTTCTCCTAAACGATTCTAAAATATATTGGTATAAATAGTATCACATTGAAAATTACTGTCGTCTTCAAAACGTTTGAAATCCCCCCTTCTCCCCTTTTCAAGCGTTTAATGCCAATATTTCAAGTCCTGTTTTCCCCGGTAAGAGCAGATGATTAAATTTATCAACTAATCACATAATAAGTACGTAAAAATAACATTTTGTTCTAGCATTATGACGTCTTTCCTTTAACCATCTCATTTAATCATTTCATTTTAAATTGTTTAAATATCGTCTGCATTATTCATATGTTTTATTACTAAACTTTGATATTGCTTAAATAATTTTCTTCTATGTTTGGCTTAGTTAATAGATTAGGTACATATGGGATAGTTTTAAATGTAATCATTAATTATTTTTGTTACAATGAAACTTTTATCCCCAGCATTAACAACAAATTCTTTTCATAAACGTGTAGTAGTCTATTTCACGGACTAATAAATATCTAGCGTTTAAGTTATATATCTTTGAAAATTAAGAAGTTTGTCCGTTTATGTGTTTGTTTTTGATACATAAAAACACGGTTTGCAATAGATTCGCTCAAACTGCAAGTAACTGTACGAAAACTTCCTTGATTTGTATTTAAGGACAAATATCCCCTATATAATAATTACCTAAGTTATCTCTCCGTCTGTCCTCTAATTTATGAAGCGGTTGGATATGGACTGGATAGAGGCAGCCATATTGGATTCGTCATGAGTTAGAGTTGGGGAAATTCAAAGCGAATAAAATTTATCTTCTCCTAAACGATTCTAAAATAAATTGGTATAAATATGCTTCATATCACATTAAAATTACTGTCGTCCTCAAAACGTTTGAAATCCCCCCCCTTCTCTCTTTTTCAAGCGTTTAATGCCAATATTTCAAGTCCTGTGTTCCCCGGTAAGAGCAGGTGATTAAATTTATCAACTAATCACATAATAAGTACGTAATAATAATATTTTTCTAGCATTATGACGTCATTCCTTTAACCATCTCATTTAATCATTTCCTATTTTAAATTATTTAAATATCGTCTGCATTATTTTCATACGTTTTATCGCTAAACTTTGATATTACGTAAATAATTTTCTTCTATATTTGGCATAATTAATAGATTAGGTACATATGGGGTAGTTTTACATTTAATCATCCATTATTTTTTGTCGCAACGAAAATTTTATCCTCGGTATTGACAACAAATCTCTTTCATAAAAGTCTAGGAGTCTATTTCACTGACTAATAAATATCTAGCGTTTAAGTTATGTATGTTTGAAAATTAAGAAGTTTGGTCGTTTGTATGTTTGTTTTTCATACATAACAACACGGTTTGCATTCGAACTGCAAGTAACTGTACGGAAAAATTCATTCATTTGTATTTAAGGACAAATATCCCCTATATAATAATAACCTAAGTTATCTGTCGTCCGTCCTCCAATTTATGAAGCGGTTGGACGTAGAATGGATAGAGGCATCCATATTGGATTCGTCATGAGTTAGAGTTGGGGAAATTCAAAGCGAATAAAATTTATCTTCTCCTAAACGATTCTAAAATAAATTGGTATACATATTGAAAATTACTGTCGTCCTCAAAACGTTTGAAATCCCCCCTTCTCCCTTTTTCAAGCGTTTAATGCCAATATTTCAAGTCCTGTGTTCCCCGGTAAGAGCAGGTGATTAAATTTATCAACTAATCACATAATAAGTACGTAAAAATAACATTTTGTTCTAAACATTATGAATGTCTTTCCTTTCACATCTCATTTAAATCATTTCCTATTTTTAATTATTTAAATATCGTCTGCATTTATTTTCATATGTTTTATCGCTAAACTTTGTTATTACGTAAATAATTTCATGTTTGGCATAATTAATAGATTATGTATATGAATAGTTAAAATTTAATCATTAATTATTTTTCTGTTGCAATGAAAATTTTATCATCGGTACAAGACAACAAATTAATTGTTCATAAAAGTGCCATCCGCGCTCAAGTATCAATCTTTAGAAAACGTACTAGTATTTGTCCCGCATACAGTGTGTTAATGTGACAGTAGTCTTTCAAATTTAATTAATTTTGTTCTTGAAATTTCAATATGTTATTAAAAACTAGTTTTTGTTTGTCTAAATTTTTCCAGAATCTATGTAGTAAACAAGAACATTCTTCTTCGTTTCCTAGTATATACCACTACGTCTGTACCCACAAACAAACCATGTTGTTGCACTAACCCGTACTAGTACGTGATCCGCGCTCAAGTATCAATCTTCAGAAAACGTACTAGTATTTGTCCCGCACACAGTGTGTTAATGTGACAGTAGTCTTTCAAATTTAATTAATTTTGTTCTTGAAATTTCAATATGTTATTAAAAACTAGTTTTCATTTGTCTAAATTTTTCCAGAATCTATGTAGTAAACAAGAACATTCTTCTTCGTTTCCTAGTATATACCGCTACGTTTGTACCCACAAACAAACCATGTTGTTGCACTAACCCGTACTAGTACGTGATCCGCGCTCAAGTATCAATCTTCAGAAAACGTACTAGTATTTGTCCCGCATACAGTGTGTTAATGTGACAGTAGTCTTTCAAATTTAATTAATTTTGTTCTTGAAATTTCAATATGTTATTAAAAACTAGTTTTTATTTGTCTAAATTTTTCCAGAATCTATGTAGTAAACAAGAACATTCTTCTTCGTTTCCTAGTATATACCACTACGTTTGTCCTCACAAGCAAACCATGCTGTTGCACTAACCCGTACTAGTACGTGATCCGCGCTCACGTATCAATCTTCAGAAAACGTACTAGTATTTCTCCCGCATACAGTGTGTTAATGTGACAGAAGTCTTTCAAAATTAATTAATTTTGTTCTTGAAATTTCAATATGTTATTATCATCATTTTCATTCTTTATTATTTACAAGTTGAATTCTGATAAATTTAAAAAGTTATTAATACTTATTTAACCAGAATGATCTTTATTAAAAATATTCTATACGCACCCCGTTTAAGTAAAATATCCTAATTTTTCTACGTAAGATTTTATTCTTTTCTTCCTAACAATTACATTTGCTTGCTATCTTAATTATTCTTTAAAAATATTCAGAAAAATATCCATTTCCCTCCTTACAGAATATGAATAAAAAATTATTTAAATATCAAAAGTAATATTAGATTTTCGCTGTGCGATATATATTAATTTTAACTTACTTTCATTATTAACTGTATTAAAACGAATATTAATGAAAATCTTTTATTCAAATCTCATTTACGTAAAACATTTTTATTAGATACCTCCAGGCTTTACAATAAAAATTACTTGTTTTCGTAAGTATTGCATTGAAATATAATCAGGAAAAAAAAGGATTAACAGTATAAATTTTTAACCTTATAGAATACGTATAACTATTCTTTTAATATCAAATACGATATATTTTTGGTTTTGGAAATATATTTTAATTTTATTTATCTTTTATTTTATACTTTATAAGGGAAACTATTAATAACATTCGAAGGTATGAATGATTAAAATGCATCTGGAGTGTGTAGAATACATATAATATTATTGTTTTTAAGCTGTTTAAATTAGGTATTAACTGAAATTTTTTACGTGACAATTATTATATCAATTATAAAGAAACTAGACGACCTGGCAGACGTTATGCTGTTTGAAATCTATAAATCCAAAAATTGTAAATTTTTTTTAAATAAATTGTAAATTGGACCATTTTGATGGAAAAGTAAGGAAAAATATACATATACATATACATATACATAGATACATACACATATATATACATATATATATATATGTATATATATATATTATATATATATATATATATAATATATATATATATATATATATATATATATATATATGTAATTATTATGTATATATATATGTATATATATATATATGTATATATATATATATGTATATATATATATATATATATATATATATATATATATATATATAAAATATATATATATTATATATATATATATGTATATATATATAATATATATAAATATATATAAATATATATATATATATATATGTATATATATATAATAATATAAAATATATATAAATATATATATATATATAATATGTTATATATATATATATATATATTTTATAAATATATATATATATATATATATATATATATATTTATATATATATATATATATATATATATATATATATATATATAATATATATTTGTGTGTATATATATATATGTATATAAATGTATGTATGTATAATATATAAAATATATGTATATATATATGTATGTATATATATAT
>CM063500.1:71866018-71871018 GCA_032207245.1 Pardosa pseudoannulata | reverse complement strand
TATATATATATATATATATATATAAATATATGTATGTTATATAATATATATAAATGTATTATATATACCTATATATATATATATATATACTAAATATATATATATATATATATATATATATATATATTTGTAAAAATATAAATATATTATAATATATGAATATAATATATTATATAAATATATATATATTTATATGTATGTATGTATATATGTATATATATATATGTTTATTTATATATATATATATATATATTTATTTTATTTATATATATTTAATTTATATATAATAGTTTTTTAATATAATAATATATATATATATATAATATATATATAAATAATATATATATCGAATATAATATATATATATATATATATAAATATATAAATATAATATTTTTCTTCGTTTTTATTTCTGCACATCATTACTGGACAAGACTTGTAAATTCAAGGAGACGGTCTCATATATTAACCGCTTCAGTTAGTTTTCTGTCTCCACTTTTCTCCAAAGTTTTCTATGCTTGTAGTCCTAAACGGAGCTCAATTATATAATTCAAAATATTTTTCAATATACCATTAGGTCGATAACGTGAATAATCTTTTGTTCACATTCTTCCAGGTGATACTCAAAATGCTCGCGATGTTTACGAAAGTCTTTTGTATATGTTGTCACTTTTCAACGTAAAATTTTGAATAATTATTTTTCTGTCACTTTCTATTCGGTAGAAAATTTCAAAGAGCACGTTATATCGAATTTTGTATTAACATTTAAGAGAAGAGAAAATGACTGAATATATTTATTAAGTAGACAAGCCTGGTAATTTCTAAAATATTTCCATTTCTGTTTTTGTGAAAGTTTATGCATATGCATTATCTACTCGTTTCATGTTTTAAAAATATCTTGAACTTGTGTTTAGATTCATGAAGAGAAGTTCTTTAAAATTCCATAAGCATACATTGCATTCCGGCAATGACATGAAACCGGTGTTATGCAATTTGAAAAATTATAGATGTAAAATAATTATATTATATTTGTGGTATATATGCATATATATGCATATACCCCGTCATATGACGGAATTAGTAAAATTGTTAATTTTTCTAGAATTGAAAAATACGCTATATGGAAGGCAAAATATTATTTGTTTTTTAATCTGAGAATTATCTGGTACATGCTCAATAATTTGTTTATCCTTACTGACTGCATGTTAGTTTCCAACTTTAATTTATCTTGTCATATAATAAATATATCAGAGGTTTTTCTGACAGTGATTATTTGGTTTTTTCGTCTTTACCGTTCGAAACCTGATAAAAACAAACACAAGAAAGAACAAACTTCTTAATTTTCAAAAATATATATAATTTTTTAGTTATCTGCTTATGCATGACATTGAGCTATTATTTTTATGAAGTATTAACAATATTATTGTTATTTAATCACGTCATCTTTAATTTTGCATATTTATAAAATTCTGACACAAAAGCTTTATTTTGTCTAATTTTCTATAAAATCTTTTTTTAGATTTAAGTAAGTTTTCTTTTTTTATCTTAGAGTCACTTTCCACCTAAGGAACTCTGAGTAATTTATATTTATCCAGGCATGAAGATCTTACTTTCCCGAAAAATAAACTAATTAATATCAATATACTAGCATATAGTCCGTCATATGAAAGGATCAGTAAAATTTTTAATTTTATAGAATCGTAAAGTACTATATAAGACAGGTAAAAAAATGGTTTGTTTTTGGCTGAGAATTATTTCATACAGGAGCAGTAATTTGTGTATCTTTACTGACCGCATGTTAGTTGCCAACTTTAATTTATCTTGTTATATTAATTGATAGGGAGGACAGCAGAGGTTTTAATATTGACAGTGGTTATTTGATGGTATATATGAATGATGTCCAAAATTTAGTGAATCGATAGTAAACCGTGTCATTATGTATGAAAAACAAACACACAAACGAACAAACCTCTTAATTTTCAAAGATATGTAACTTAAACGCCAGATATTTATTATTCCTTGAAATAGACTCCTAGACTTTCATGAAAATAATTTGTTGTTAATACCGGTGATAAAACTTTCGTTGCAACAAAAAATAATCCATGATTAAATTTAAAATTATCACATATGTACCTAATCTAATATTTAAGTTAAAAATAGAATAAAATTATTTATGTAATATCTCAGTTCAGTGATATACGTGTGAAAATAATGCAGAAGATATTTAACACTAGATTGCCCGAGATTTCTTGTATACCTATATTGCCCAAAAACAGTCAAAATGACTGCATTGTGAAAAAATAACAAATATGTAAAGAAATTTGTTTAAAATTAATTTTTAATATTATATAATAAAGGAGGGCGGAAGTAACTACAATTATTCATAAACCCATTTATATGTTATAGAAAAAGTCACCAAATTCTAAGAAATTGTGTCATTATATTTCATAATTGTTTTTCTAATTGAAATTAAAAAACAGTCAAAATGACTGCCTTGGGCAATCTAGTGTTAAATAATTTAAAATAAGAAATGATTAAAAGAAAAAGTTAGAGGAATGACGCCATAATGCTAGAAAGAATTGTTATTTTCATCCGCTTTTAATGTGATAAATTGATGAATTAAATTACCTGCTCTTAACCGCGGAAAATAGGTCTTGAAATAATGTTATTAAAAGATCAAAAAGGAGTTGAGGTGTGGATTTCAAACGTTTTCGAACTCGCTTTGAATTTTGTTAACCCTAAACTGATCAAGAATCCAATATGGATGACTCTATTCATATTGGATTCATCTACTCTCACCATTTAATAACCCCCAAACAAAAGATTAAGAAGGGGAGAAAAGATATGACTTCTAGAAGTTTCCTTGTAAAGAGAGGAAAAGGTGGAAGGGAGAGTGAGTTAGAGAGATTAACGTGATCATTTAACTGAGGCCACGGTATAATTTTTGGAACTTCTTTTTCTCGAGATACGATTATTCTTAAATCACTTTCGTCTATGGTTTTCTTTTAAAATAAAATGCTAAGTTTATTGTTAGAAGAAGACATTGTCTAAATACGTACTTCATATATATTATTTCAGACCAATATGGCATGCCAAATAGAGCTTTTGAATACTCAGAATGGCAATTTAACCCCTTGCCTGTTTTGCACGTACACCGTACGGGCGCGGTTACCGTGACTTTAAGGATTTGCCCGTACGTCGTACGGGCAATCTGATTTCTTTGTCGTTCTCACTGTTTTGCGATATCTTTAGTATTTTTCATGTCAAATTAGTTGTATCGATGTTCACAAGAAGTTAAATTTAGAAGAGTATTCTGTTTCAAAGCGCGGGTTATCTGTTAGGATTTAAACTACTCCGCGAGTGTTTATATTTAAGTTTTTGGCTTGAGTTTTTGAAAGATTGGCCGAGAGAGACTTTTAGAGGTAATTCCGCCCACAGACAAAAACTAATACCTTCAAACCAGTGCTATGTGAGTAGATAGAAAATAAGAGTTCTGCCCCATGAGAGCAGGGAGCCCAACATCACCCGTGACTTAGGTGATAACGTTATCTTATCGACGATAACGTTATCTATGTCTAGTGGAGTGGAGTATTAGTGTTCCTGTCGTAAACTTTTACGAGCGTGAAACCGAAACTAGAAGTTTCTGTAGGAATTGATGGCAACGGTTCATTTTTTCTAAAGTTTCTTGGAACGGTCACAACCCCTGGATCCGTGGATCCGTGAGGCAGAACTCTTATTTTCTATCTACTTATGTGTATTCACTGAAGAAAAGTGACTGCAGAGAAAAAGAATTAGAAAAGAAATTACGTATTTTTGTCCAAACTGTGATCTTAGACTATGACTCTTATCATCTTTCAAGATTTATCGCACTAAATCTGACCTTTGAAAAAACAGGTTAAGTAAATGTACTTGTATTGGCACTTCAAAATAATTGGGAGTAATTGTAATCGAAAATATTTGTATTTTTTATATGCACAGCTGTATACATAGCTTCACTTTTTGATGCACAGGAGATAGAAAAGACAACTTCCACAGAAAACATGATTTTACTTCCTATAAAAAAGTTAATATACATGCTTAAAATAATTAAAAATGTTACTTTTAATAACATTTTTCAGCTTACAGATGTAAAATAAAGAAAAATATGCAATAAAAAAGTGACATTTTTTGGTTAGTATTCGTTAAAAAAATGAAACTGCTAAGGGGTTAATTAAATAAGAATCCATTTTACAACTCTGGATCAGAGGGGAATACACCAGTATAGGAGAACATTTACAGTCTACTAACAAAAGTCATTTCTGGTGATGTGGTTAAGAAACTCTCTTTTTGCCGTCTGGTCCCCGGTTCGGAACCTGACAAGTGAAAACTCCCTATCTTCTCGTAGGGTTTGGGTCATAGTCAATAGTCTACTGCAGTCGCTCCCTCGTGATGTCTGTGGCGCGACGTGCACTTTGATGGAGTTTCACTGTATGATTTAATAAAGTATTTGCTACCTACCAACCACCACCAAGTGGAGCCTTAATTGGCTCATGACCAAATGGTCCCGGAGTGGCTCACAAATGAATGTCAACTAACAAGCCTCAGAGTTTTGCGGTCGTACCTTAATATACTCATTCATTTTCCAACTCTGGATCAGAGAGGAATACACCGGAGTAGGAGAGCATTTACAGTCTACTAACAAAAGTCATATCTGGTGATATGATTAAGAAGCTCTCTATCTGCCTTTCGGTCCCCGATTCGGAACCTGAAAAGTGAAAACTCCCTATCTTCTCGCAGGTTTCGAGTCATAGTCGAAAATCTACTGCAGTCGCTCCCTCGTGACGTCTGTGGAGCGACGTGCACTTTGATAGAGTTCCACTGTATGATTTAGCAAAGTATTTGCTATCTACCAACCACCACCAAGTGGAGCCTTAATTGCGTCATGACCAAATGGTCCCGGACTGGGTCATAAATAAATGTCAACTAACAAGCCTCAGAGTTTATCGGTCGTAATTTAAAAC
>CM063500.1:71858518-71861018 GCA_032207245.1 Pardosa pseudoannulata | reverse complement strand
ACCTTAAGTTGTAGGTCAATACCTGTATCCTCTATTAAGATATCACGTTAGCCGTTCACTTGATTGTATCGTTATCGTGATAATAAGATCACAGCTAAACCGAAAAGAAACAACATCGATGTATGTGATGGTAACCTTGAAGGATGGTTCGCTGGTTGCATCCATATGCTGGACCACTAAATGAGCCGAGCTCGTGGCTTTCGGCACGTGTTAAAACTACTTTAGAAGAGTTAGGTCCTGTGTGGTGTCCTTGTTGTCCTGGTGTTGTGTACTTAAGCTGTCTCAAGTACACGATAAGAAAGTAAGACAACAACCAGAGTTCTTGTTGTGTACTAAAGTAGGCAGCTTAAGTACACAACACTAGTTTTATTTTGAATATATTGAAATATCACGTCTCTGAAATTTATGTAGCAAAATAAATATTTTATGCAGTTATATTTAGCATTTAACAATAAGTCATACTCCCTCCAGATGGTGGTAATGGCTTGCATTTACACATAGTGTGGAGGGGCCTTAAGAAATTCTCATAGACTAGTAATCCCACTGCAGGGATTAAAATATATATATATACACATAAAATATGAAACATAATAAAACACACATATATATATATATATATATATATACACATATATATATAATATATATATAATATATATATATATATACATATATATACATATATACATATATCATATATATATATATATATATATATATATATTATATATATATTATATAAATATATTTAATATTATAATTAATGATTGATAGAAAAGAAGCTAGATATTTATTAGTCCGTGAAATACTCCTAGACTTATATGAAAAGAATTTATTGTTAATAACCGTTGGTAAAAGTTTCATTACAACAAAACATAATCAATGATTAAATTTAAAATTATCACTATGTAAATAATCTATTATTTAAGCCAAATATAAAAGAAAAACATTTACGTAATATCTAAGTTCAGTGATAAAATATATTAAAATAGTGTAGACGATATTTAAATAGTTTAAAATATGAAATGATTCAATGAGATGTTTAAAGGAATGACGTCACAATGATAGGAAAACAAAATGTTATTTTTGCCTATTAAGTGATAAATGGATAAATTTAATCGCCTGCTCTTAACCGGGGAAAATAGGGCTTGAAACAATGGCATTAAACTCCCGAAAAGGAGGGAAGGGTTGGATTTCGAACGTTTTAAAAAAGACAGTATTTTTTGCTGTGATATGAAGCATATTTATATCAATTTATTTTAGAATCGGATCGATAGTTTAGGAGAAGATAAACTTTATTCGCTTTGAATGGATGCCTCTATCCATTCCAGGTCCAACCGCTTCATAAATTGGAGGACAGACGGACATATAACTTAGGCTATTATTATATAGGGGATTATACTAAACTTTAAATTTAAATGAATTATAGAAAATATCATTCTTGTAGACTCCTTATTGTATATTTACATGGACTTTTACTTACATACACAAATATACACTCATGTCCATAAATTAAGGATAATGAAGTTCAGGCAATGAAAGAGACAAAAGCAAAACAAATTTGACTTATTTGTAAATTCTATTTATTAAACAAAAGGTAAAGAGCAAAAAGATGCTATATGTTTGACATAATTAATAAAAATTGCGATTTTTACTCCCTGGAGCAAATTTCAAAAAGGAACCTATTTACAGAAAACAGTATAACATGGTTAGTATGATGGTTTATACGGAGTATGTCTCCCGGACGATGCAATACAAGCGTTACAACGCCTACGCATGCTGAGTATCAGATTATCAATCTGATCTTGGGGAAAATTACACCACTCATCAAGCAATGCCCTCCGAAGTTCCGATAGACAGTTGGGAGGGGGTTGACGGGCTGCAATTCGTCGGCCAAACATGTCCCACACATGCTCTATTGGATTCAAGTCCGGTGAGTATGCTGGCCAATCCATACGGGTGATATCCTCCGATTGAAGGCATTCGTCTACAATGTTTGCACGGTGAAGTCGGCGTTGTCATCCATATACAGAAATTCAGGACCCATGGCGCCCCGAAACAAACGTACATGTTGTTCCAGAATGACATCCCGATAGATGTGGCCTGTCATCGTTACACTCTGAACATGCAGGTCAGTTCTGGAACCAAGAATATTTCCTCCCCAAACGAGCCATCCTGCACCACCGTAACGGTGTCGTTCAATGGTGTTCTCTTGGTGGTAACGGGTACCTGGCGCTCTCCATATGAAAGTCTGGCGAGAATCAGAATGTAAACTGAACCTGGACTCGTCGGAAAACATCACACAAGACCGCTGTTGCGGTGTTCACTATGCATGCTCTCTAGCCCTGCATAGTCGCAGGCGACAGTGAGTTGCGGTAAGGGGAACACATCTGACAGGCCTACGAGCATATAGACCAATGTTCCCTAAGCGTCTGTACATGGTCTGCCTTGAAACTGTCGTACCGGTAGCTGAAGAGAGCTGACGAGACAGGTCTGATGC
>CM063500.1:71843518-71853518 GCA_032207245.1 Pardosa pseudoannulata | reverse complement strand
CCTACATCACTATAAGTAGAAGACGAAATTAAAGAAAAGGTAAAAAAATTGTTTTGTTCTACATTCAATAATAGAGGAAACACATCTCTAGAAACTGTGATTAAATTAAAACAGTGAGGACAAAGGGTGCTACCATATTACAGTCGACATATGTCACTGGTGACTTCTGCGTCATAATGATGTCAGAGAGGTAAATTTATGGTACCAAATTCATATCTCTGGCGATTTCTGACGTCATTATGACGAAGAAGTCACCTGTGACATATCTTAACTGCAGTATGGTAGCAGCCTAAGACAGGGCCGGTCTCATCAAAGTCGTTTAATGGCTAACCGCGATTAACCAACGGCGCCAACCTATGGTGAGATGCAATTCCCCGTTTAAACAGAGATTAATCGAGGTCAGCCGTTAAATGACTTTGGTGAGACCGGCCCATAGAAGACATTTTCATATTAGAATATGCAAGAGATTATGCAGTTATTTCTGTGCAACATGCTTTTATAAATTGGTATGGAATGGAATTTGTTACCATTTTATAGATTATGCAGAGCCGGTCTCACCAAAGTAGTTTAACTGTTAACCTCGATTAACCCACGACGCCAAACAGTGATAGGACGCAATTCTTCGTTTAAACAGAGATTAATTTCGGTTAGCGATTTAACGACTTTGGTGAGACCGGCTCTAAATAAGTATCTCTAATGATTACTTAATCGCTGTTTAACTGTTAACTATGGTGTACGTTTGATCTGGTTTCAGTTACAACTACTCCTTACTAAGTCGCAGTAACATTCTGTGGTGGTATAGTTACCTGAAAGATACAGGATAGGTGTGCAAAACGGAAAGCAGTACACGTTCACGTGATTATAAAGGAATGATCAATAGAGTAATGCAGACTTTCGTTTGAAGTCAGCGAAAGTGTACGACAGCTACCGCCTTTGAAATTAAAATCCACAGAAAGAAGAATCATCACCTTCACAACTCAAAATTAAATTTTAAACCATTTAGCTTACAGTGGGGGCAACATTAAGGGCCTATCTCACCAAAGTGATTTAATGGCTAACCATGATTAATCTATGTTTAAACGGAGAATTGAGTCCCACCATCGATTGCTACCATGGGTTAATCGAGGTTTGCAGTTAAACGACTGTGGTGAGACCTGCCCTTAATAACGGAGACAAAAATCGTAGATTTGACTTTAGTGTGGCCTAAAAGAGCAATTGAAAAAAGAAGATGTTGCAAATAACTAGTTTTTCTGAGTTAACTTGCATTTATCAAGAAGTATCTAATGTCAAACTTTTATTGACAACAAAGACATCACAAGTTTTTAATTATGATATCCAATCTCATCGGTTTTTTTTTTAAAGTACGTGCTTAAATAAATGATGAGCTTACACACCGATGAATGGAACGTCCAGATGACAAAGATTTACCAATGATTATATGACCTCAAAGATCCATAGGTCTTATGCCATTCGATTTCTTATGACATTCGATTTACACCAATCACAATGTTTATGGACCAAAGAAGCTGAACACATTGAAATTTAAAGAAAGCTTTTGCTTGCGAAGCATCAATATCCATAGAAGATGTGATCCTATATTAGAAATGTAATCTGTATACAAATTACATGATTGCCATGATACAAAGCAAACATATGTAACTATAAAATGATATATTGTAATTAATTTTGTGAGTCTCTTACTATAATGCCCAAAACGACAAAAGTTACATGGGTTGAGATCTGATGATCGTTATGGCAACATATTACGAAAGTGGAGGATGACGAAGGGGTAAAGGGTACATTTATTTAAAGCAATGTGATAGACAACATTTTTGTCAGTTCCGTTTGGAGTGTGTACAAAAGATTTTAATCTTTGCCCACTCTGGAGCAGGCCTTATACAACTGCGCATAAGAAAAGCATGGTGTCTGCAAGTCTATACCAGCAATCCCAAGAGACTGGCCCTGTGACTTATTGATTGTCATGGCAAAGCACATTTTCAAAGGGAATTTCCTTTTTTTCTTTTTTTGGTTCATTATCACACGGCTCAGAACAAGCACATGGAGCACTATTTGAGTTATAAGGGAACAGACAAACAGACAGACAACAAATGCGTTTTATATGCATAGAGACATCTCCACAAAAACATTCAAAATCACTCTCAATGATCAACTTGCATGATTTCCTTTTTTCCTTTTTTTGGTTCATTATCACACGGCTCAGAACAAGCACATGGAGCACTACTTCAGTTATAAGGAAACAGACAGACAATAAATGCGTCTTATACGTATAGAGACATCACCACAAAAACATTCAAAATCACTCTCAGTGATCAACTTGCATGATTTCGTTTTTTACTTTTTTTGGTTCATTATCACACGGCTCAGAACAATCACATGGAGCACTACTTCAGTTATAAGGAAACAGACAGACAATAAATGCGTCTTATACGTATAGAGACATCACCACAAAAACATTCAAAATCACTCTCAGTGATCAACTTGCATGATTTCCTTTTTTCCTTTTTTTGGTTCATTATCACACGGCTCACAACAATCACATGGAGCACTACTTCAGTTATAAGGAAACAGACAGACAATAAATGCGTCTTATACGTATAGAGCAGTGATTCTCAACCTGTGGGGCGCGCCCCCCTAGGGGGCGCGAGCACACTAATGGGGGGGCGCGAGCATATCCAAGAGAAAATGTTATTTAAAAAAATTGATTAAGTGACTGAAAGGAAAGAACACACACACACATACAAAACAAAATACATTTCGACATATTTAATAATTAACTTATTAAATTAAAACAACTTACTAAATTAAAAACAAATTTAATAATTATTAGTGACTTCCTTGGGCCTGTCTTTCAGAGCAAAGTTTTTCGAAGGAGGGTTTAATATTAGAAATAGACACTCTCAGTTCTTTTTCTATATTTAGCTGAGATCTATATTTTGTCTTCAAAGAAGCCACCGCAGAAAATCCAGTTTCACAAAGGTAAGATGTTGAAAATGGCAGTAGAATGCGAAATGCCCTTGTTTTTAGTGCAGAAAACTCATCATCCACTCCTGCCCAAAATTCAAAGAGTGATTTATTACTAAATTGTCTTTTGGTTTCGCCGCTTGCCGTGAAGTCTATGAAGGTTTCTTCCTCTTTAATTGAGAGTCCTTCGGGAGTATTTTGAAATGGATCCCTCACCCACTTGTAACTTGATATCAGTTTGTCGTCAGCAAGAAAGTACTTTTTAAAATTCTTTGCTAGCATTGCTAAATGATTTTCAATGGTTGTAAAAACAACTTTTACATGTTGTTCTTCAGCCTTGTAAGTTTTAATACAATCATTCAAATTTGCAAACATTGTTAAGTTTTCTTGCTTTAAATTTCTGCTCCACAATTCCAATTTCCTACAAAAAGCATTAACTTTATCACTCGTATCCAATATATGTGTATTTGCTCCTTGCAGATGAAGATTCAAATTATTTAATTTCTCGAATATGTCGACCATGTAGCTCAATTTCATCACAAATAAACTATCGCGAAAATTCTCAGCTTCCGGTCTGTTTTCCTCTTCTAGGAAAACGGCGATTTCTAATTTTAATTCATAAACACGTTGCAAAAATTTCCCTCGTGATAACCATCTTGCCTCGCAATAAAATAGTAACGCTGAATGTACTGCACCCATGTCTTTACAAAGTGTGGAAAAGATTCTTGATTTCAGGGGTCTCATTTTTATATAATTTACTACGGTTACAACCGTAGTTAACACAATATTCAAACCAGGGCTCATTTCTTTGGAAGCCAAAGCTTCTCTGTGGATCATGCAATGTGTCCAGACGCACTGTGGCGATTTTTGTTTCACAAGTGCTTGAATAATTTGGAATCTTCCGGACATAGAACGAGCACCATCGGTGCATATTCCGACTCAATTTTTCCATTCTATGTTTGCCTCGTTCATAAAATCATTTAAGATAGCAAATAATGCGAGTGCTGTTGCTTTGAGTTCTATTGGTTTGCAGAAAAGTAATTCTTCTACTACTGACAAATCATCACAAAATCTAACATAGGCAATGAAATGAGCATCTTTATTACTATCTGTTGCCTCATCGAGTTGTATTGAAAACAATTTGTCACGCAACTTCGACAAAAGCTGACACTCTACATCTTCAGCTATATCAGCAATTCGACGGGCAACAGTATCATTTGAAACAGGTATAGACTGCAATTGTTTTGCAAAATTATCTCCAAACATAATTTCTACAATCTCAATTGCGGCTGGCAAAATAAGCTCTTCACCAATGGTGTGAGGCTTTTTACATCTGGCTATTTTATATGAAAGTTTGTAAGAGGCAATTAAAGCTTTTTCATTCACAGACAAAGTTTTTTTAAACAATGATTTTTGCTTTTCATATTATTTTAATTTTAATTCGAAGAATTCTCTGGGTTTGTTTACGTACTCACTATGAAGCGTTTCCAAATGTCGTTTAAGTTTATTAGGTTTCATGCTGTCTGCCGCCAACATTTTTGAGCAAATGATACACAGGGCCTTTCTTCTTCATTTACTTCAGTACTAGTGAACCCAAAATTTAAGTATTCTTGAGAATATTTTCTTGATTTTATTTTCGGAACCACGCTCGTCTGTGTACTTGTTGATGCTTGTCTATCGTCTAATGCTCGCTTACGCCCGCTTAAAAATTTATCCATGATTCTGCATAAGTCTGCTGCCGTGAATATTTAATACCGTGAATTGCAATTACACGAAAATATATATAACATACACATTAAGAATAGATTCAATAGCGATAAGAAGGATTGACTCGAATGAGATTGTCTGGAATTGAAATTGGCGTCATAGAACTTTCTCCTTCTCCCTATGAGAAAACATTTGTTCACATCTGCGCACGCTCCTAACTTAACTTTTAAGCTGACCAGACAAATTCCAGACAAATCGAAACTTCTCGCGAAACCGTGAGAATGCCCGACATGGCGGGACGCAAGAGCAATAAAAAGGCATAGGATTATTGTTTTTTCAATGCTGAGTATCAGTGTTGCAAAATGTCAATAAATTTCCGTATTCTTGGTAATTTGCAAAGTTTAAAATTAAGGTTGTAGTGCAGGTTTAGCGCCATAATGCTCAAAATACATTATTATTGTATACATTTTATTGTACGCGGTGGGGAGGGGGGGCGCGATGAAAATTATGATTGAAAATTGGGCCGTGAATACTAAAAGGTTGAGAAACACTGGTATAGAGGCATCACCACAAAAACATTCAAAATCACTCTCAGTGATCAACTTGCACGATTTCCTTGTTTTTTTTTTTGTTTTTGTTTTTTTTTTTTGGTTCATTAACACACGGCTCAAAACAGGCATATGGAGCACTACGTTTTGCTATAAGAGGCCAGATTGAGGTCGGAATGGAACGAAACCTGTTTACGAATCTTCCCCATGCAATTTTGTGTACTTGTACCAAATTTCACGTTATTTGGTTGTCTGGATCTTGAGTTATAAGGGAACAGACAAACAGACAACAAATGCATCTTATGTACAGAGAGATATTTGTAACGGATAAGAAATATGTTTATTTTGACACTTATTAAGTATTTAAAACAATAAAATAGGTTCTATGTATCCCAAGACTGTACTAAAAAGCGTATTCTTTACAATTTCTAGACTTTATTTATATGACTGCAATATAACTATAATAACTAGGAAAATTACGTTATAACTTCTTTTCAGAGATGTCTTTAAATTATTTCTAATTGTAGTTCTATTGCCTTAAATATAGCAAATGTGTTTAACCAATTAGTTTGACATTAGAACAGAGTACTATGCTAATTGGCGAGAAAACAACATTTATATGTTAATAATTTAAATCTATTTTGTGTGAAAGTTGTTGAAGGATTAACCCATATTGGACCGCTGTCCTATAAACAGGACAGCAAATAAAACTCCATTTAATAATAAAGTTATAAATATTTTCTGAGTGGATTTTATTTTAACACCTTTAAAATAGACACACTTTAGCATAGTAACAAAAAAAAACTGAGAAATCAAATTGTATTGTAAAATTTATTTTCAGCAACCTTTTAAAAATTGTCATTTTTTAATCTTACATTTTATATTTATTATATTATTATTTTTTAAACATTGTGGAGGTTACTTTTAGTTTAAAAACAGAGCTAATAATGTAGCTGAAAGTTTTTGTTGAAAAATATATTTTACATGTGTATTTTGTAAGTATAAAAAAGGACCCTAAAATTAAGTCGAAGGTCCAATCCTAATTATTTTTCTATGAATTCGATATTGCACTGATAGCGCACATTCTTTTCTTATCTTTCAATGAAAACCAGTTCAAAAACTTTTTCACACACCTGGACACAACAAGGGGTAAATATATGTCTATTCTATTCAGAAAACTGGAAATGTTTTGTAAGATAAACTTACTCTCTTACTGCCAGTTCAATAACTGCAAGAGAAAACCTAGAACAGTATGCTTAAAATGTAATGTTGGACTTTGTTTTGACTGTTTCCCCAAATTTCATCTATGAATCAGCCTAATGCAATATAAGTGATATTTGTTAAGTTTTAGTAGTGTAATGGACCTTTGTCCTATTTATAGGTCAGCCAATTACATAAAAATTAAAAATATTTTTTCAAAATTTTGGTTTTATATACTTAGTTACATCATATTAATGATATGGATTAAGTTTTAATAACCTACAGAAATATTTAGTTGGTGTGGTACAATATGGGTTAACTGATTGCAAATATAAATACACGGTTTGTAAGTGATTACTATTAGTTAAGTGAATTTTTATGCTTTTTTATAGTAATTTTTCAATTTTACTATTTTTTATATGAAGCTTATTGATAAATTGTTTGTAATCATAATGTTTTTTAAAGTTTACGGAGCGGTGTTGTACTCCCCGTGAAATGTTTGATGTGAAATGACACATCAAACCGTTAGATTAGACACATTACATTACATTAGACTCGTTCCGACAGATGAAATGTTTAACTGCGCTGTAGCATTGCATTGACACATTTTTGGTAACCTGTCATAATGATTTTAAATTATCATCTTTTGTTTTAATGTTTAATCATTTCGCTTTCTGGCTTCTATATTGACAAGCTGCATGTAAGTGAGCAAGGCATAAAATGTGAATACGCCTCTTCTCAGTTCCGATAAGAATGTGTTGCTTTCTGCTTATATGACAACCATTGACCACCTTCAGAGTGTGAGTATTTCTGAAACATTCCAGAAACGTTTAATCTCCCACTCCTTTGATCATTCCCAATTTCTGTAGGTGGAAGAGGGAGAATTCTCGGAAATTCAAACAACAGCAAAAGCAAAGAAATGAATAGGTTCCTTCTAAATACATTGTGAATATTCCTTTGCAAGTTAAAATGAGGTTCGAAAACTGATAACATTAACAGATCAGAAAATGTGATAATTTTAATATATAAATGAATAGAAGAAATCGGGACCAAGTGATTTTGATAACAATAAGCGATTCATACCATTAACCGCGATCACATTAAGCGGAGTTAACTGTAATGATTTATATATTGACTGAGCTCGCCAAGGAAAAATGCCAAAAATATCAAGGAGTAACGTTTTTTGATGGACCACTGCAAAGTTTATTTGCTTTCTGATGTTGCCAAAAAAACTTACAAACTAACACCAATAATATAAACAGTTTTAATTAACTACCTTCAAATAATAACGCAGTAGCTTAATGAATTGAAGTCATTCTTACAAACAACATATTAGAGAAAGTGTTAAAAATTTAGATTAATCTTGTATTTCAACTGTAAACAAGGGAAAATATATATAAAAATACATATTGTTTAATGATTATCCATTTTTTCTAAGTCCTTGTATGCAAAATAATTTAAACTCTAAATAAAAAAAACAAGTTTTCAAAAATTAAAAAAAAAATCGAGAAAGTTCTTTGGTACCATACTAAGTTTAAAGACAATATAAAAACCAAATAATGAATAGAAAATTTTGTTCTAAAAACAAATTATTTTGAAAGAAAGTTTAAATATAAAATTAGCATTACGGGCTTAAGAAGAAATAAGCGGTTTTACTTAAGTATCAGGGAAAAACAAAACTTAATCAGCTTTTGGAAGCGTAACAAAATGTAGTACTTTGTAAGGGCTTATTATTCCAGGGGCTTACCGGTAGAAAAAAAATTAAAGAAAATTACTTTAGGCAGAGGATAAAAGAGAAAGATTGGGACATAAAATATAAATAAAAGTTTCTATTTATTCAAATCTCATCGTGTATTATCAAGGAATTAATCTGGAAAAAATTCAAATCTGTTGATCTCAATCGTAATACAAAAGGTTAATTAATCCATGGGTGATTAAAAGACAGTAGTAGTTATTTAAAATTATGAGGCTATAACTGTATTTAGGAGTTGCTAAATAGTGTTGTTTCTTTTTGGAAACTCGTAACATCGAAGAAAATTACAGTATATACTAAGCTCATAGTAATGTATGTATATGAAAGGAGTTATATAAGATTAGTTGAGTTAAGAAGAAAAGTTGGTGTTCTCGTGGTCGTAAAGATTATCAGAATTCAAAGAAAAATCAAGACTTCCGCCAAAGTGTCATTTTTGGTACTGAGTGAAAGAAATATTGAGATTAAAATTATATTGTTACTAATTTGGAACTTAAAATGTGTTTCTGATATTAACACATGCGGGACAAGTACTTGTGCGTTTTCTGACTACTGACACTTGAGCGCGGGTCACGTGCTGTGATGAGGCGATTTAGGTCAGTTATATAATTGATTCATTCATACAAGAAGTAAAATGCTCGGGATCTAAACCTGACCTCATCACATCTTTTTAAAAAGACAGAGGACCATAAAATTATATTCTACTGATATTGCTGTCTTGTACGGTGGTCTCGGACGGAGTTCTGATCCCAGTCCCAGATTAGAATCCCGTCTCCGTACTTGACATTAAATAAGAATGTACTTTTGTGGAGTTATTTATGAGTCCCTAAGGGATAGTGCCCAATTAGAAAGGATAAAGTTTTCCACGTTGGTGGTCTCAAGGCGGGGTTTAAACAGACCAATTAGATTCTTACAACTATCCCGATTGGACGATAAGAAGGAAGAGAGGACAAGGACGAAATTAATAAAATTTTAAAAAAATCCAAAATTTAGAAGGTGTTTGATAGTCGAGACGAGGAGAAAGTCCAACGGAAGGTGTTCTATAGTCGAGTCGACTACACAAGTCCGACGGAACGTGTTCGAGAGTCAAGTCCGATGGGAAGAGTTCCTATATCAAATAGCACGATCGCACCCCCAAAGACTCAAGAGGAAGCCCCTGACCAGACCGACGGAAGATCTATAGATACCCAATCCTGATCAGCCATAGATACCCATGAACCAGCAGTGTTCCGGGCACACCATTTTAACTGCCCAAAGGTACCCCCTTTTACATACATTTTGAAATTAAGATTAGGTCCTCTCTCTTATATTTACATAATTATTTAAGTATGGAAAAATTAATGTCAGAACTAATTTAGAAGGTGTTAATAAAGCATATTTTATGAAAATTAGAATCAGTTTGTGTGTACATACATGTATATATATTATAATAAAATTTTTTTTATATTAAGCTAGTGTCGGATGCTGTTAATTTAGCTTTTAGTTTATTTTCATATCTTATGTCTGTAGTTTCTCAGAACCTGTGGTTAAATTTAGTACTAAAATACTTTTACACAACGCAATCAAAATAAAATACCACTATACATTTGATCACAGGTTAATACTCAAATAAAAACGAGGACTAGACGATACATACTAGTACTGGTTAGTGTAACAACATGGTTTATTTGTGGGTACAAAAATAACGGTATATACAGGAAAACGAAGCCGAATGTTCTTGTCTACTACATAAATTCTGGAAACATTTAGACAAATAAAACTAGTTTTTACATCAGTCAATGTGCAAACTGAAAACTGGAAAATATTAAAACTA
>CM063500.1:71818518-71836018 GCA_032207245.1 Pardosa pseudoannulata | reverse complement strand
TGTTTTTGCCGTAGACCCACCTTCTCTTTAAGTTGCTCTAATGTCGGGCTTGTCCTCTATAATATAGATGACACATTCGTATTGCTGTATGATTCTCGCTCTGTAGTAGGGTAATTAAAGCTGGTAACATTAGAAAATACATCGATCTCTCATCGATCTCATCGATCTCTGAGTATACATTTTGCAAAGATCTGTGGCATTCCGATGCATTATCAAAGATTAATAACATTTGTTAATTGTCTAAGGCTACAAGATACATAACTGAACTAAACCAATTGCAGTACTGTTAAAAAGAGAAAAATTTAAATTTTGTAGTTATAGCATACTGTATAAGACGTATGTTTTTATATATAATCACTGGCTGCTTTAGGAAAAGTTTAAAACATCTAAAATATTTTGTCTATCTTAACATCACACAGGACATCAACATTTATAATGTTATTTGGATATTTTGTAGAAATTGTATCAAAAACACAGGACATCCGATAGAACATGTTCGTTGCTAGTCAGGTATTACATAGAATGCCTACTTAAGTTTCACTGACACCTGGTCAATACCTGAGATGTAACCTAGCCGTCGAATGAATCACTACGTATGTTACAATATATGGGAGGTGTGTCATCAGATTTTGATCTCATTATCCACCATGGTGTATAAAAGGTATATCTTAGTGCTAAAAGTGTTATTAAACCAGATCTATGTCAACTTTTTATTATAATGGCATAGACTAATATTTATGCAAGGGTAGAATCTCTAGTTTAGAATTACATAATTCATATAATGAACCTGACATAATAAATTTCATCAAATTGCAAACAATAGAGTGGTCAGGGCATCTAATCAGAATGGACAAAAAGAATCTTCTATACAAAACCTACAGGAACGCGAAAACGAGGAAGGCCCAACCTGAGATGGACCAACTACTTGGAAAAAGACCGTCAGGTACTTAAAGTAAAAAAAACTAGAAGTATTTAGCCTCCAGAAGGATGTCTTGGAAAAAGCTTATTCAGAAGGACAGGGTCCATCCTGGGCTGTCATGTCACCAAAGAAGAAGAAGAAGAATCTCTGGTTGTTGGGTTTTACTACTACCAGGATTTTGAAACATACTTAGTTCTTCTTGTATACTCAGAGAACATGTTAGAAAAGCCTGTGAGTTTGGAATCTTTTTACTGAGGAGTTAGTAGGTGGGAACCTAGTATGAATTACGAGCAAAAGTTACACATCTAAACTCTTGAGAATAAGTTATGCTGATTTTTATCTCTTGAAGATGATTAGAACTGAAGAAAATTGTCAATGTGAGGGCTTTATACCCATCAAGGAAGGTGATACTCTGCGAGTTGTTAAGTCTGTGGCGTTCTGATAACCGCATCGAAGAAGATCCCCTCACATTGACATTGAAATTGACATGGATGCAAATTTCCCTCGATGCTGCGCTCGCTAGCATGTTGCAGTATATAAGGTGAGCGACACATTTCAGTCGAGAGGGGAAATACATCTCGGCTTTGTAATCAGCGTGCTTGAGTAAAACAACTTTTTGCCTGTTAGTCACTTGCAAGCCGAAAATTTTATCAACGCACTGATGTCTTATACTTTACCTTTTTACTTTTTATTTACCTATTAGTCTTTTAATAAAAACGTTTTGATCAAAGGCTCATATTGACGATTAGTTTTTCACTTGACCAGGATTTTCTGCTTAAATTCAACGACAGGTTGTTGTCCCATTTGAATTTCAAAATTTGAAGCATGAAACTAAAGTACTTCAAAAGTATGTTTTCAACGGAATAGTTAATTGCTCAAAACAACGCACTTTTAATATAAAACACCTTTTATTAGATTTCCGTATGCAAGTTCTTTAAGAAACAGAAAATGTTACACAGAAGAATTTATGGCGGAAATAATATTAGTATATCAAAACAAAAAAGCACCTCAAAAGCCATTTTTTTCTCGCAAATGAAAGAAGAATCATGTTTTTACTAAAAAACATATTGTTCGTTGCCACTCACAACTTACAAAGAAAAAATAAAATAAAAAGATAACATGCGGGTAGAACATCAATTTTAACAGACGATGTGACATCGTACTTTGTATAAGAACTAATACAGCACCAGTGAGGTCCCAATGCACAGAACCCAGTACCCAAGTGCAAAGCTATACGTTTTCAGCCGATTAATTGTTAAGGTACTCTCTTAAGAATAAACCATAGTGAAGCACATTTAGAAGTTTAATCTGGGCTTACACAGCATGACAAATTAGACTTTTAAATAACAATTGTTTTTATGAGCAGTTAGAAAGAGATTTCATAAATTTCTACAATTATAACTATAATTAAAATCATCTCCTACGCTACTGCCTCTTCATTTTATCGCTCTTCACTAAAGCAATTATTTTGCTCTTAACTAACGCTGATTACCTCTGCAAAGAGCTGAGCTGAACTAAATAAGTTATGCAGCACGGCTAACTAAGTGATGATAAAATGATATATTCTGACAAATATACATTCCTTGAATAAAAGGGTAATTATTATTTTTACAAATAACAATTTTTTCTGTCTCCCTCTACACGCGCCAGGCTTGTTTTGAGTAGCTAAGTACAAGGTGATTTTCGACTGGAATCTTACTTTGATATTAATTAACCCGTCTAATTTGCATTTCAGGTTCAATTAAGTATATGGACCTCATTGGAAGGAGTAATTAAATTTGCAAGATTGCAGATGCTCACTTGATGAGATTACAGACGCTAATTTCAGATGTAGCGGAAGCAGGGGGCGCACTTTCGTTTTGAGCGACGACTAACGCTTGTTATGTAGCCATTCAAGGCCAATTTGCTAACTCGGATGTTCAAAATAACCAACTGCATGGTTAATTTAATTTTTGAGAACATTTTCAACAGAGATTTTATTAAAATTTCATTGATCGGATATGGTAATGCATAGTTTTATTTAAAACGTGTCAAAATTTATGTTAAACGGGGTTTTGAAAATTTATTTGGAAAATTTCTTTAGTAATAAACGTAATCGTTTCATAAACTAGTTACTATCAAAAACTATACAATTTCTGTTTACATAAAAATTAATATAGTTTTAAATTATAAATGAACACACATGGTAATGTAAAAGGATTACCATTTCCATTTGTTTTTGCTCAAATTATTGTATTAACCCCTTAATGCATAGCAATAGTAACTTAGTAATGAAAAAGGATTACCGTTTCCATTTTTTGGCTCAAATTATTGTATTAACCCCTTAATGCACAGCAATAGTAACTTAGTAATGAAAAAGGTTTACCGTTTCCATTTTTGACTCAAATTATTATATTAACCCCTTAATGTACATTTTTTTTAAAAAGGCCGGCAAAAATATCAATTTTTTTAATGTAAAAAAAACAATTTAGAACATCTTGCAAGAAAATTATAAAACTACAAAAATAATTAAAATTTTTATTGCATTTTTGGATTTTGATAGCATTGCAGAAAATAGTCGAATATTATAATTTTACACGCACATCGACTTTTTTATATTTCTTTTCGAATTCCCATTTCAGAATAAACATCATTATAAGCAAAATACTTTCGAGAACATTTTCAATAGAGATTTTATTAAAGTTTCATTGATCGGATATGGTAAAACTCATTTTATTCAAAATGTGTCAAAATTTATGTTAAATGGGGATTTGAAAATTTATTTGGAAAACTTCTTCGGTAATAAACGTACCCTTTTCACAAACTAGTTATTATCAAAAACTATGAAATTTCTAGTTACATAAAAATAAATATAGTTTTAAATTATAAGTGAACAAACATGGTAATGAAAAAGGATTACCGTTTCCATTCTTTGGCTCAAATTATTGTATTAATCCCTTAATGCACAGCAATAGTAACATAGTAATAAAAAAAGATTACCGTTCCCATTTTTGGGCTCAAATTATTGTATTAACCCCTTAATGCACGGTTGTTTTTAAAAAGGTCGGCCAGTAAAATCAATTTTTTTAATGTAAAAAAAAACAACTTAGAACGTTGTTTTGCAAAAACAAATTACAAAAATACATAAATAATCAAAATTTTTATTGCATATTTGGATTTTAATAACATTGCAGAATATAGTCGAATATTGAAATATTACACGCACATCGACTTTTTTTTTATCTTTCTTTTCGAATTCCCATTTCAAAATAAACATTATTATAAGTAAAATACTTATATTTTGAGAATATTTTCAACGGAGATTTTATTAAAATTTCATTGTTCGGATACGGTAAAACTCGTTTTATTTAAAATGTGTCAAAAATTATTTTAAAGTGGGTTTGGAAAATTTATTTGGAAATTTTATTCAGTAATAATCATACCCGTTTCAAAAACTAGTTACTATCAAAAACTATGAAAATTCTGGATACATAAAAATTAATATAGTTTTAGATTATAAGTAAACAAACATGGTAAAGAAAAAGGATTGTCGTTTCCATTTTTTTGATTGAATTATTGTATTAACCCCTTAATGCACAGCAATAGTAACTTAGTAATGAAAAAGGATTACTGTATCTATTTTTTTGCTCAAATTATTGTATTGACCCCTTAATGTACAGCATAGCAACTTAATAATGAAAAAAGATTACCGTTTCCATTTTTTTTGGCTCAAATTATTGTATTAACCTCTTAATGCACAGCAATAGTAACTTAATAATGAAAAAGTATTAACGTTTCAACTTTTTTGACTCAAATTATTGTATTAACCCCTTAAATCACAGCAATAGTAACTTAGTAATGAAAAAGGATTACCGTTTCCATTTTTTGGCTCAAATTATTGTATTAACCCGTTAATGCACATCAGTAATAACTTAGTAATGAAAAAGGATTACCGTTTCCATTTTTTGGCTCAAATTATTGAATTAACCCCTTAATGCACAGTTTTATTAAAAAAAGTCAGCCAAAAAAATCAATATTTTAATGTAAAAAAAATTTAGAACGTTCTGCCAAAAAAATACAAAAATACAAAAATAATCAAAATTTTTATTTCATATTTGGATTTTGATAACATTGCAGAAAATAGTCACATATTGTCATATTACACCCACATCGACTTTTTTTTATCTTTCTTTTCGAATTCCCATTGCAGAATAAACATTATTATGAGTAAAACACTTATTTTTTAGAACATTTTCAACAGAGATTTTATTAAAATTTCATTGATTTGATATGATAAATCTCGTTTTATTTAAAATGTGTCAAAAATTGTGTTAAAGTGAAAACTTTACTTGAAAAATTTATTCAGCAATACTCGTACCCTTATTACAAACTGGTTACATAAAAAATTAATATAGTTTCAAATTATAAGTGAACAAACATAGTAATGAAAAAGGATTACCGTTTACATTTTTTGGCTCAAACTATTGTATTAACCCCTTAATGCACAATTTTTTTTAAAGGCCGGTCAAAAATTATCAATTTTGTAATGTAAAAAATATGAATGTTTTACATTTACAAGTTTTGACAATATAATCGAAACGTTGCAAAATTAATTGTACACCTAATAAAGTTCAAACATATTACTTACATAGGTAACGTATAATGTTTCAGAAAACGTCAAAAATTATTCACTTTTAGACCTGTTTTCGAATGTTTAACCCCTTAATGCACACCTTTTTAAAAATGTCGGCCAAAAAAAAATCAATTTTTTTAATGTAAAAAATCAATTTAGAACGTTGTCTTACCAAAAAAAAATTACAAAATTACAAAAATAATCAAAATTTTTATTTGCATTTTTGGTTTTTGATAACTTTGCGGAAAATAGTCGAATATTGTAATATTACACGCACATCGACTTTTTTTTATCTTTCTTTCCGAATTCCCATTTCAGAATAAACATTATTATGAGTAAAAATACTTATTTGTACTTTTAAAACATAAATAATAACAATAATAGTATTTATAAACCTAATCAAAATTTTCTTTTTGTGATATATTTCGAAACAAGATAGAGATATAAACAAAGAAGAGATAAGTCGTAAGTGATAAGTAGAAAAAATATATATTTTTTATACGTGAATAAGTAAGTGTTATACCTTACAATCCCATGCAAATGATAAATATCAATAAAACGATTTTTTTTCCTTTTACATTGTTTATTTTCCATTCTCAATTGCATCCGAGTGTAAAAAATTATAGCAACATAAAGTACAACGCCGCTCTAATTATCTAGAGTGTGCACAGTTTGGCCAGTTTAGCGTGCTCGAGTATACTCGAGCGTGCACGCTAAGGAGTTAACTTTTCCACATATTCATATAAAATTTCAAATTTGCATCTTCAATATTTCAAAATTTACTTACTACGTATATGATTTAATTTATAAGATTTTTAATAGAGTAAAATGCCAAACAGTTTTATTCTTTGTTGGTTTTCCTTAAATTTCATGCATTAAAAATGCTAAGACACTTCCTATACTTGTAACATTTTATATAATTTTTAATAGAGTAAAATGCCAAACAGCTTTATTCTTTGTTGGTTTTCCTTAAATTTCATGCATTAAAAATGCTAAGAAACTTCTTATACTTGTAACATTTTATATAATTTTTAATAGAGTAAAATGCCAAACAGCTTTATTCTTTGTTGGTTTTCCTTAAATTTCATGCATTAAAAATGCTAAGACACTTCCTATACTTGTAACATTTTATATAATTTTTCTCTAACGTAAAGAGTAAAACTCAACGTAAAATTACCACAAAAAATTGGGGGGGATTATACAAATATATACAGAATAATTTCATCTTGTTACATACAAATTCGAGGAGACATTTTCAAAAATATATATTTTCAAAAGATAATTAAAAATCCATTAAAATATTTTGTGGGATGCATTAATAAATCTTAATAAAATATGTAGCAAAAATATTAATATTTAAACAAATAATAAAAATTCTTAAAAACTTTTAAAAAATTAAAGTTTAATTAGATGAACTGTTTAAATAGACTTTCAATTTCTGAATATACTTTAAATTATATTATAAAATGCAAATAATTACAATGCTTACTATGATACATAAATTAAAAAAAATACTGGTAAAGAGTAATATGACCACTTTATTCATCTTATATTTAAGTAAAAGGATTTTTTTACATTTATTGGTGAACTATTTTATGAAGTTTAAGAACTACGATAAAATATGAGAATATTTTTTAATAAAATTTGTATAATCTTTAAAGATTAAAGTGTTAAAGAAAGTTTTAAAGATATAGTTCCTGTAATTACTTCAATGTACAGTTTTTAAAGTAGTTTTAGTCCCTTACACATTAATTAAATTTTGTTTTGAATATATTAAAATTAGCTACAGAGTGTCTTTTTTTAATTTAAAATTTAATCCTATACAAATTTAATACACTTCTTGAAGATACGTAAGTTTTCCGTAAGTTTTTAGTAAAATACTGTTAAGGAAAAATTTTATTAACTTTACAAATATAAAAAGTGTTTTAAGAGTCATTTTTTAATTTGCGGAAAGTATTCTAATAATTAAATATATTGAATCCACATTCCATGCTCGAGTTAACTCGAGCATGTACGTTAAAGTGTTAACCTTACCTCATATTCATATAAATCTCACATTCATTTTGTATCTTAATATTTCAAAATTTACTTACTACTTATATGATTTAATTTATAAGATTTTTTAACAGAGCAAAACGTTAAAAAGCTTTACTCTTTGTTGGCGTTCCTTAAATTTCATGCAATAAAAAATGCTAAGACACTTTCTATACTGGCAACTTTTCTATAACGTAGAGAGTAAAACTAATCAGAGAATTAGAACAAAAAATTAGGGGGGGAGGGTACACAAATGTACACAAAAAGCATTAAAATTTCATTTTGTTACATTCAAATTGGAGCAAACATTTTCAAAAATATATATATTGAAAGATAATTGAAAATCCATGAAAATATTTTGTGGGATGCTTTAATAAATCTTAAAAAAATATTTAGCAAAAATATTAATATTTAAACAAAGAATAATAATTCTTTTAAAAAATTAAAGTTTAATTAAATGAATTGTTTAAACAGATTTTATGTTTCGGAATATACTTTAAATTAGATTCTAAAATACAAACAATTACAATGTTTACTATGATACATAAATTTAAAAAAATACTGGGAAAGAGTAACTTGTCCCCTTTTATTCATTTTATATTTAAGTAAAATGATTTTTTTTACATTTATTGGTGAACTATTTTAAGAAGTTTAAGAACTATGATAAAATATGCGATTATTTTTTAATAAAATTTGTGTAATCTTTAAAGATTAAAGTTTTAAAGTTCCTGTAATTACTTCCATATACAGTTTTTAAAGTAGTTTTAGTTTCTTACACATTAATCAAATTTTGTTTTGAAAATATTAAAATTAGCTACGGAGTTTTAAATTAAAACTTAATCCTATACAAATTTGATACACTTCTTGAAAATCTTTTCCCATATTCTATTTCTTTTTTGGAATAAAGAAATTATTTTAAACTAATTTGCCGTAAGTTTTTAGTAAAATACTGTTAAGGAAAAATTTTATTAACTATATAAATAAAAAAAGTTTTTAGAGTCATTTTTTTTAATTTGTGGAAAATATTTTAATAATTAAATATATTGAATCCACATTCACATACAAATTCAATTATACACCCCAAAATACTATATAAAAGTTCAAGCTTATAAATCAAATTGAATTTGAGATATATCAAGTTGACGTTGAAAATTATTCTAGAGTAACTAACATATAACCCGTCATATGACGGGATCAGTATAATTTTTAATTATCCAGAATTGTAAAGTACTTTATGAGGCAGGTAAAAAAATGGTTTGATTTTATTGGCTGCTAATTACCTTGCAACAAAAATAATCGATGATTAAATTTAAAATTGCCACATATGTACCTAATTTATTATTTAAGTCAAATATAAAAGAAAACTATTTACGTAATATCTAAGTTCAGTGATAAAACGTGTGAAAATAATGCAGACGATATTTAAATAATTTTAAATAAGAAATTATTAAATGAGATAGTTAAAGGAATGGCATCATAATGCTAGAAAAAATGTTATTTTTTTCCTATTTATTATGTGATAAATTGATTGATTTAATCGTCTGCTTTTATCCGGTAAAATAGGGCTTGAAATAATGGCATTATACGCTCGAAAAGGAGAGAAGGGGTGGATTTCGAACGCTTTAAAGATGACAGCATTTTTCACTGTGATATGAAGCCTATTTATACCTATTTATTGTAGAATCGTATCGATAGTTTAGGAGAAGATAAACTTTACTCGCTTTGAATTTTGCTAACCCTGATTCTTGCTGAATCCAATGTGGATGCCTGTATCCATTCCAGGTCCCATCACTTCAGAAATTCGCGGACACACTGACAGATATCTTAGCCTATTATTATGTAGGGCATGAAAACTGAAGTTTTAATACTTCGAATCATAAATAGTTAGTGATTTCTTTTATTACGAAGTAGTACATTAATATAAGAAATGTAGACTAAGGTAGACCTAGGTCGATTAATTGGGACAAGTGTTAATCCGGATATTTTAATATTGTAAAATAAATTAAAGTATGATTCTTGTAAAGCACTCAATCCTATTTGGAGATAGAGGTACCTTTAAAATGAATAGGAATATATATTTGAGGATAAGAAATAATAAAATGACGTTTAAACCAATATAACTTTTTAATACTAAATAACTTAAGTTAAAGTGTGATTCTTGAGGAGAACTCAATCCTATTCGAAGATAGAGATACATTTAAAATGAATAGGAATATATATTTGAGAATAAGAAGTATTAAAATGACATTTAAGGCAATATAACGTTTTAATACTAAATAATATAAACTAAAGTATGTTTTCTTGATAAGAAATCAATCCAATTCGAAGACTGAGATACCTCTGAAACGAATATATATATATATATATATATATATATATATATATATATATATATATATATATATATATATATATATATATATATATATATATATATATATATATATATATATTTATATTTGGGGATAAGAAGTAATAAAATGACTTTTATAGCAATACACTGTCTAACAATAAGTATTTGGACACCTATGCAAATGACGATATATGCGGTCCTTAGGTACGTCACGGCCTAAGCGGGTATACATCGTGAAGGAAACAGTATCGGCATTAGTCGCATGCAAGAATCCGTGCAGTTCGGAGCTCCCTGGTTTCGAGTAAGGTATAATTATCGAGTATCACAAATGTGGCCGATCCTTTTGGGTACTTCAGATCTAGCTATCTGAAGTACCCAAAATCGACAGTGGCCTATGTGATATGGTAAAACTCATTTTATTTAAAATGTGTCAAAATTTATGTTAAACGGGGTTTTGAAAATTTACTTTTAAAATTTCTTTAGTAATAAACGTACCCTTTTCACAAACTAGTTATTATCAAAAACTATGAAATTTCTAGTTACATAAAAATGTAGTTTTAAATTATAAGTGAACAAAAATGGTAATGAAAAAGGTTTACCGTTTCCATTTTTTGGCTCAAATTATTGTATTAACCCCTTAATGCACAGCAATAGTAACTTATTAATGAAAAAGGTTTACCGTTTCCATTTTGGCTCAAATTATTATATTAACCCCTTAATGTACATTTTTTTTAAAAAAAAAAAAAGGCCGGCAAAAAATATCAATTTTTTTAATGTAAAAAAAAACAATTTAGAACATCTTGCAAGAAAATTATAAAACCACAAAAATAATTAAAATTTTTATTGCATTATTGGATTTTGATAACATTGCAGAAAAAAGTCGAATATTGTAATTTTACACGCACATCAACTTTTTTATATTTATTTTCGAATTCTCATTTCAGAATAAACATCATTATGAGCAAAATACTTATTTTTCGAGAACATTTTTAATAGAGATTTTATTAAAGTTTCATTTATCGGATATAATAAAACTCGCTTTATTCAAAATGTGTCAAAAATTATGTTGAATGGGGATTTGAATATTTATTTGGAAAACTTCTTCGGTAATAAACGTACCCTTTTCACAAACTAGTTATTATCAAAAACTATGAAATTTCTAGTTACATAAAAATAAATATAGTTTTAAATTATAAATGAACAAACATGGTAATGAAAAAGGATTACTGTTTCCATTTTTTGGCTCAAATTATTGTATTAACCCCTTAATTCAAAGCAATAGTAACTTAGTAATGAAAAAGGATTACCGTTTCCATCTTTTGACTCAAATTATTGTATTAACCCCTTAATGCACAGCAATAGTAAGATAGTAATGAAAAAGGATTACCGTTTCCATTTTTTGGCTCAAATTATTGTATTAACCCGTTAATGCACAGCAATAGTAATGAAAAAGGCCTATGTGAGACAGTGGCCTATGTGATTAAGAAGTGGAGGGTGAGCGGTGATTGTCGGAATGTGCTCCGAGTAAGCAGACCAAAGAAACTGGGAGATAGAGACTGACGAGTGCTGTCCAGAAAAATTCGGAAGAACCGCACTCAACCGACAGCCTTCATCCTTGAGGAGTTTCAACAGGCATCCGGGAGTATTGTTTCAATGAATACCATCCGTAAGGAAGCACATCTGCTTGGTTTTCATAGTCTTGCTGCTGCTCATAAACCTTTAATCACAAAGTACAACCGCGCTGCTCGGTTAATGTGGTGCAAAGCACATCAAAATTGGACCGTAGAGCAGTGGAAACAGATTCTTTGGAGCGACGAATCAAGGTTCACCATTTTTCACCCGTTCGGATGGCAGGGTCTGGGTCTGGCGTCTGTCTGGAGAAAGTCTCCTGCCAGAATGCATTGTGTCAACAGTCAAGTTCGGCGAAGGTGGAATTATGGTCTGGGTTATTTTCTCCTGGTATGGACTGTTACCCTTGGTCCTCATTCATGGTAACCTCAACACCGATGCCTACTGCACTATATAGGATGACAATGTGCTTCTTACGTTGTGGCAGTTTTTCGGGTTGGTCTCCTGTTACTTTCAGGACGACTATGCCAGTTGTGATGTTTCGAGGTTAATCAAGCCTAATTATGGTGCCGATGGAGTTCATCGAATGGACTGGCTGCTCAGAGCCCAGACTTGAATCCTATCGAGAGCCTCTGGGGCGATATGAATCGCCGAACTAAGGGGTGCAGTACGCGTCCAAAATCGGTGAAGGAACTTGTATGTCTACTCCAAACCGAGTGGAAGACAATACCACTAGCTGTAATACAAAGACTTGTGGAAAGCATGTCCCGGAGGGTTCACGCTGTAATTGTCTCTCGTGGAGGCTCTACCAACTATTGATTTTGAATAAAGTTAGTTTTTCTTTTCTAGCACAGGAGGTCCAAATACTTATTGGTATACATTGTAAAACGTTTTAATACTAAATAACATAAGTTAAAGTATGTGTCCTTGAAAAGACTTCAATCCTATTCGAAGATAGAGATGCCTGTAAAATGAATAAAAATATATATTTGAAGATAAGAAGTAATAAAATGACGTATAAAAATTATAACTTTTTTAATACTAAATCACATAAATTATAGTATATTTTTTGAAAAGAATTCAGTCCTATTCGAAGATAGAGATACCTCTATAATGAATAGGAATATATATTTGAAAATGAGAAGCAATAAAATGATTTTTAAAGCAATATACGTTTTAATACTAAATAACATAAATTAAAGTATGTTTCTTGAAAAGAAACCAATCCTATTCGAATTACAGAGATACCTTTAAAATGAATAAGAATATATGTTATATTCCCCGAGGGGTTGCGATGCCTGTATTTCCGGTCGTCAGTTACACCCTAGTCATTTTGGGTATTATTTCGCATGAGTTTTTTGGAATGCAACAGACTTGATGGTAAATAATCATAAGCACGGTTGTTTAAACTTACAAAGGGTAATTTATTTAACAAAAAGAAACATTTAAAGAAAAATTAAACTGTATGCAGATGCAACCTTTCATCCAAAGAGGAGATCACTCTAGATCAACCTACTCTCTCACAGGTCGACCTTAGCTCTTCATTCTTTTTCAAGCAATAAACATCGGTTTTAGGGAGATATTAACCTTTATGACGCTTGTCCTTGGGGTAGCCGAAGAGCCCTTGGCGCCTGACCGACTAGGTCACACAAAGCAAAATTCCTTTTCTCTATGCGTTGATAAAAGACACTACTGACACCTCCAATTTTCCAATTGTTCGTCGTTTGCAATGTTCGTCGTCTTACAATGAACAAAAGTTCGCTTTAACAAACGCTCGTCTAGACCACCCACAGAGACGGACGAGACGCTTACAATATATATTGGAAGATAAGAAGTAATAAAATGACGTTTAAAGCAATATAATGTTTTAATACTAAATAATATAAACTAAAGTATATTTCTTGAAAAGAACTCAATCCTATTCGAATATAGAGATACCTCTAAAATGAATAGGAATATATATTTGAGGATAAGAAATAATAAAATGGCGTTTAAATCAATATAACTTTTTAATACTAAATAACATAAATTAAAGTATATTTCTTGAAATGAATTCAATCCTATTTGAAAATAGAGATAACTTTAAAATGAATAGGAATATATATTTGAAGATAAGAAGTAATAAAATGATGTTTACATCAGTATAACGTTTTAATTCTAAATAGCATAAATTAAAGTATGTTTCTTGGTAAGAACTCAATCCTATTCGAAGATAAAAATACCTTTAAAATTAATAGGAATATATATTTGAGGATAAGAAGTAATAAAATGACTTTTAAATCTGTATAACGGTTTGATACTAAATAGAATAAATTAAAGTATGTTTCTTGAAAAGAACACAATCCAATTAGAATTATAGAGCTTCCTTTAGAATGAATAGGAATATATGTTATATTCCCCGAGCGGTTGCGCTGCTTCTATTACCAGTAGTCAGTTACACCATAGCCATTTTGGGTATTACTCAGCATGATTTTTTTGGAGTGCAACAGACTTGATGGTAAATAATCATAGCCATGAATGTTTGAAACTTAACAACGGTTGATTTATTTAACAAAAAAAAACATTTAAATAAAAACTAAACTGTATGCAGATGCAACCTTTCATCCAAAGAGGAGATCACTCTAGATCAACCTACTCTCTGAGAGTTCAACCGGGAGTCCCTAGCTCTTCATTATTTTCCAAGCAATAAACATCGGTTTTAGGGAGATCGACCCCTCCCCCCTCTTTATGACGCTTGTCCTTGGGATAGCCGAAGCGCCTGGTCGACTAGGTCACACAAAGCAAAATTCCTTTTCTCCGTCGATGCGTTGATAGAAGACACGCTTGTCACCTCCAATTTTCCATCTGTTCGGCGTTTGCAATGTTCGCCGTCTTACAATGAACAAAAGTTCGCTTTAACAAACGCTCGTCTATAACACCGACAGAGACGGATGAGACGCTTACAATATATATTTGAGGATAAGATGTAATAAAATGACGTTTAAAGCAATATAACGTTTTAACACTAAATAACATAAATTAAAGTACGTTTCTTGAAAAGAACTCAATCCTATTCGAAGATAGAGATACCTTTAAAACGAATAGGAATATATATTTGAGGATAAGAAGTAATAAAATGACGTTTAAATGTCCCTTCGCACTCGAAAGAAATATAACCTGTCAAAAAACATCTCCGTCGAACTTTTTCGGAGGAGAAAGAGAGATTCCATTTTCTTTCAAACATTGATATTTCTATGCGAATATTCAAGGTAAGAAATATCGTTCGACTTACATTTCGTACAAATATATCATTTTTGAACGTGAAATCCTATAAAAACGGTTGAATGTGTTGCCTAAAACAGATCATTCTGAATCGGAAAAAAAAATCCGGCATAAACAATGAAATATTTTTTCAAACCTCTTTTTTCTTCTCGGGAATAACAATAGAATTCGAAAGATTTGGAATCTGGAATCCAATATGTTTTGCACTTAGACTATATATAAAGATTTGGAGGATATATTTAAAATTGCTTAGATTATCCTGTTAAATTTTGAAGTTATCAATAAGGTAAAAATCTAAAAAAAATTGTTAAACTATGAAATAAGGAAGTAAAAGAAAATTAGCATATAACCCTTCTTACTACTGGATTAGTAAATTTTTAAGTGATCAATAAGGTAAAAATCTAAAAACAATTGCTAAACTTTGAAATAAGGAATTATAAGAAAACTAGCATATAACCCTTCATATTACGGGATTAGTAAAATCTTTAATTTTCCAGAATTGCAAAGTACTTTATGAGGCAGGTACAAAAATGTTTTGTTTGTTTTTTGCCTGAGAATTATCTGGTTCAAGCTCAATAATTTATCTTCATACTCCTGTAAAATCGCCCGATACTGTGAATTCAGTTTAGAATCACGTTGAATTCATTTAGTGAAACCGTGGGGTTATGTATAAAAACAAACCCACAAACGGACAAACTTCTTAATTTTTAAAGCTATATAACTTAAACTCTAGATATTTATTGGTCCGTGAAATAGACTCTTAGACATTCATGAAAAGTCTTTGTTGTTAATACCGGTGATAAAATTTTCATTGCAACAAAAAATAATCGATGATTCAATTTAAAATTATCACATATGTTCTTAATCTACTATTTAAGCCAAATATAAAAGACAATTATTTGCGAAATATCGAACTTCACTCATAAAACGTATGAAAATAATGCAGGCGATATTTAAATAATTTAAAAGAAGAAATGATTAAATGAGGTAGTTATAGGAATGACGTCATAATACTAGAAAAATATTCTTTTTACCTATTTATTATCTGATAATTTGATCAATTTAATCTCCTGCTCTTAACCGAGGAGAACAGGGCTTGAAATAAGGACATTGGGGACACAAATAAGGAAAAGTGGGGAAGGGGTGGATTCTGAACGCTTTAAAGACTTTCTTTAAATTTTGCTAACCCTATAGATTCCAGGTCCAACCGCTTCAGAAATGCGAGGACAGATGGACAGTTAACATAGGCTATTATTATATAGGAGATATAAAAGCTTTTATTGAGATAAAAGAACTATCCAGCTATGAAATGGGAATTTATTATAAAGGAGTAAAACTAGCTTGATTTATTCCGGTTAAAAAAATTTTCTTATTTTTAATCAAATTCAAAGAATTAAGTCTATTGAGGAAAATAGAGACCGTACAAATATATTACCAAAATAATTAATTTTTAACATTATTATTTTCAAGAGTATTAGAAATGCTGTTAGATTAAAAAAAACATACTACTAAAATCTTCAGAAAAAGTTTTTTTGTGGGGGGAGCTGAAAATACAAAACATTGTTATAAAAGTTCTGTAAACCATAAACAATCATTGCAATATTTTTTTTCTAGAATTCGAAAGGTTTTGAATCTGGAATCCAATATTTTTTGCACTTAGACTATATATAAAGATATGGGGGATATATTTAAAATTGTTTACATTATCCTGTTAAATTTTGAAATGATCAATAAGGTAAAAATCTAAAAAAAAATTGTTAAACTTTGAAATAAGGAATTATAAGAAAATGAGATAGCTTTTATTAAGGTAAAATAATCATCCAGCTATGAATTGAGAATTTACTATAAAGGAGTAAAACTAGTTTGATTTATTCCGGTAAAACATTTTTTTTCTTATTTTTAATCAAATTCAAAGAATTAAGTCTATTGAGCAAAATAGAGACCTTAAAAATATATTAAATAAATAAATAATTTTTAACATTATTATTTTCAAGAGTATTAGAAATGCTGTTAGATTAAAAAAACATACTACTAAAATCTTCAGGAAAAGTTTTTTTGTGGGGGGAGCTGAAAATGCAAAACATTGTTATAAAAGTTGTGTAAACCATGAACAATCATTGCAATATTTTTTTCTAGAATTCGAAAGGTTTTGAATCTGGAATCCAATATGTTTTGCACTTAGACTATATAAAAAGATATGGGGGATATATTTAAAATTGCTTAGTTTATTCTGTTAAATTTTGAAGTGATCAATAAGGTAAAATCTAAAAAAAATTGTTAAACTTTGAAATAAGGAATTATAAGAAAATGCGATAGCTTTTATTAAGGTAAAATAATCATCCAGCTATGAATTGAGAATTTACTATAAAGGAGTAAAACTAGTTTGATTTATTCCGGTAAAACATTTTTTTTCTTATTTTTAATCAAATTCAAAGAATTAAGTCTATTGAGCAAAATAGAGACCTTAAAAATATATTAAAAAAATAATTAATTTTTAAAATTATTATTTTCAAGAGTATTAGAAATGCTGTTAGATTAAAAAAAATACTACTTAAATCTTCAGGAAAACTTTTTTTGTGGGGAGAGGTGAAAATGCAAAACATTGTAATAAAAGTTGTGTAAACCGAGAACAATCATAGCAATATTTTACTAGAATTCGAACAATAGAATACGAGAGATTTTGAATCTGGAATCCAATATGTTTTGCACTTAGACTATATAAAAAGATATGGGGGATATATTTGAAATTGCT
>CM063500.1:71811018-71813518 GCA_032207245.1 Pardosa pseudoannulata | reverse complement strand
TAATTGATAGTATTTACTTTCAATTAATTACTAATTAATTACTAATTAATACTATCGATTAATCGCTATTATATTAGTAATTAATTTACACTATTAATTAGTTATGATATTAATTAATTGATAGTATTTATTTTCAGTTAATTACTATTATAAATAATTAATAGCAAATTAATTACTAATTAATACTATCAATTAATTATTATTATAACTAACAATTGATAGCAAACTTTTTTGTAAGATGCAAGTTTGGTTATTAATTTAATGAAATAAAATATGAATTCATATGAATTTTCACTGGAAAGTTACATCTCTCGAAAATGTTGCCCATATTAAAAATGTGTTGTTATACCGAATGATTAAAATGATCCAGCCGAAAATGAAGCTGTGAGAATAAGATTGGTGCATTTGGCATTGCCATTTTTAATACATTAAAGCGAAGGTTCTAAACTAAATTTTTAATTTAACGATATATATTTATAGTTGACTAAAATGATGCTAAATTAATATTTTATTACTCCCCCCATTAAAGAAGTTCTTCAAAAACCAATAAACCTCGGAGAACATTTCTGTTTCATAACCATAAACGACTCCGAAAGTTATTCAAAGTCTTATTTAATATTATGAGACTTGATTTAGATAAGTGTACACGTGATTAAAATACATTCCAGATTCAATCTACCACTGATTAAAATCTAGCTTCATGTTAATAACTTGGAATTCTCGCATATGTCTAATTTCTAAAACTGTGAGGCTATAATTATATGTAATTATTAAACGGCTGCAGTGCAAACTGTTTATATTACTTTCGCCGGGGATAATTATCTATATTTTCCAGATTTTGCGTCGCCGCTGCTCGTTAGGGAATTTCGGAAGCATATATAATACTGAATTATCAACTAATGGAGTTGTTTAAAAGAAAACACAGCGCTTTGATAAAACGCTTAGCATCTACATGCAACAGTGTAGGCGCTTTAGTATTTGCTGATATAAGTTGGTTTTAAAAATGAGATATGATGGTGTAATGAATAACGATTAAAGAACTGCACATTTCTAAGGATTTATGGAAATATACTTCATTAACTTAATGATAATAACTTGAGAAGTAAATTAAAGAATACTTTTGTGTGACTGTATATGAAAATGAATGTATTTGATTTTTGTAAGATTTTAAGAGCGAAAAGATATACAATAAAAATGATATGCTAATATAAATATAATATTTTGATGGTTATATACTGAAATAATAACATTAATGCATGAGATATAAAAATATATAACGATATATTAGTTTGTATATATTAAACCCCGAAATTATTGCATCAGTTAGAAATTTTAAAAAATATAACCCAAAGCAATGAATTAATAAATATTAATGACAATAAACACAAATTAATAAATTAATGCATAAGAGTCTATATATAACCATGATGTAATTATTTCCTTAAATAAAGTATGATTTTATGCAATAAAGGTATAATATCATATAGAGGATTTTGAATACAACCTGATATAATATGACTTTCAAAGAATTCGATGGTTTTATCCAGAAAAGAAACCCAGCACTAAGTACAATATTCTAAATATAGCATAATGCAGTGGTTTCCTTATAGAAATGTTCCATATCTAAATATTATGAAGGTAGTGCATGTTGTAATTAATTTTATACTGAATTCTTAAGGTTTAGTTCAAACCCGATTTGACAGAAATATGAAAAAAATAAGTATCTCTTTTGTTAAAAGCTTTCATTTGTAAAAGAAATAATTACAATACATCTGTAGCAAATTTTGTACTCAGATTTATAAATAAGTAATGGAAAGAGTTAAGCAAATTAATAACTCTACAAATCTGTAAAAGGAAAAGAAATTAACACACATATCCCACATACAAACTCAAGTATGTATATACCAAGTGATCCAAAGCCAAAAATATTTTGTAAATTATTTAATTATTTTTAATCACCAAAAAATGCTATAAAATGCACGTAAAGATGCTGTTTGAATCTTTACATTTTTATTTGCTGCGAAATAAAGACAGAAAAGGTGTCGTAAATAAAATATGCCTTGAATGTTTCATTTTACCTATAGAGGACATACCGGCATTATTTCCATTGGATATTTTAATACAGAATCTGTATAGATACTGGTTGTCAAAGCTGTATGTCTAGAAAGACGCTTAGTGAAGAAAATCCTGTTAGTTAACCTTGTACAGTGAGAAAGTGAATGTACCAGTGCAGTACTGTGAGCATATCGATACAGGCACGAGGTGATAAACAACCATTAACTCGTAGTTCCCAAAATGAATAAGGAATTTTAATCGAGAGGCTCTTAAGTGTCAAAAGTTGATGCAAAAAGTAAAAGAGCGAATTAGAAACATGTTCTAGTCATATTCAAAGAAATGTTGTTAAACGCTGTGATCAATGTGATCATTTCACAGATGTGTCGTTGGAGAGTGATAAAGCATGTTGGATATCTCATAACCAATGATCAACTTTAAATCATTG
>CM063500.1:71796018-71801018 GCA_032207245.1 Pardosa pseudoannulata | reverse complement strand
TAGAATATATTTTGGTATTACTTTGATTAGTCATTTCATGTGATTAAATATTGTGTTACATATAATTGTTTACGATATAAATTTAGTAAATTAAGATGTTTAAAAAATTTCTTTCGTATCTCTTTTAATAGGAGATATTCTGCTATTTATGAAGTTTTAATAATTATGTTGCCTTACCTTATAATTTTCGTATCTAAAAAACTATATCTAAGATAAAAAGAAGAATTCAGGATGAGTAAAATAAAATTTCCTTTCAATGTCATTTTAGGGAAGTCGCCTTTTTCAAAACTGGTGTTGTCGCTGTCCTCCACAATGATTTATGATTTTTAGTTGACACTTGAAACCATTTTCTATAAGTCTTAAAAAGTGTTTACAGAGTAATTTTCGTATCCGGTATTTAAGATTTAAATTCAGGTGACGTATGTTATGTAGATAATTATTTGAGTTTCAATTTTAAAAAGAATAAATTCTGTTTGTAAGTTCAAATTCAGTTATAATTATGGTTTTTTTTCTAAACCTCAGTCAAAGCATTAGAGATAAAGCAAAATATCTTGTTGACTAAAGTTAATATCAATTTTTGGAGGCAATTTATTTTCCTATAGCTGAAGAAATCTAATTTGCAGATTTATGGTTTGTAGAATATATTTTGGTATTAATTTGGTTAGTGATTTAGGATGATTAAAAATTGTGTTAAGTATTATTGTTTATGATATAATTTTAGTAAATTATGATGATTAGAATATTTCTTTCGTATCTATTTTAATAAAAAAAATTTTTTACCATTGATAGAGTTTCATTAATTATGTTGCCTTACCTTATAATTTTCGTATCTAAAAAACTATATCTAAGATAAAAAGAAGAATTCAGGATGAGTAAAATAAAATTTCCTTTCAATGTCATTTTAGGGAAGTCGCCTTTTTCAAAACTGGTGTTGTCGCTGTCCTCCACAATGATTTATGATTTTTAGTTGACACTTGATACCATTTTCTATAATATACGGCTTAAAATGTGTTTACAGAAAAATTTTCTTATTCGGTATATCTGATTTAAATTCAGTTACGTATGTTATGTAGATAATTGTTTCAGTTTTAATTTTAATAAAGTAAATTCTCTTTGTAATTTCAAATTTAGTTATGGTGTTTTTCTGAACTATAGGAAATGAATGCATTAGAGATAATGTAAAATATCTTGATGGCTAAAATTAATATAAATTTTTCATTAGAAATAAATCATGATTGATCATAATTCATAAAATTCATCATTAATATTCATAATATTCATAATATTCATAAAATTCATCATTAGAAACACAGTAAAATATCTTGATGACTAAAGTTAATATGAATTTTGGAGGCAATTTATTTTCCTGTAGTTGTAGAAATTTAAATTACACAATTAATGTTTTTTGATATATTTTGGTATTACTGTGATTAGTAATTTAGGATGATTAAAAATTGTGTTACGTATTAATGTTTACGATATAAATTTAGTAAATTATTATGTTTAGAAAATTTTTTTCATATATATTTTCAATATATTTTGGTATTACTGTGATTAGTAATTTAGGATGATTAAAAATTGTGTTACGTATTAATGTTTACGATATAAATTTAGTAAATTATTATGTTTAGAAAATTTTTTTCATATCACTTTTAACAGAAAAATTCTGCTTTTCATAGAGTTTCAACAATTATGTTGTCTTATCTCATGATTTTAGTACTTTAAAAACTACATCTACGATAAAAATAAGAATTGATGATGAGTAAGACTAAATTTCTATTAAATGTCATTTTCTGGAAGTCATCTTTTTCGAAACTGATGTTGTCTCTGTCCTCCACAATTATTTATGGTTTTGAGTTGACACTTGATGGCATTTTCTATTATATACGACTTAGAATGTGTTTACAAAATAATTGTAGTATCCAGTATTTATAATATAAATTCAGTATTGTATGATATGTAGATAATTGTTACAGTTTCAATTTTAATAGAATAAATTCTGTTTGTAGCTTCAAATTCAGTTAAAATTATGGTGTTTTCTAAACCTTAGGAAATGCATTACAGATGAAGCAAAGGTCTTTCTGACTAAAGTTAATATCAATTTTTGGAGGCAATTTACTTTCCTGTAGCTGTAAAAATTTTATTTATAGATTTATAATTTGTAGAATATATTTTGGTATTACTTTGTTTAGTGATTTAATATGATTAAAAATTGTGTTACGTATTATTGTTTATGATATAAATTTAGTAAATTATGGCCTGTAGAAAATTCCTTTCGTATCTCTTTCAATAAAATTAATCCTGCCTTTCATAGAATTTCATTAATTATGTTGCCATATCTTATTATTTTCGTACCTTAAAATCTATATCTACGATAAAGAGAAGAATTAATAATGAGTAAAACAAATTTTTTTTAAATGTCAACTTAGAGAAATTGTCGTTTTCGAAATTGGTGTTGTCGCTGTCCCCCTCAAATATTTATGGTATTTAGATGACACGTGTTACCATTTTCTATAATATACGGTTTAAAATGTTTTTACAGAATAATTTTCGTTTCCGGTATTTATGATATAAATTCAATGGCGTATGATATGTAGGTAATTGTTTCAGTTTCAATTTTAACAGATAAATTCTGTTTGTAAGTTCAAATTCAGTTATAATTATGGTGTTTTTGCTAAACCTTAGAAAATGCAATAGAGATAAAAAAAATATCTTCATGACTAAAGTTAATATCAATTTTTGGAGAGAGTTTACATTCCTGTAGCTGAAGAAATCTAATTTACAGATTTATGGTTTGTAGAATATATTTTGGTATTACTGTGGTTAGTAATTTAGGGTAATTAAAAATTGTGTTACATATAATTGTTTATGATATAGATTTAGTAAATTATTATGTTTAGAAAATTTCTGTCATATCTCTTTTACTAGAAAAATTCTGCTAGTCTTGGAATTTCATCAATTATGCTGCCGTACCTTATGGTTTTAGTACCTTAAAAACTATATCCACGGTGAAAAGAAGAATTCATTATGAGTAAAACATAATTTCCTTTATATCTCAACTTCGGTAAGTTACCTTTTTTGAAACTGATGTTGTCTCTGTCCTCCACAATTATTTATTGTTTTTAGTTGACACTTGATAGTATTTTCTATAATACACGGCTTAAAATGTATTTACAGAATAATTCTAGTATTTATAATTTATATTCAGTGGCGTATGTTACGTAGATAATTATTTCTGTTTCAATTTTAATAGAATAAATTCTGTGTGTAAGTAGAAATTCAGTTATAATTATGGGGCTTTTCTAAAACTTCGAAAATGCATTAGAAATGAAGCAAAACATCTTGATGACTAAATTTAAAATAAATTTTGGAGTCAGTTTACTTTCCGGTAGCTGAAGAAATCTAATTTACAGATTTATGGTTTGTAGAATATATTTTGTTATTACTTTGGTTAGTGATTTAGGATGATTAAAACTGGGTTACGTATAATGTTTATGATATAAATTTAGTAAAATATTATGTTTAGAAATTTTTTTTTCATATCTCTTTTAACAGAAAAATTCTGCTATTCATAGAATTTCAACAATTATGTTGCCGTACCTCATGATTTTAGTACCTTAAAAACTACATCTACGATAAGAATTGATGATGAGTAAGACTAAATTTCTATTGAATGTCATTTTCTGGAAGTCGCCTTTTTCGAAACTGATGTTGTCTCTGTCCTCCACAATTATTTATTGTTTTTAGTTGACACTTGATAGCATTTTCTATAATACACGGCTTAAAATGTATTTACAGAATAATTCTAGTATCCGGTATTTATAATTTAAATTCAGTGGCGTATGTTTCGTAGATAATTATTTCTGTTTCAATTTTAATAGAATAAATTCTGTGTGTAAGTTGATATTCAGTTATAATTATGGGGCTTTTCTAAATCTTCTGGAAGTCACCTTTTTCGAAACTGACGTTGTCGCTGTCCTCCACAATTATTTATGGTTTTTAGTTGACACTTGATAGAATTTTCTATTATATACGACTTACAATGTGTTTACAAAATAATTGTAGTATCCGGTATTTATAATTTAAATTCAGTGGCGTATGTTACGTAGATAATTATTTCTGTTTCAATTTTAATAGAATAAATTCTGTGTGTAAGTTGAAATTCAGTTATAATTATGGGGCTTTTCTAAACCTTCTGGAAGTCACCTTTTTCGAAACTGACATTGTCGCTGTCCTCCACAATTATTTATGGTTTTGAGTTGAAACTTGATAGCATTTTCTATTATATACGACTTAGAATGTGTTTACAAAATAATTGTAGTATCCGGTATTTATAATTTAAATTCAGTGGCGTATGTTACGTAGATAATTATTTCTGTTTCAATTTTAATAGAATAAATTCTGTGTGTAAGTTGAAATTCAGTTATAATTATGGGGCTTTTCTAAACCTTAGAAAATTCATTAGAGATGAAGCAAAATAACTTGATGTCTAAAGTTAATTTTTGGAGGCAGTTTACTTTCTTGTGAAGCCCAGTGGCGTTGGAGTAGCTCTTCGCGCTCTCACGACACAGGTACGAGATTCGATCCCGGGATTTGGCAAGGCTGATTCAGCCTTTCATCCCTTCAGTGGGTAGCCAAACTGAGGATCAGACATGCTTGAGCACTAAACACTGAGGGGTCAGCGTAACTTTGACCAACTAACCGGAACATATGCTTCCCACACGAGGGCCCTCGGAAACGGAGATTGCCACCGTTTTTACTTTCCTGTAGCTAATGAAATCTAATTTACAGATTTATGGTTTGTAGAATATATTTTGGTATTACTTTGGTTAGTGATTTAGGATGATTAACAATTGGGTTACATATTATTGTTTATGATATAAATTTAGTAAATTGTAGTGTTTAGAAAAAAGAGAAGATGTTTTCTCAAGGATTTAGGGACTTAACATAGATTTTGACAACGGAATAAACTTGCGTAAATACTTGAGGATGTGCGTGAT
>CM063500.1:71783518-71791018 GCA_032207245.1 Pardosa pseudoannulata | reverse complement strand
GACTCGTCGGAAAACATCACACAAGACCACTGTTGCGGTGTCCACAATGCATGCTCTCTAGCCCAGCATAATCGCAGGCGACAGTGAGTTGAGGTAAGGGGAACACATCTGACAGGCTTACGAGCATATAGACCAATGTTCCCTAAGCGTACACGGTCTGCCTTGAAACTGTCGTCCTAGTAGCTGAAGAGAGCTGACGAGACAGGTCTGATGCTGTGCTCCGTCTGTTTCTTTTGACAGTAACTGCCAAATACCGGTCATCATTCGGCGTAGTAACTCGGGGGCGACCTGTGCTGTAACATCTACTCACATTACCATCATGTTTGAATCGTTGCCAAAGCCTGGAGATGACACTCTGTGCGATTCCAAGTTCCTCGGATACTTCCAGCTGGGTACGTCCACATTCCAGTCGTTCGATAATTCTACCACGTAAAAAATCATCCCTATACAGAAATTCAGGACCCATGGCGCCCCGAAACAAACGTACATGTTGTTCCAGAATGACATCCCGATAGATGTGGCCTGTCATCGTTACACTCTGAACATGCAGGTCAGTTCTGGAACCAAGAATAATTCCTCCCCAAACGAGCCATCCTGCACTACTGTAACGGTGTCGTTCAATGGTGTTCTCTTGGTGGTAACGGGTACCTGGCGCTCTCCATATGAAAATCCGGCGAGAATCAGAATGTAAACTGAACCTGGACTCGTCGGAAAACATCACACAAGACCACTGTTGCGGTGTCCACAATGCATGCTCTCTAGCCCAGCATAATCGCAGGCGACAGTGAGTTGCGGTAAGGGGAACACATCTGACAGGCCTACGAGCATATAGACCAATGTTCCCTAAGCGTCTGTACACGGTTTGCCTTGAAACTGTCGTACCGGTACCTGAAGAGAGCTGACCAGACAGGTATGATGCTGTGCTCCGTCTGTTTCTTTTGGCAGTAACTGCCAAATACCGGTCATCATTCGGCTTAGTAACTCGGGGGCGACCTGTGCTATAACATCTACTCACATTACCATCATGTTTGAATCGTTGCCAAAGCCTGGAGATGACACTCTGGGCGATTCCAAGTTCCTCGGATACTTCCAGCTGGGTACGTCCACATTCCAGTCGTCCGATAATTCTACCATGTAAAAAATCATCCAAATGCTTCCTTTGTGCCATAACTATGCGGTTATTGCACTGAAAGTCTTTTAAAGCGCTTGTGAACAATTTTACTTCTTTGCTACCATTCCTTATATACCCCTTTCATACACTCTCGTCATTGTGACGTACTATCCGCGCCATCTGGTGGTTTCCTGCAATTTGCATATTCTTCTTCAAGATGTGTGTGATAATTCTACAGGCGAAATTTTTATTTTAGAGCTCAATTTCTGTGTGATTCTGAATTATCCTTAATTTATGGACATGAGTGTATATATATATATATATATATATATATATATATATATATATGTATATATATATATATATACATATATATATACATATATATATATATATATATATATATATATATATATATATATATATATATATATATATATATATATATATATATATATATATATATATATATATATATATATATATATATATATATATATATATATATATATATATATATATATATAATATGCATATATATAATGTATATATATATATGTATATATATATATATATATATATATATATATATATATATATATATATGTATACATCCTTACACATCCTCCAGAGGACACCCAACAACTCAAACAGATGCTGATTGGGGAATGGGCTCTCTAACCGCAAGAAATGTTTGACCAGCTAGTTCTGAGTATTCGGAGATGGTGAGAAGCTACCATTGCAGTTAGGGGAGGGCACATCGCATATTAAGGAACATCTGCTTGTTGTTCTTCCTGTTGGATAGCCACTAATGTGTCACGATAATATGCGTTAAATAAAGCTTGTTTATGTTTGGTTTTAGACAGTATGCATTGTATTCCTTTTTCAGCGCTGATACTTTCGTCATTCTTTACGTACATTATACTGTCCCTCATTTCTGAATTTGATGCCTCTCAGATAATTTCTTGTGTACTATGGCAAAAAACCTACCTGTTCCTTAAGTTTTGCACACCAGTGTATAAAGACGGTGTAGATAAAAAAAACATACCCGGAGTCTAGGACATGGTTATTCTGAAAATTTCAAACCAATCGATGCAATACTTCTGGGGTTTTTGGTTATGAACAAACATTTGTATTTTTATTTATGTAAATTATATTTTAAAATAAAATATTTTATAAATGATTCCTAGTTTGTGAAGGTGGATCTCCGGGCTGCAAAGAAAGATCGATGTTTTCCTCTACCTCTGCATGTCCACTGTCATTGCCACCGGGTACTTAGATAAATAACTCTTATTTTGACAAAGTTTTGCACAACTGATAAAAGCTTGTTACAAAATTCGGATTCCGTTTTCCTTTTCCCATGATCTTGATCATGGTCACAGAGGAGGTCTTCTACTTTTGTGATCTCTTTAGTTGTTAGATTACTAACCTCTGATGGTCGAGGAAAGTCCTTAGTGATGTAGTAAAATCATTTCTGTCTATCCCTTTAGCGAACAATGGTTTCGTAGCAAAACTACCTATTAAACATTTTTTTTTAAACTTTACTTTTCGGAGTACTTTACTTTATATTTTTGTAATTATTCACAGCTCCCATTTCATACATCTGTGATGTATGGAAGCCAATGATAAAGAATCAAGAGATTAAGAATTAAAAAAAAAATTGGAGATATGAATGATTTTTCGATTTTTTTTATATCTTTGGCATTTTAAATTTACACAAGATGATAGCTCTGCATTTAATTTATTTTTTCTTTTCAAAATATATGTATTTAAACTTGCTGTACCTGGGAAGTCAGTAATTCAAATTATCTTACTTATGTCCCCAAATAAAAGTATCTATACAAACTACACTCATAAATTGTTAAGCTATTTATTTATTATACTATTTTAAGGATTTTTATTTATTGTTCTTCCAATATATTTAAACTTTTAAAAAATAATATAAGGGGGAGGGGTTTTTCATTTAAACCACTCCTCAACCCCTCCTTAGGTACCATCTAAGGCAAACCCTCCAATGGAATGTAAAGAAAACTTATCATATATTTTACATTTACAAAGTTCATAGATGACATTTATAAACTAATTACATTAAATTCCAATGAATTTATTTTGGTGGCCTTTAAAAGGGCTATTCCACCTTGAAATATTGTTATCAACACAACACAAATTTCTAATGTCTTCTAAATAAGAAAAAATGTACTTCCGGTAAATGAAAACAGCAAAATCGAAATGTTTTGCCGATATGTAGAAGAAAATAAAAAATTCGGGAACAATGAATTCACGTAAGATATTTCTAAATTAAGGAAATGTCCTTTAGAATTGCCACTGTATTAGGTATTGGATTTTTAAAGCTTCTAGTGGTCTTGGAAATTCTCTGATGATTCAGTGATGAAAAATATTGCTGTTTACTCTACCATGGATCATTCTTATCATCACAAACATTCGTTATTAGTTCTTCTAAATTCTAAAAAACGATGCTCCAAACAAGACAAAGCAACAGGTAAGAATTATTTTGACGAGAGATTTCAAAAATTTTGTTTCCGGTAGCGAGGAAACATTGTTAAATGTTTCTGATTTGAGGAGATGTCCTCTACAGTTGTGACCTTATTAGTTGTTAGGTTACTAACACTCTGGTAGTCCTATAAGTCCATAATGAGTCAGAAAAATTATTGCTGTCTGTGTGACCTTGGAACATTCAAATAAATACTAAACACATTTTTTCATTTATCTTGAATTCACAAAAGAATACGTCCAAGAAGGAAAATTAATAAGACAGAAATGTTTTGACAATAGATACTGACAAATAAAGAATTCGGGAACGATGAAACCATGAAAGATTTTTCTAATTTGAGAGTAGGACTTCTAGTATTGTGACCTCAATAGTTGTTAGGTTACAAGACCTCAAGTGGTCGAGACAGGCACTGATGAGTCATTAAAATTATTGATGTCCATATAATCTTAAAAACACTTACAAAAATCTCATTTTCCGAATTATCTTAAATTCCACAAAAACGATACTTTCAAACAGACTAGGTTATGGAATGGAAGCAATTCGACGATAGATACGATTAAACGAAGATTCCTGAACGAAGAAATGATGAATTAGGTTTCTAATCTGAACAGAAGTTCTTTACTATTGTAAGCTTAAAATTGTTAGGTTACTCAACCTCTGATGAACAAGAAAACCTCTGCTGAACGATCTTCTACGAAAGTACTTGATGCTCTAGAAATATTTTCGCAAGAAGCGGTTTTTTTCACTTGACCTTAAAAGATTCCTACGAATAAAAATATAAAACAATTATTTTCACAGTTTTCATAAATTCCTTAATGATACTTCCGGTAACGAAAGTAACAAAAATCAAAATTATTCGACAACAAATGCAAGAAAAGGAACAATCCGGGATACCAATGAAATAAAATTGGCTCTAAAGGGATTAATTTAGGATTATATAAATCGAATGATAAAGTTACAGGTTCTGCTATAGTTCTAAAAATTTCTTTTGTAATAGCGAAGTTTTATGTTCTAGAAATCTCTTTGCAAGAAGAGTTTTTTTCACATGACCTTAAAAGATTCATACCAATAAAGACAATTAAACAATCATTTTTCCAGTTTACATAAATTCCTTAATGATTCTTCGGGTACAGAAGTAAAAAAAAATCAAAATTATTTGACAATAAATGCAGGAAAAGAAACTATCCGGATGCCAATGAAATAACATTGGTTTAAAAGGGATTAATTTAGGATTTTATAAATCGAATGATAAAGTTACAGGTTCTGCTATAGTTCTAAAAATTTCTTTTGTAATAGCAAAGTTTTATGTTCTAGAAATCTTTTTGAAAGAAGAGTTTTTTTTTCACATGACCTTAAAAGATTCTTACCAATAAAGACAATTAAAATAATCATTTTTCCAGTTTACATAAATTCCTTAATGATTCTTCGGGTACAGAAGTAAAAAAAATCAAAATTATTTGACAATAAATGCAGGAAAAGGAACAATCCGGGATGCCAATGAAATAAAATTGGCTCTAAAGGGATTAATTTAGGATTATATAAATCGAATGATAAAGTTACAGGTTCTGCTATAGTTCTAAAAATTTCTTTTGTAATAGCGAAGTTTTATGTTCTAGAAATCTTTTTGCAAGAAGAGTTTTTTTCACATGACCTTAAAAGATTCATACCAATAAAGACAATTAAACAATCATTTTTCCAGTTTACATAAATTCCTTAATGATTCTTCGGGTACAGAAGTAAAAAAAATCAAAATTATTTGACAATAAATGCAGGAAAAGGAACAATCCGGGATGCCAATGAAATAAAATTGGCTCTAAAGGGATTAATTTAGGATTATATAAATCGAATGATAAAGTTACAGGTTCTGCTATAGTTCTAAAAATTTCTTTTGTAATAGCGAAGTTTTATGTTCTAGAAATCTTTTTACAAGAAGAGTTTTTTTCACAAGACCTTAAAAGATTCATACCAATAAAGACAATTAAACAATCATTTTTCCAGTTTACATAAATTCCTTAATGATTCTTCGGGTACAGAAGTAAAAAAAATCAAAATTATTTGACAATAAATGCAGGAAAAGGAACAATCCGGGATGCCAATGAAATAAAATTGGCTCTAAAGGGATTAATTTAGGATTATATAAATCGAATGATAAAGTTACAGGTTCTGCTATAGTTCTAAAAATTTCTTTTGTAATAGCGAAGTTTTATGTTCTAGAAATCTTTTTGCAAGAAGAGTTTTTTTCACATGACCTTAAAAGATTCATACCAATAAAGACAATTAAACAATCATTTTTCCAGTTTACATAAATTCCTTAATGATTCTTCGGGTACAGAAGTAAAAAAAATCAAAATTATTTGACAATAAATGCAGGAAAAGGAACAATCCGGGATGCCAATGAAATAAAATTGGCTCTAAAGGGATTAATTTAGGATTATATAAATCGAATGATAAAGTTACAGGTTCTGCTATAGTTCTAAAAATTTCTTTTGTAATAGCGAAGTTTTATGTTCTAGAAATCTTTTTGCAAGAAGTTTTTATTTTCACATGACCTTAAAAGATTCATACCAATAAAGACAATTAAACAATCATTTTTCCAGTTTACATAAATTCCTTAATGATTCTTCGGGTACAGAAGTAAAAAAAATCAAAATTATTTGACAATAAATGCAGGAAAAGGAATAATCCGGGATGCCAATGAAATAAAATTGGCTCTAAAGGGATTAATTTAGGATTATATAAATCGAATGATAAAGTTACAGGTTCTGCTATAGTTCTAAAAATTTCTTTTGTAATAGCGAAGTTTTATGTTCTAGAAATCTTTTTACAAGAAGAGTTTTTTTCACAAGACCTTAAAAGATTCATACCAATAAAGTCAATTAAACAATCATTTTTCCAGTTTACATAAATTCCTTAATGATTCTTCGGGTATAGAAGTAAAAAAAATCAAAATTATTTGACAATAAATGCAGGAAAAGAAACTATCCGGATGCCAATGAAATAACATTGGTTTAAAAGGGATTAATTTAGGATTTTATAAATCGAATGATAAAGTTACAGGTTCTGCTATAGTTCTAAAAATTTCTTTTGTAATAGCAAAGTTTTATGTTCTAGAAATCTTTTTGAAAGAAGAGTTTTTTTTTTCACAAGATCTTAAAAAAGATTCTTACGAATAAAAAAATAAAATAAACATTTTTACAGTTTTCATAAATTCCTTAATGATACTCCGGGTAAAGAAAGTAACAAAATCAAAATTATTCGACAATAAATGCAGAAAAAGGAACTATCCGGGATGCCAATGAAATAACATTGGTTTAAACGGATTAATTTTTGATTACATAAATCGAATGATAAAATTTGGAAGATAGTTAGAGGTTCTGGTATAGGTCTAAGCATTTCTTTTGTAATAGAGAAGTTTTATAAGAAAGCTAATTCTCACAATTCCCTATTTTTATGATTTCAAACCTCCTGAAACAATAAAGAATAAATAACATTTCACTGGCACGTATTTTGTGAGGAATATTATAAAAGAAAAATCTAATCGTGTTCATAGTGAAAAAAGAAAAATTAAATCTCTTTTTTATCCCCTTTTTAACTCACAGTCTGTCGTTCTTTCATTTTCACTTGTAGATTGCTAATAAATCAAAGGTAAGTTCCTTTTATCTTTAAAACACGCATGGAAGGCAAAATGTAAAAACCAAAAAATCGATTTCAAATCTTGTTCAGTACTCAATGAAATTTATTTACTTCCACTCTCCTTCTGTTGCTCCTTCGTAAAGGAGGAAAAATCTTAGTTTTTACGCTGAAAGCATGCTTTTTTTTAATCCGACGAAATTTATTTTTTCTTCCACTGCTTGCCTTGAAACGTAACATCCTTTGT